>CM018694.1:51663685-51969059 GCA_009363875.1 Mikania micrantha | reverse complement strand
TGTTCGGGTTATTCGGATGCACGAATCGGGTTTTTCGGGTTCGGATAATATATTTCGAATTTCGGGTCGGGTTCGAATAGAGCAACAAAATTTTCAACCCGAACAACTCGTTATCCGACTCGATGAACACCCCTAGTTCAATCCTTGTCAGCTGCACAAAAACCGGTTTTTTTTGCCTTCTACTCCATTTCAACCTAAAATTTTTTTTTATATATATATTTTTTAAATTTCTAAAAAGCTGGCCTAAAATCCTGATATAGTTAGTTTAAATTTGAGGTAAATTTAAATTAATCTCTTTATAAAACTTATTTAATACATAATTAACGGCTTAAAATATATTAAAAGTTCTAAAATCATAACAATTAATTATTTTCTTTACCTCGTGTTTTAAATAGAATTACTATATATACATTTAGTAAACGACATCATTACAAGTGAAATGTAATATTAGTTAAATAATAATAATAATAATATAATAATAATAATAATAATAATTAAATACTGACTATTATATATATTAATAGTAATTAAATAATAATTATTAATATACGTAGTAAAAGTCCAAAAAAGCCTGCTACATGCGTAATAATAATAATTAATAAATAAAAATTATTATATAATAATTAATTAATTTACTGTTAAAGCTTTTGCACATGTTTTGATTTACTGTTTTAGGCTGGATAGACATCCGTTATAACCGATTTTTGGTTTACGTTTTAATATTCATGATTCTGTTATCACGACATGATGATAGACTCAAAATTAATTAAATAGTAGCAACTATTAAATAATAGTTAATTTTTTACCGTTTTATTTAGTCTTCTTATGATCGTGTTTTGTTATATGCTAGATTTTAAAACTAAGCACAACATTTTACAATTGATGTGACAACACATTTATAACGGCTACACTTTAGGGCTTTACGTCGTAGTGACAACTATTATAACATGTTTTTATGTATGTGTTTTGATACACGGATTGCGAGTAAAGTAATAATAATTAAATAATGATTTTTATATATAATTAGGGTGAGATTATAGTAAGAAAGGTTGAATTGGTGAGAAGTGTGACAAGGATTGTGAGCCATTAAATTTATAATTTAATGGTTGAGATCAAGTTTTATTAAAAAAGTTAGTGGAAGGATATTTTAGTCATAAACACTTTTGTTGACTTTTTATCATTCCCCATTTTTTTTAAACGGTCATAACTTTTATATGCGATATTATTTTTTTAAAAACTACACAAAAACAAGCATTTTTTTTCTTCAAAACGAGTATAGTATTGTTATATAAAAAATAAAAAAATTATGTTTTCCTTCACATTTTATATTTGTAAATTGTAATGCGTCATTATGTCTTTTTGTCTGTTATTGTGACTTTTGTTTGTCATTATTTTCTTTTTGTTCGTCACTTCGTCTTACTATTTTTTTTTTATAAATGACGAGCTTTAAAAATAATAATGACAAAACAACACAATCACGTACCTTTTATGTAAATCATAATGATAAAACAACAACAAATTCGTCTAATACATAAAAAAATAATAAGAAATAATCAAATTCCCAAAAACATAAAACACAATGATGAATACATATAACACAATAACCTAAATATGTAATAATACAATAAGAAGTTTTGAAAAATAAAATGTTGAAATAATACAATTACGTCCTTCTAATATCGAAAACATAAAAAAAATAACAAATTTATTTAATATATACAAAACAATAAAAAAACATGAAAATAAGTTAAAATGTATATTAATTTGATAAATACATATAACACAATGACCTGAACGTAAAACATAATGATAAGTATATTACACTATGACCTAAACTTAAAACACAATGACCTTAACATAAAACACAATAATGAGCATATTACACAGTCATTTGAACGTAAAACACAATTATGAGTATATTACACAATGACCTGAACGTAAAACACAACGATGTGTATATTAAACAATGACTCGAACATAAAACACAATGATGTATATATTACACAATGATGTGCATATTACACAATGCCCTGAAGGTAAAACATAATGATAATATATTACACAATGACCTGAGCGTAAGAGACAATGATGAATATATTACACAATAACCTAAACATAAAACGTAATGACCAAAATGTATCTATCAAAATATAAAGACAATTTATGTTCTTTAAAATTATGAGTTTTACAAACATAATGGTGAAATAACACAATTATATACTTTTAATATATAAAACACAAAAAATAAGTAAGAACAATTTATTTAATGCATAAAAAACAATAAAAAATAACACAACATGATATAAAAATAAAACAAGATAATAAAAACATTAAACACAATGACTTGAAGCTTTAAACACAATGACTTGAAGCTTTAAACACAATAACCAAAATAATTTTTTATAAAATTAGATAAATGACACTTGTAAACTCCGTAATTCTTCTTACCCTTCTCACACATCTCACCCTTTTTAGTTGAACATAATCATGTATTAATAATACTAATTTAATATTAATAATTAACTAGGTTTAATCCCACCCGCGCGTTGCGGCGGGTTATCACAGTACACTTCCGATAACAGGTATTATATATCATTTGGAAAATCATAACTTACATAGCAAAATCAAATCCCTCATCACAAACTCTATACAATTATATATATATATATATATATATATATATATAAACATAAAATTATACAAAAATTAAATAAACAAACTTTATATTATGTAAAAGTTTTAGTGACCAAAATCAAAAAAACAAAACATTATATTATATAAAAGTTTTAGTGGCCGAAATAAAAAAAAAACTTTAAAAAGTTTTAGTGGCCAAAATCGATAAAACAAAACTTTATATTATATAAAAGTTTTGGTGACCAAAATCGAAAAAACAAATATTTACTATTAAGTTTTTAGTGGCCAAAATCGAAAAAACAAAACTTTATATTATATAAAAGTTTTAGTGGTCAAAATCGAAAAAACAAAACTTTAAAAAGTTTTAGTGGCCAAATTAGATAAAAAAAATGTATATTATATTAAAATTTTAGTGGCAAAAATCGAAAAAACAAAACTTTAAAAGTTTTTGTGGCTAAAATCAAAAAAACAAAACTTTATATTATATAAAAGTTTTAGTGACCAAAATCGAAAAAACAAAACTTTACTTTTAGTGGTCAAAATCAAAAAAACAAAACTTTATATTATATAAAAGTTTTAGTGGCCAAATCGAAAAAACAAAACTTTAATATTTATAAAAGTTTTAGTGGGCAAAATCGAAAAAACAAAACCTTATAATATATAAAAGTTTTACTGGTAAAAATCGAAAAAACAAAACATAAAAGTTTTAGTTGCCAAAATCAAAAAAACAAAACTTTATATTATATAAAGTTTTGGTGGCCAAAATCGAAAAAAAAACTTTACTTTGCTATTCCTAAAATCAAAAAAACAAAACTTTATATTATATAAAAGTTTTAGTGACCAAAATCGAAAAAACAAAACTTTACTATTAAGTTTTAGTGGCCAAAATCGAAAAAAACAAAACTTTATATTATATAAAAGTTTTAGTGGTCAAATCGAAAAAACAAAAGTTTAAAAAGTTTTAGTGGCTAAATTCGAAAAAATTTTTATATATTTAAGTTTTAGTGGCAAAAATCGAAAAAAACAAAACTTTAAAAGTTTTTGTGGCCAAAATCGAAAAAAAACTTTATATTATATAAAAGTTTTAGCGACCAAAATCGAAAAAACAAAACTTTACTTTTAGTGGCTAAAATCGAAAAAACAAAACTTTGTATTATATAAGTTTTAGTGGCCAAAATCAAAAAAACAAACTTTAAAAAGTTTTAGTGGACAAAATCGAAAAAACAAAACCTTATAATATATAAAAGTTTCAGTGGTAAAAATCGAAAAAAGAGAACATTAAAAGTTTAAGTGGCCAAAATCAAAAAAACAAACTTTATATTATATAAAAGCTTTGGTGGCTAAAATCGAAAAAACAAAACTTTACTATTTCTAAAATCGAAAAAACAAAACTTTATATTATATAAAAGCTTTAGTGACCAAAATCGAAAGAACAAAACTTTACTATTAAGTTTTAGTGGCCAAAATCGAAAAATAAAACTTTATATTATATAAAAGTTTTAGTGGTCAAAATCGAAAAAACAAAATTTTAAAAAGTTTTAGTGGCCAAATTCGAAAAAAGAAAACTTTATATTATATTAAAGTTTTAGTGGCAAAAATCAAAAAACAAAACTTTAAAAGTTTTTGTGGCCAAAATAAAAAAAACAAAACTTTATAATATATAAAAGTTTAGTGACCAAAATCGAAAAAACAAAACTTTACTTTTAGTGGCAAAAATCGAAAAAACAAAATTTTAAAAAGTTTTAGTGGGTAAAATCGAAAAACAAAACCTTATAATATATAAAAGTTTTAGTGGTAAAAATCAAAAAACAAAACATTAAAAGTTTTAGTGGCCAAAATAAAAGAAAACAAACTTTATATTATATAAAAGCTTTGATGATCAAAATCGAAAAAACAAAACTTTACTATTCATTTCAGTTGGTTTTTAACATATATATTAATATATGCATGAGGTCAAAAAAAGCGGCCGGATGAGAAATAATGATAACTAGTTGGTCTTTTCGAGCGTTGCCGCGAAAATTCCGTTACAATTCCAAATATCAATACGTAAATACAACCACGTATATCAAAACGCATATGTAAAACCACATCAATTATTACCGTTACGTAACCCTAAAGTGTAGTCGTCATAAACATGTGTAGATTAGAGATACATACCAAAAGTTTTGGTAAAATAACTGAGTTTATATAAAAGAAAGAAACAAAATTAAACATGTTAATAACAAAACTTGCAAACATAGTAAGAAAAGAACTCGTGCGTTGTAGTAGGAATTCCGCTACGATTCTAAATATCATAACGTAGACAAGATGCAATATATCAAACATATATAAAAACAGTTAGATATAAAAGCACGTCACAATAATTGTCATTCCGACGTAAAACATTAAAGTATAACTGTCGTATACTTGTGTGAATTAGAGATAAACCATAAAAAATTAATAGAAAAAGGTAATTAAAAAAAGAAAAGAAAGGACAAATTATTATTAAAAATTAAAATAAAGAAGTAAAAAAATATTAAAAATTAAAAGAAAATTTTAAGACGGTAACTAAAAAAAGTAAAAAAAAAAAAAGTGGGCCACTGCAATGATTAAGTTTAAAGAAATTTTAAACAGTAACTAAAAAAAGTAAAAAAAAAAAAAGTGGGCCACTGCAATGATTAAGTTTCTCAAATGTTATATAGGGTAATAATTAATTAAGGATAATTATTATATAATATTGATACTAATTAAATAATAATAAATTATTATTAATAATAAATATAATATAATAGTTATATAATAATTTTTATATAATAAAAAATTATTAATAAATATGAACTAATAATTAAAACTTATTCAGATAGGTTAAATTTATTGTTTTACTACGAATTCGATATGTTGTTTAATGAATTCATCGGCTATAGGGAAAAAATAGTAACAATCCCTAAGTTAAATAATTAAACAATGAAGGGTTCAAATCTTAAAAGGGAGGTGATTTATTGATTTATCTAGTTTCCTTTGATCTAGTGGATATAATCTCATGCCGCTTCGCTATAGTTAGCACGCGAAAAAGATATATTAAATATTATCAATTCTAATTTATGGATACTAATTAAAAATAATACTTGCTCTTGAGATGATTCAATTTATTTTTTTAGGACTGACTCGTATCGGTTATGACAAGTTTTTTAGCGTGGGTTTGATATTCATGATGTTGTTACCGTCATCATAATCAAATACCCATATCAAAAGAGTGATATGACTCGATTTTTTTTGTAAAACTTTAACTATGTAAATATCATGTTATTTTTTGTTTAACATAGGATTACCGCAGCAGTGAGCGTCTAAATCCCTAGTTTAAATTAAAATAGAACTAAAAAAGTTATTTATTTTATTAAATGATTTAATAAAAGTTTTAAATCTTAAAAATATTTGATTTTTTTTTGTAATTTTGTTGATAAATAAAGATAAATATATATCCAAAATTTTTATGATTTAAATATTATAATAAAATATTTCCAAAACACATTTCAAACATTTGCTACTTATCATTGGATTGAGAATATTTTAAAAAAAAGAAACTTATAAGACCTATTGCAAATAATTTTAATCCATAAATCTTATGATTTTATAATTCAAACATATGAACTTTTATAGGCAAATAAATAAATAAATTATAAAGATTCTTATATATTTAATTACAAAATAAGAAATAAAATAAATATTCAATATTCTATTTTATTTATTACAAGAATATTAATAAATATTCTAAAATATTATTCTAGTTTATTCATACAACTATATTGATAAAATAAATTAAAAGAATATTTTATGTTCTATTTTATTTATAAATCAATAATACATGAATATTTATTAATATTTATTTAAAAAATATTCCAAGTATCCATTCAAACATAGATTCATTTAAACTAGGGATTCCATTAGATGCCAAAATTTAGGATTTTTGAAGTTTGAACTACTAGGATGCTAAGACTTGTTACTCAAATTTTAGGGTGAGCAGATAGTTTTGCCTTCTCATTTCAAGAACCTTGGAACTATCTAAGCATTCAAAACTTGTGAGTTTTCTTCACACTCCCTTCTTACTTTCTTTGCTTTTAGGGATGTTACACATGTCCTATTCAAACTTATTCAATTTCATTAACATTTCAGTATGGTTGTAATTAAATTAATAATTATGTTTTAAATTTCCGTTGCAATGAAACTTTTTTTAGATAATTAATCAATGGCTATGATTAAATCAAGTTGTTGGAGGATATTTTAGTAATGATTACTTTCGTTGACTTTTTATCAAGTTCTCAACTTTTTTTAAACATTCGTAACTTTTACATACAAAATTATTTTTTGAAACAAAATACACCATAAAAATGAACATTTTTTTTATCTTCAAAATTAGTAGTGTATTGATATAGAAAAAATTTGTTTTTTTAATTTATTGTGTCTTTTGTATGTCATTGTGTTTTTTTTTTTTGTTTTTGGTCAATGTTGTGTTTTCCTGAACATTTTAAGACACAATAATGTCGCATAATACATGATTTCATGCAAGGATGACACAATGAAGAGTATGAATAACACAATAATCTTTAAAAAGACACAATTACCTATAATAAAGACACAAAGACAAGTATGAACAATTTTGTACAAGTCATTGTGTCTTTTGTAAATGTTCATTGTGTCTTTTGTGCTTCTTTTCAAAGTTGTGTTTTCCTAAAAATTTAAGACACAATGATGTTGTATAATACATAATGTTAAACAATGATGACACAATGATAAGTATGAATAATACAATTATTTTTAAATAAAGACACAATTACTTGTAAAAAAGACATAATGATGAGTATAACACTTTTGTGCAAGTCATTGTATCTTTTGTATAGGATATTGTGTATTTTGTACATGTCATTTTGTATTTTGTACATGTCATTTTGTATTTTGTGTTTATGCTCAATTTTGTTTTTTCATAAACAATTTAAGAAACAATGATGTTGCAGAATAGATAATGTTAAGCAAAATGACATAATGACGAGTATGAATAACACAATGATCTTTATAAAAGACACAATTACCTGTAAAAAAGACAAAATTACCTGTAAGAAAAACACAAAAAAGATAATTATACACAAACTTGTATAAAAAAGACACAATGACGATAATTAAACACAATGAGCTGAAAAAATTTCATTTTTTATAACAAAATTATACTCATTTTAAAGATAAAAGAATGCTCGTTTTTATGATATATTTTTTTAAAAAAAATAATATCGTATATAAAAGTTATAAATGTTAAAAAATGTGGGGGGAAAATGTTTATGACTAAATTACCCTCTGACAACTTTTCCCTATAAAATTTAAAATTTTTCATCTTAAATTTGATTCATAATCTAATAGTCAATAATCTTTCTTAGTTTTTTTAGGAAGAGAAGACTATTTAGTTGAACCCAACCCTATGTATGGGGTGTTACACTTTAGACTAAGGGTAAGCACCCAATATGGTTAAGGAAAAGTTGTATGACTACTGTTTTAATCTGCTGATCGAATAACTAGGAAACAAAGGATGAAAAATTATTGTAATTTGGTTTTTGGTGATTAGTACTTTCATGAACAAGAAATAAAAAATTGAGGGGTGATTGAAAGAAGATTATTACTTGCAATCAAATATTTAAAAGGTTAGGAAGAGAATGAAGATGATAATCTTGATTAAGTTTGGTTTATTAATTTGTTTTTATTTTGAGTTTTAATTGAGTATAATTAGGATTTAAAGTTTGAGTCAAATTAGTTTACTTGCTTTCAAAAGTTATTATAAATAGGGTTATTGAATTTAAATACTCCTAACTTTTACCATTTAGTCGACAATAATTTCAACCAAGGAAATGTTTAAAAGTGGTTTTCATTAGTTTATATGTGACTCATGATTTGTCACCAAATTCGCGTGTTATTGTATGTTACTCGACACAACGATTCCAACAAGATTGTCGTCGGTAACAACGTCAACCGACGGTTTTTCGAAGGAAAGAATCGTTAGCGTTGCTAAGTAGTTGTTTAACAATGTTTGTTAAAAACTATATAAGCATTCTTTCTGAAATGGCGTTGGTTTCTCCATATGCGACCCTCGTTTTGTCTGACTCGTAGTCAGGGCCGGTTCATGCATTGTTGAGACCCAAAGCAAAAAAATCATGAGGCCCTTTCGACAAAAAAAAATAGCAAGCAAAATCAGTTCCATAAACCAAAATAAGAAGCAAAATGAATTAATCAGTTATCAACCCTAACTGAGTTCTGATTGAAAGCAAAATGAACCAAAATAAAAATAGCAAGCAAAATCAGTTGCTTAAACCAAAATCAACCTGTCCTAAATTCAAATTGAAAGCAAAATGAACCAAAATCAACTAGTTCTAAATTCTGATTGAAAGCAAACAACCAAAATCAAATAAATTGAAAGGCCAAGAGTTGATATATATTATACCTATCAAAGACCGTAGGTGGTAGACTTGTTGCTTGGCGGGAGGGGTGCGGTGATGCGACAGCCGAGCAGGCAGCCAGCGAGTGGCGTGCGGCGGTGCAACACCACTGCTGAACAGCTAGGCGGCTAGCTTCCGTCTCCTCATTAGTCCTTTCCCTCTCTATCATGAATCCTTGAAACCGAAAGACGATCTCAGACTCTCAGAGGCCGATAATTGAGACTCCTCGTTGCCTAAAATTGCGAAACGATATTTTTCTTTTGAGTTTTTCTGAAATATATGCTGTGAAGAGTGAACGTCGAAGTGCCGAGCGGGAATGGCAACAAGGGAAGGGCAACTTAGGAAGCTTCCTTTTCTTTAATTACTGGGCCCACCGAATTTTAACGAGGCCACCGAATTTTAAACGCATCTCTCTCGGTCGTTATTATATCCTACTCGGTTTTTAACAAGCCCACCGAATTTAAGGCCCAAAAATTAAATCTATGTATAATAAGCCCAGAAACATAAAAAAATAGAAGGCTATGTATGTTTTGGAGGCCCTAAGTCCTAGATTTGGCTGATTGGCCCATTAGGCCGACCCTGCTCATAGTGAGTTAAGGTGCTATGGTTTTTCATGAATACCCCATCAAAACCCATTAACAATAGTAATGCATTTTGTCATCAAGACTATTTTTGGCGTTGACTTCTTAGCTATTTGTGCAGTCCTTATGTGATGGCAATGACTTAAAAAGATGGAAGTTCACATGTCTATACCAGTGCTACTAATTTGATGGTAACTATCGTGGACTTAATCTTGGAGATTTATAGATAACTTCATTTGAACCTTTTAGTTATTCATACTTATTATTAGGGGTGTCCGGTTATTTTTACGTTTTTTTTAGGTTTCACCTTAAACCTAACCGTTACTAATGGTTTTAAATAATGAATACCAAAACTGAACTATTAAAAATAAAAATTGAAACCGAACCATAATCAACGGCCGATTTATTTGGTTTTACGGTTTGGGCTTTTTGGTTTTGGAATTTTGAGCACTTTAAAATAAAAACAGAGTTAAACGAACCATTTTACATGTAATACGAGTTAATTACACCAAACCCAATTATATTTTTGTATGACACATAAATCATAAACTAAATCTATATATAGACATACATGACACACACAAATACATAAATACATACACACACACATGTACATACATACAGTCCGGTCCGTTTTTTACGATTGAGGTTTTTGATAAAAACCATAAACCAAACTTTTTACTACGGTTTCAAACTTTTGAAACCAAACAACCAAATATTTGGAGAAAAATCCGATCGCGAAACCGAACAGATGACCGATTTGGGTGGTTTCACAGTTTGAAACCGGACCATGAACACCCTACTTATTTATTATCAAGACATTAAAGAGACAAGTATAGATTTGTGAATAAAATTCTAACATGATAACATTATTTATAAATGAAGAAGGGAAATGGTGTTTTTTTTAATAAATTTTGTGGGTTTTTTTTTCCGCTCAATTTTAATATTGTGTATGTCTTCAGGTTTTACGGTAAAGTGATGCTCGCTTTTACGACGAAGTACACTTTAGTGATTTGTTACGAAAAAAATAGTTGTCGTAGCTTTTTTTAACTGCACTATGTTCAAGGTTGTGTTGTTTGTTGCCGCAATACGCAGTTAGTAAATCACTATTTTTATTAAAAACAAAATATTCACAGGAGTTGTCAGTTGTCCGCATAGTGTGTAGAGAGAAAACACCTAGTTAAATTAAAGACTTAGTTACCAGCAAATCATCAATATTTCATTTTACAATTAGAAATTACATATAGGCCAAATTCATTTAACTTTAGCACCTTCAAAAATGAAAAACAAACAAAAGTTCACATGTCATCTCATATTTTTGCATCCAACAAGCAATTTCATGTCAGTAGTTAACACGATTGCAATTCAAGCGGATTTCACCTTTATCTTGAGAGTTGACATCAAGAATGTTAGCAAGCTTGACCATGGAGACACTAAATTGATTCGAGAAGAGCGAAGATTCGAAAGACAAAGCATCCGCAATCGGTTTAGTCCTTGAATCGGAGTAGAGCAATTGATCGGTCGACAACAACCCCATCTTATTCTTAAGATTATGATAGTATTGTACGTCAAACGTTCTTGGGGTCGTGGCATCAAGATACACATTTTCAGACGCCCATCGACATTTTCTTCTCAAGTAGTTCAAGTATGCATGGTTGATTGATGGGTCGGGCTTCTTTGTTCCTTTGTAGTCATATAGCCGATGTTGCACTGACTCGCATGAACTCCTTCCAATCGTATGTGCACCTACAAACAAAAACACCATGAAAGTCAAATGGTCATTTGACTTTTTAATTATTTAACCTTTTCAAACTCTGAAAAAGTCAAACAATCATTTGAAAAAAAAAACATCAAAGGGTATTTGAGAAGTTTGAAAAAGTCAAACAACCATTCAATGCATCTTTATACGGTCGTTTATCATTGTGTGAGATTCAATGTTTTTAAAACATGACCGGACATTAAACCGACTGTCTTACCGGTTCATTAGTCAGATCGGTCGGACCGGATTTAAGAGCTGGATAACAAAAGAAATAATATAAAATTTGAAAAATATAAAGATATTACAATTTAATTTAGTTCATAAATTAATATCTAATAGGTAAGTTAAACCAACTACTTCGTTTGATAAGTTTTTTACAAACCTCGTTTTTAAGTTTTTAAAATAAATCCATATACAGTATCCGGTTGAACTAGCTGTCTAATCAGTTACTGGTTGTTTAAAAACCGACTAGTTTTTTGAAAGTCGGTTTTGTCTTCCATTATGAACCGCTACAGAAACCTGCAGGATCTCGGTTAAACCGGTTGGACCGCCCGGTACACTCCGGCAACAAAATCATTGGTGAGATTAAAATAATGGTGACGTGAGTACGTGACAATAACACATTTTTTTACAAAACCATATTAATACCTGAGAGAACAACCAAGTCAAGAACATTCAATCCCTTGGATTGAAAAAACTCGATAAGTTTGGTGATACTTTCACGACCCATAGGGATTGTTGTGGTTTCCTTTGCTAGCGAAACACGACCATCTTTCCTTCCAAAAGGTATGGTCCAAAATGGTCCACCAGCTAGAACAGTTGCATCTCTAGCTGCTGTGGTCAAGATGTCCGCACACGAGACGGTTTTAGGGCATTTTTTCTCAAGTTCAGCCTTAATATCATTGATCACTTCGAACCCTCTTAGTGACTTGCTTACATTTGCTGACCTTTCACTTCCACTATGGTCTAAAAGTATGGAAGCATCACAACCCTACAAAATGAAATAAAGTTAAAGCAAATATATACTTGTGTTTTATGTAAAAACTAATGAAACTACATGGAGTTCAAAAAATACTTGGAATAAATAAAACCCTTAAAAAACAAAACAAGTCGCGCGGCCAGTTGGACCAGTTTTAAATTTATATATGGTTTGGTTTACGACTTGAAACTACGAAGTAGCTTTATAAAATGGATTAATAATTACACATTTACCATATATATATTGTTATACTATGAACTATAAGGTTTGTGGTATGGCTTAAAGTTTTCACTAAAACTACCCGGAACAGGACCGTAAACATCCCTTAGTGATCATAAATAACAAAATTACCCTAACGGCACAATCGTGAAAATGTAGTCTCATGAGACTAGGAGCAAGGGTTGGGTCCTTTTTAACCCATTCCTGGACTTTCTTGTAGATGATGCCTTCTACGTTAGGGCAACTTTTATGGTATAAAGAGTACGACAGATCATCCTCAAAGGATGCGATATTTGGTAGGCTCGGTACTTTAAGAGAATGCGAAAACGAAGGATCGTTAAAAGCGGAAACCGACACGCTAAAGATCGACACCAGTGAGAGGAACGTAAGACACAAAATTGCACCAATCTTCATGGTTATTATTTATAAAATGCAATAGATGGTTGGGATATTAATAACAAATGCTTTGTCTATATATATAGTTATAATTAGGACTTGTTCGTGTAGCGCACCTTCTTATTTCTTATCAACGTGCCAGCATGAAATGTCTTGAAAAAAAAAATGATTACATGGGTTTTCAAAGTGTACAGATTCTTTTACATGTTAGGAATTATTTATGTTTATTTATTTATTTATTATTTTACCTTTAGATGAATATACACTACAAGAAATTGAACCTGCCCCGACCTAACCTAACCCGACGATTAATGTCGTTGCCATAGATCGATCTGTGCGGACGACATATGGTCGGTACAGGCTACCACACATTTTTTCTTTTTTGATCTATCCCCGACGACATAACGTCGGTATAGAATATGGTAATAAGTGGGAATTTTTGGCGCTCATTTTGATGACCTATACCGACTATAAGTCGTCGGTACGTATAGCTCAAAATTGATTTTCCTCCTTTTTTTTGTCATTTTCACGCGTGGGATCCCTGGTTTTTTCAATGAATGTTGCTTTTGCCGCCGAGAAGTCGTCGGCATAGGTACCCGCGTAATATTTTTTTACCCGATGACCCTATACCGACGAGAAGTCGTCGGGACAGCCTCAATCGCGAAAAAATAAACCTTCAGTTCTGCAGAGCTGGGTTTATCTTTCAAGTTTTGATCCTATCTTTGCTGCCTGTCGCGTTTTGCTCCTATCTTTCAAGTTTTTGACGGTTTTCAAAGGTAATTTCCATTTCAAACATGATTTTGAGCTTAGATTGTTGTTTGGTTTGAAGTTTTGATCTCTATTATGCTAATTTTCACTTATGTTCTTTATGTTTTTCAGGTTTTTGAAGTTAGATGGGTGTTCAAGTGATGATTATGATAATTGTATGTTTTATTATTTGTTTTTATTAAAATTGTTAAATGTTATTATGTATTCTTATCATATCTAGACATTAATTTATTATTATTGAAGGAATGACAACATATATTGCTAGAGGACATGGTGGAGACGGTGGTACCCAAGAGGCTTCCTACGGGTTGTGAGTCTTGTAAGTTAGTTTTTCGTGTTAAATATGTATATCCTTATATTAAATATATTTTTAATTGGTAACTTTTCAGTGTCATGTGGCAATGTAGCGCAACCGAAAAGACGTTCAAAAGGAAAAAACATCAAACTCATAAAAAAATTTGAAAAGAACCATTGTAAGCCATTACCCATTGAGGTTGAAGATGAAGGTGGACAATACAAGTTTGTAGGAGAAAACTGCTCAGATTATATAAGATCGATCTCCAACGAGGTTGGAAAGGTCGCTCCATTTCATTATACTAGTTGGCAAAATGTGCTAGATCAGTTTAAAAAAGCTATATTCCCTACGCTTTTTGTAAGTATATAATGTAATGTTTTATTTGTATTTGATTTCATTACGATTAGATGTTTTACAATAATTATTTGTTTGTAGGAATATTTTGATCTTGATAGTTTGAGAAACACAGATCAATGGGAGGGCATAAGACTCGAAATACATGCCGAGTGTCAAAGAGCTTATAAAGACCAGAAGCAAGAATTTAAAAAACAATTTGATTATGTTGGAGGTTACGAGGATGTTGAGAAGGCAAGAACAAAACCCCAGATAAATTGGACCAGCAGGCATGGGAACAACTCATTAATCAATTGTTCTTAAATCCAGGTTTTAGAAAACGATCGGAGAAGAATAAATTAAATAGATCCAAACAACACTATACAAGCTTTCATGGAAGTAAATCATATGCACAGAGACGCCATATGAAAGTAAGAGATATAATTTTAGGATTACAAATACATGTATTAACTATTATATTAAAAGATAAATAATCATATTTTTTTTGTTCATAGGGGACTGGTGGCATTGACGTGTTTAAAGAGACCCATTACAAGGCCGGGGAAGGATGGGTAACAAGATTGCTGAATCGGACTATGTAAGTAAAATCATTTAGTTGTATGGTTTAGCATGTTGTTAGTCTATAAAAGTCTTAAAACCTTTAGTTGTATGCTTTAGTATGTTGTTAGTATTTAAAAGTCTTAAGACCTTTAGTTATATGGTTTAATGATCCTAGAATTATTATAACTTGTTGTGTTTAATATAGGTTTGTTGAAAATTGCAAATATATTGGTTATTCATTTTGTAACATATTGAATTTTAGTAAACTTGATTGTATATTGTTAGTCTAGATAAATTTAAAAACTTTTAGTCGTATGGTTTAGCTTGTTGTTAGTCTATAAAAGTCTTAAAACCTTTAGTTGTATGGTTTAGCATCTTGTTAGTGTATAAAAGTCTTAAGACCTTTAGTTGTATGCTTTAGTATGTTGTTAGTCTTTAAAAGTCTTAAGACCTTTGATTATATGGTTTAATGTTCCTAGAATTATTATAACTTGTTGTGTTTAATATAGGTTTGTTGAAAATTGCAAATATATTGGTTATTCATTTTGTAACATATTGAATTTTAGTAAACTTGATTGTATATTATTAGTCTAGATAAATCTTAAAACCTTTAGTTGTATGGTTTAACATGTTGTTAGTCTATAAAAGTCTTAAAACCTTTAGTTGTATGTTTTAGCATGTTGTTAGTCTTTAAAAGTCTTAAGACCTTTAGTTGTATGGTTTAGCATGTTGTTAGTCTATAAAAGTCTTAAGACCTTTAGTTATATGGTTTAATGTTCCTAGAATTATTATAAATTGTTGTGTTTAATATAGGTTGGTTGAACATTGCAAATATCTTGGTTATTCATTTTGTAACATATAGAATTTTATTAACTTGATTGTATATTTTTGGTATTGTTTAACTTAGGATATTATGCAAGAGGAGCTTAAAAGATGTACCCAAGAATCCGGTGATTCAGAATCGGTTAATCAAATTGAGTGTATGGAGCATGCTTTAGGACAAAGACGTGGACACATAAGAGGTGTTGGCCGCGTTGTCAGGCATCCCACACCAGACGTGTCTAGTTCCTACCCTCCTCATCAAGGTGAATGGCAAAATCAAATGGATGAACATGTAGAACAACTTCAACAACAATTACGACAATAAGAACGTGATAGAGAGAAGGATCATGCCATGGAGGAAATGAGTCGTCAGATGGAAGAAATGCGTCGCTTTTGGGAGCGACAACATCGTCATGATCCGTAGTTGCATTTAGTTTGAATATTGTGTTTAATTTGAACAATTTAGATGCATTTTGTTAAAACTTAGATGTTGTAATTGTGTTTGCTAAACTTTGGATTTAGAAACTTTGTGTTTGGATGCTTTGTATTTGGATGATATTATGTAAGTTATGCTATTTTTAATGTGAAATACCAGGCAGTTTTTAGGTTATTGAGAATTGGTACACCTGGGAAAATAAAAAAATACAGGAAGAAGCTGCTAAAATTAAATTTGATCTTTCCCGACGACATGTCGTTGGCACAGGCCTTTTCTGAATTTTTTAGGCCTGTCCTGACTAAAAGTCGTTGGCACAGGTCTTTTTCTGAAAATTTTTTATGGTCTATCCCGACTAAAAGTCGTCGGCATAGGCCTTATTCTGAAAAAAAAATTTGGTCTGTCCCGACTAGGTGTTGTCGGGATAAGTCAAGTTCTGAAATTTTCATTTTAAGCTTATACCGACTATATGTCGTCGGCACAGGTGAAGTTTGTACCGACGAACCCTATGCCGACGACTTTTTTGCCTATTGGTACGAATCTATGCCGATGAACCCTATGCCAACGAAATGTCGTGGGGACAGGTCAATTTGACCTATAGCAACGAAAAATTGTCGGGACAGGTCAATTTGACCTATAGCAACGAAAAATCGTCGGGACAGGGTGTGTAAATTCCGTCGGGTAAGGACACAAATGGTTTAGTGATAGGTAGACAATATGTAACTTCTTTTACTCGCTAATAGATACAGGTGCACAAAACAGTTAACAATGGGTAATCGGTTTCACAATGACTGAAATGGTGATTGATCAACCAATACTAAACCGATTTTCAATATAATCGGCCTTGTTTATAACCGTGTTTGTGGAAATCCTAACAACCGGTTAATCAGGTTATGAGGGTATAACCAGGTTTTTTTTACTCAATAATAAAGATTATCTGAAACTCAATTAAATTCTTTTATTTTATTTTATTTATTTATTTTTCAATGTTATAGAATTATAAAAATTATATTTTAAAAGTTTAATCTTCATTGAAAGTAACATTGTTGTATAAGCATTATCTTCCAATTTTTATCTAACTACTTGAGAAATTAAAAACCTTCAATAGAATAGTTGTTGGGTCTCTGAGAATTGAAGTGATTTAGTTAATCTTTCAAAAACGTCCTAACACAAGATGGAAAATAAAATCATCTTAATACAATCTTTATATTATAAAAAGACTGCATTGACTAAAGTTGTATTCGATCTAATGCAACATTTTTGTTACATAATGCAACTTATATTCTAAATACAACACTTTAAAAAAGTTGCATTATGTAAGAAAAAATGTTACACTAGGATAATGCAACTTCAGTTAATGTAATATTTGCCATCTTTTATGACAAAAAAAGTTTGCATTATGCTTGTTTTTTTGGTAGTACGAATCTGTTCGACAAAGCTATTAAGAAAAACTTACAAAGTTTATCTTTGTCGTATCAAGAAGGCAAACATCCGTCAAGTTAAATTTCACCTAGTAGATATGTCTTATTTCAGACCTAAAATTATGGAATTCATATATGCGCGCACAATTTTTGATAATCCATCAATTTTCTTCAAATACCTAAAAAAACATCTTTTAATATTTGTTAAAAATTTTCTTACTATTGATCCATTTGAGAAATCATGAGGCGTCTAGCACAATCAAGTTAATGATTTATTCAACACATTGAGGGTCTGTTTGGTAGCATCTGAATGGGTATGTATATGAACCATTCAGATTCATACTGTTTGATTCGGATGTCTGAACGAAAAAAATCTAAATCAGCCTCTAAATCATTCAGATCTTAACTAATTCTGAATGAGAATCTGATATTCTTTCTCGTCGCCTCCCCACTCCCTAGCTCCTCACGCCAATCAAAGACACGCCGGTCACTGCCTCCTATATCCCACAGTCGTCAACTTCTCCGGTAGTCACCTTTGCCCTCTCCCATGCCGGTCACTGCCTCCCATATCCCATGGCTCATGGGGCAGTAGATCCCATCGACGTGGAGATCGATGGCGATGGTTGAAGGAGGTGCCGTTTCACATCGAGGTCAACTGTGACTGTGACGGAGGTCAATGGCGATGGCGATAAAGGTGGTGAGGTTGACGACAGGAGGCGGAGGCGACGACGGGAAGCGGAGATCAATCGACCGGGGGGGTTGTTCTGATTTTTTAGGGTTTTTTAAATAAAAGGGTGTACTTTATATTTCATTAGGACACTAAAACAAACAATTTTAACTGGTTCAACACTTAATGTTTGAGAACCTCTTAACTATTCAGCACTTAACGATTCAGACGATACCAAACGCCCCCTTAGGCTCTGTTCCCGAGTTCATTTAAAAATAGAAATGAAAGGAAATAGAAGGAAAGGATAAACGTTTTGTGTTCTTGAGTTTCCTTTAACAAGGGAAAAGAAAGGAAAATAATAAATGTCGTGTTGCCGAGTTTCATTTAAGGAGAGAAATGAAAGGAAGTGGAAGGAAAACTAGGCAAAATTTCTTAGTTTTCCTTTCCTTCCGATTTGGAAGGAAATAATTTTCTTCTCTTCTCTTTTTTCCTCTCATTGCCTTTCATTTCTTTTCCTTTACATTCTCTCATTTAACAAACTCGGGAACTGAGCGTTAGTATAAAAAAATTGTTGCATATAGGTTGGTATTTACTAAAGAGCTTCTAATCTAGTGGTATCCCTTGTTTCCCCCTGAATTGATGAGATATAGGTAATGTGGCTCACGTGCGAGTTTACCTTCAAAGACGTGTCAGTCAATCAACTGTTGCCGCTAAAAAAATATATAGGTTGGTATTTAATTTTTTATTTAATAATCAAGTTAGCATTATTAAAGGTGTTATTAAAAGTTATTGACATTTTTTGTCTTGCAAGATATATATTTAAATAATATCATTTAACATATAAAGCAAGCTTCATCATTATGTGAATTTCCAAATATTTCAAACACAATTGTATGTTTCAATTATTTGTCACGTATTGGGAACAACTTAATGTGTGGTTACGCAAAAGTACTATCATTGCAAACAATGTTTAGAGTCAATCAGACATGGGTTGTTAACTAAGTTAACGCTTATTTTTAAATTTTGAAAAACCAAAATCAATCCTTTTTTTAGTTTGGTTCCATCTTTTTAAACAATCACTTCCAATTTGAAAAGCAAATTTTCTTAAATAACTAAATTTGTATCAATGTCATGAATCATATAGGAGTTGAAATTTCAAACGATTGACATTTGTGGTTCATTACTAATGGGATTAGTTTTACTTTTGGCAAATGTTTTGTCAAATAACTTTTCGGTTATATATATTTTTTGAATTCGGTTTGTTCGGTTTGCTCAGTTAACCGATTAAACCGAATTTGTAACTACATAAATAAACAAATATATATATACACACACATTATAACCCTTTAAAAAAACCCTAGATCCCAAAACCCCCAATTCCCCGTTCACGCTCATCGTTCCAGACTCCATCCACGGCGAAAATCTTCTTCTCTTCACGGAATCACGGCGACATCGCCCTATTCCCGGCGGCAGCCCTCCTATTCACGGCGGAATCACGGTGACATCTCCTATTCGCGGTACAATCGATCGCACCGTCTTCTGCAGTTGCAGCCTCACTTCATGACCTCTCCCTCGGTCTCACTTCCATAGCTTTGCGGCTCTTCCTCTCGAACTCACTTCAGCGGCGACATCTCCGGTTAGTTGGTTACCCCTATACTTTTAATCGACCATATGGGTTATGATTCAACAAAATTATGATCTTGTGTTTATTGTTTGATTGTGTTTGTTAGCTTTAATTTTTGATCTTGGTCCATTTATGTTAGTTTGATTGAATTTTTGGAACGCAGGTATACGGAAATTTTGGAAAAAAAGGTTTTTCGATTGAATTCGGTTTGTTCGGTTTTTAACCGAAACCGAACCGAATTGAATTTGGTTTGGATAATCATATCCTGAATTCAGTTCGGTTCGGTTTTCGGTTAGGGTTAAAAAAATTTCAAAACCGAACCGAACAAACCGTTAACCAAACCGATGAACACCCCTACTTTGCATCGAGGCTTTTCGGCACCTTACAACATTTCACATAAGTCGAAATGTTGGAAAATGACTTTGGTCCTCATGGTAGGTTTGATCCTCACGACGATTGGTTTGTTGAAGAGGCCAACGAAACTTTGGTCCCGTACTTATCGAGCTTGTCATAATAAGTCATTATAGAGTAATTCGTGTGTTTCTTTGAGCATTATTCAAATACTAGAGAGATTAGAAAAGTGGTATAATCAAATCAATACTCTCACTACTATTTATAATATCTTATAGGAGCAAAATGGTTCAAAAAAAGTTGCTAAACGGCAGTCATCTTTTAAAAACCCGATCTGTTAATTGGTCAAGAAACAATTACCGGTTTCTAACTAGTCGAAAAAACTAGTTTTACTCTAATAGATTCTGAAACGGTTTCACCCCTAGAACATAGAAAATGGTTTCCAATCAACCGTTGTTTTGAAAACTTAAGCCAAAACACAGGTTTTTAACTAGTTAATCGAACTGAGTACACATCTATTAATAGTAGTAGATACTAGCGAATTTTGCAGCTTTGTTTCGAGAGTTTGATTTCATTGTTATGTTTAAAGATATTTCTTTATGAGTTACAATTATCTTTAGCATCACATCAGATATCACATCTTCATTTCTTATATTTTTATGAGAAGACACAATCATCACTCCTATTTTATATGAGTGATAATTGTGTGGAAAGAAGAAAGAAAAAAAATAAGAGTAAACTTCTCTTTTGTTTCCTGTGGTTTGACAAAAGTAACCATTTTCATCCAAATTTTGAAATTTTGCAATTTTCCTCCATTAGTTTCAGAAAATTAACCATTTTAGTCCCTGTGGTTTGACAAAAGTAACCATTTTCATCCAAAGTTTAAATGGACTTTGGATGAAAATGGTTAATTTTCTGAAACTAATGGAGGAAAATTGCAAAATTTCAAAATTTGGATGAAAATGGTTACTTTTGTCAAACCACAGGGAGCAAAAGAGAAGTTTACTCAAAAAATAATGATAAAAGAATAAAAAGGTTTGTTTAACTTAAGCATGTAAAGTGTGTGAGATTTTTATGAAATATAAATCTAGTTAAATTATACAAATAACAATGAAATCTATTGGTCAAATAGTGTTATTGTATTTAGAAATATATATATATATATATATATATATATATATATATATATATATATAGGATTGTGCTCAAATAATAACACACTCTTACGGCGATAACCCATTAACTTTGCCAAAACGAAGCCGAATCTTGAATTTTTTTTTGAACATCATTGTAACAAAATTAGAACACCATGTTCTTTTTTGAGTTTGGGCTAATTCATCACCGTTTTGATTCAGCAACTAAATTAAAAAACAAGGATTAAAATGGCAACAAATTTTATTTAGGGACTAAAATGGCATTTTCGATATAAACACATGGACCATTTTGGCATTTAACTCGACATATGCTAACTAAATATAGAAGACTGGAATTTGAAACCACACCTACGTGCTAAGATATTACAATGTTTCAGAAAGTTCAAATTTATTCGCATTTCGCGGTCAAGTAAGTCTTCCGCTGTATATGATTGGCTAAGAATGGTCCGACACGTCACGCCCCTCGGCGGGGGTGTGACATCCACCCCAGGCGGTGCACCTGGGAACATTCTTTGATTCCTATTATTCCGCACGCACCGCCCGGTTAGGATGAATGGCCGCAGGCGATGCGCCTGTCAACTCAGCCGCCCGACTAAATTGTCCCGCGCACACCGCCTAGCTTCACACACCCCCGTTAGGAGGTGCGCCCCACACCATTATCATCCCAAAACCCTAATTTCTTGCTCTCTATAAATTGGACGCGATGGCAGCCGATTTTGGAGACTTCTCTTGCACCAAGAACACTAATTCCGACCCCTAGAGCTGCTGGAGCTAAACCCTGGACGTTTGGGGCCTGGAATGAAGATTTGAAGAGAAGAAACAAGAAGGATATTGAGTATTATTCTTATTTCCTTATTTTGATCTTGTATTAAGTAGATTATGATGTCCTTAGACATATATCAGTTTTGTTTTGCAATTGTTATGACTATTGTTAGCTAGATTATGGTTATGCCTAGGTTTGAGATGATAAAGTTGTGATCTTTATGGTGATTTGGACTTGATTTGTGATTATGGATGATAATATGCTTGGCAATCAGTTGTATTATTGATCTTTGATGAATCTTGCATGTTTGAACAATGGTTGTTGATGAATGTTAGATCCACATGAGTCTAGGAATGTCTTTCCATCAATAGATTGCATGTTAGGCCTACTACTTTGTGTTTTAGGTTTGTTTATGGATTGATGATCACTTTCCATGGGATTGACATCATTGAGGATTTTTATACTTGTGTGTGACCTAGCCTAGAAATCCGGGAGGTGATAGGTTAGACGGTTGATCTATTTCACTTTGGGTATTTGAGTTAAACGACCCGGGATGACGTTGTCTTGGACTTCCTTAGTGATTGTGTCAATCGTGTCAAAGTAGCCAACTTTACAACTCTCTCATGTCTTAGGATACATGCGGGTGGAGAAATTCGGGAGGTGATCCGCCCGTTAGAGTGCAATTGCATATCAGGAAAATCCGAAAGGTGACCCAGTAGACTAGTGCATACATTACATTCTTATGATTCCCATTTGTATTACCCGGTATCTGATTTGGGATCCATTAGGTTTTTCTAAGTTTGTTTATTAAGATCCTAGTCTTCATCGTTCACGAGTCAGTAAAATTCATCACGTATCACACTTTTGATTCTCAACCTAGGTGTACCAGTTTTCCTGTTTAGAGTTAGTATCCATTTCATTGTTCTAGTTTTACTTCAGTCAGTTTTATTCAGTAGTTAGTCTTTAGTTATAGTTTGTTAATTCGTTAAAGTCTCAATAGGTTTTTAGAAGTTTCACCAAATCCCCCTCTTTTATTTTATTTGTTCATAGTCTAGGTTAATTTTGTTAAACTAGTGTCCTTAGGGTTCGATATCCGGTCTTCCACAAGCTATACTGTCACCGATAGGTACATTTGCCTGCGTAGCAGTCTAGTTTAGGATTTTCGATTTTAAATAGGTGTTTAGGTCGAGTCTAAGTCTAGGATTAGTTATAATGTCTTTAGCTTTGGTTAGACAACTTTAATTATCTTATTTTTTAGGGTAAAGACCGCTCACATCAATTAATCAATGAATTTATCATTTCTTTGCTAATATCGCTAACCAAAGCATCAATATTTACAAGAAAACTAATCTTGTGATGAAAATCAATAAACCCCGTAAAAAACTTAACTCCCAATAAACCGAACTGTGCAATGGCAAAACAAGTTTAAAAAAATTAAATCGTGAAAACGATTTCTTATTGGAAATTTGTTTGCATGATCGGAGCTGTTTTCCGGTCACCGTCATCTGATGAACCTTTCGATCCACTCTCCGTCACACTTGTCACACCCCGAGCCGGCGGGCTTGATTGACTTTCCCATCGGGCGGAATGGTATAGGGGCGCGATATCGTTTGATAATCGAAATGATAAGATCGTTTACATGGCACATGATATATAATGAGAAATGCTAATGACATTGTTATAGAATTACAAAGTTAAATTACATAAGTAATTTTCATAATTTAACGATGTAAATCTACCCAAAAGAATCATAAAGTTGCTATCTTGTATCTGCACAAGATTTACAAAAGTTATTCACATATATGTCATCAAAATATGCACAACCAAACGAAAGCTAGGTCCACTGCTGGGGCCAACTTGCTTAATTCCTGAAATCTGGTGATTAAACATGTTCGTCACCTGAGAAAACATGCAATTAAAACAAGTCAACACTAGGTTGGTGAGTTCATAAGTTTAGTGTTTAGAAACATTTGAAAATGTTATTCGCAAGTCTTATTGTCATTCACAAGTCTTATTGTAGTTTGCATTGTATTATCCCCCAGCAATGTTCTCTCCATAGTTCCACATACAGATAACATTACACTCAGTCAAGCATGCTTATATATAGGGCATATGTATCACAATGAAGCCGTCAGCCCACCACACATGTAACATCAGTGCCGGACGCGTGCCGGAACAGTGATCGCAACAGTAAATCGTACAGTAAAACAGGTACACATTACGTGAAACTATGTTTAGACTATTGATGCATATGATTAACATGAAACTATTATACGATTGTCTTAAATCTGATTAAAACCTTAGGGTTTAATAATCAGAAACATATCAGACAACACAGAACTGACACACAGATGCTTGATTTAATGCTATTATGTATAAACGTATGCGAGGTTAAACAGAACAAAATCATAACAGATGTCGTTGCAGAATACTAAACCGACGAATTATTCGTATAGGTGACGATCTGTACTAATAAATCTGAAAGTTTAACGTTCTGAAATGATGACTGAAAAGTAGAAAACCAAATCAGAAAGTGAAAAGTACGATCGTATTCGTACAGTTAGCGCTCTGTACGAAAACGCGCGTAAGTTACGTCTTCTGATGAAACAACAAAATAAACGATTACGAACGTTAAAATAATAAAAATAATATTTATTAGTAAATCCCACTTAAAAAGTTTTAAGTTAAACTATTTTTGTTAAACTACGCGAAATTAACGTTAAATAACGAGGTTTAACAGTCTGATCCCGAACGAAACATTAAAAATAAGTAAAATATAATATTTTACGTTTTACAATTTTGAAACTCATCAAAAATAATAAGAGAAATCTAAATTTAAATCTAAAATGTTTAATTATGCAACAGTAATAAAACGCGAGTAAAAAAAATACGGGAAACGACACCGAGCGAGACCAAACACGCGGGAAACCACTCGGGGTATAAAAACCCATTTATTATCTTCATCTTCTCCATTTGAATTCAGCCATATCCCTCTCTCACTCTAAATTCCGTTTTGCTCGTTTTTCACTAGAATCCCACACAAAAACCTTCGTATCTCTCTCATTTCTTAACCAAATCGTGCGTATAATATATCGAAACGACCGTGTCGACGAGAGGAAGCTGAAAGTACAAGGGATCGGAGCTATTTGGAGCTAAATCGGTCGATATCTTAGAGAGAAGTTGCTGCTGGAAGAGGGTTTTCATCATCCTTGAGGTATGAACTTGTAACATGTTTTTATCCATTCAAAACACTTAAGTTCAGCACAAAACGAGTTCAGGACTTGAATAGCATGTTGGTTGAAGTTTAGGATGTTAAAAATTGAATGGGAGTTGATAATACTAGTCTCGACCACCTCTGTATCGTGAACAATGTGCTGGTCGAACATTTTATCAGCACATCTCAAGTTTTGTTGATATGGCGATCCTCGACACTACCCATGCTGCATAGATGTAACCTGCTTAATTTCAGTGTCTTGAGCTGTAAATATCAGCAATATCAAACCCATATTAGGAGCTCGGGAACAGGGGTTAAAGGTGGTGGCGCCGGTGATGGGTTGCACCGCCTTAGCCGGTGGTAACGGCCTCCCTCTTTGTATTCCCAGGGTGTTAATCGAACTTAGAGGTTAGACCCACATTTGGTCGATATTAGCAACTCAAAATTCTCAAATCCTTATGACCTTTAGAATGGGTAGGATCAATAGGAAAAAAAAAATAAAAAAAAAAAGAGTAGAACCATCGAACTAGAATGACATTGTAGTGTAAATGCCTTCCATCTGAATGTCTCTATTACTTTGCTGATGTTACCCATGTGAATTGAAACAAAATAGCTTGAAGAAATGGGTTAGAAAACTTAAACAAGAGTAAATACCATCTACAAGGATCACAAATGAAGTCTTTTGCTGGATGTCGACTTTGCTAAAGTTGATGCCATCAGTTGCTGTAGATAGTAATATGGAGGGGATTAATATTAATCCTTAGGTGGTCCCAGTAGTTTAAAACTCAGTTACAAATAATATGGGAACAAATTGAATAAGATAATGCTAATGAGAGTAAATTGAGGTGTTAGCCGATCATGTTGTCATTAATATTAACCCTTGAGGTAATAAAATACAAATATCAACCTTAACACTTACGATAATAACATGGTTAGGTTGGTTCAAGTAACTTAACAACAATTTTAAGAAAGTTGAACCACAAAAGGATGCATAGAATCGATTGGAGTCTAGTAGGGTTTACTCAATGGTTATAGATCCTATGACCCATCGACACTATTCATAACATATTTTAATCACCTAAAATTTATAAACTAAATGTTTATAAATAAAACATGAGTCGGATAACAAATAGAAAGCGATATGGTGACCAAGGGGATTCAAACAAGTTATGAATGTTAAGATTATTAAGTGTTAAAAGAGATGGTATGATCTTAACTTAGTTTTATAAATTAAACTTAATCTCTTGTTCAAGTAAATTTAACTAACATTATACAAATAAATTCTTTTATAAAAAGGAATATAAATTATTAATAAAACATTTTTTTTATATATAAAATAGGTGTAACAACTTTATAAATGAAACATGAAAGCTTAAAAACTTTATATTTCTAATAACTTGGAAACATGTATTATTTTAATTCGAGCTTGATTCACATCAAGTAAGCTAATGGTTAAGGGTTTATTATTGAGAATATCATAAAACTTTATATTAATAAACCTAGTAACTCATTCGTGAGGTCCTAGGACACTTAGTCAAATCACACAAATCTCATCATAACTCCTAGACACGTACTAATGTAAACAATGTTGAACACAAACAAATCAAACACAGGTTGAATACTACATCAGTACAACAACAGAGAGCGCGTGCATTCTTGATTCTTAGTCAACCACTTTAAAATCAAGGTGAGTTCATTGTCCCCTTTCAAACTTATTTGTTTTACTTCGGGACTGAGAAGCATGTTAAACATTTTCATAAGTTGTTGAAATGTTACGTAATGCTTTAGACATAAACATGATAATTATGTTGAAACTTATACTTTAAGCTTGAGGCTTAAAATTAATTGTTGGATATTTGTGAGACTTATGAGACTTGATGCTATTACATGAGACTTGATGCGATTACATGAGACTTGATGCGATTACATGAGACTTGATACTTATATATGAGATTTGATACTATGAGACTATGTGCTGTATATGAGACTTGAAATAAACATATGATATACTTGATGAATCAATGTGTGAACACTTGAAACTTTATGCTTGGAAACTATTACTTGCGCATGAAACATTGTACATGTATCTAACCATAGTCTACGTAATTGCTAAACTTCTGGTATTCCAGAGCTTGTACCTATGGGGTGAGATACATGTAGAAACATAAACATAATGATACTCAGCTATTACCTGGTTATAAGGGACATGTAATTGCTAAACTTCTGGTATTCCAGAGCTTTTGTCGGCTTATATGAGGTATGTAAAGGCTAAACATGAAAGTATCAATTTTAGGCTATTACCTGGTTATAAGGGACATGTAATTGCTAAACTTCTGGTATTCCAGAGCTTGTGTCGGCTTATATGAGGTATGTAAATGCTAAACATAAACGTAACGTTACTAGGCTATTACCTGGTTATAAGGGACATGTAATTGCTAAACTTCTGGTAGTCCAGAGCTTTTGTCGGCTTATATGAGGTATGTAAATGCTAAACATGAACATAATGAATGCTAAGCTATTATCTATATAAGAGACATGTAATTGCTAAACTTCTGGTATTCCAGAGCTTTTGTCTGCTTATAGGGGATATGTAATTGCTAAACCATGTGTGTGTGAATCGATGATGCTTGATAAACACGATGTGAAACTAACACTTATGAATACAATAGACATGAAAACTTTGAAACAGATACAAAAGCTTGGATGAGGATTGAATTTATTGGTAGGTAAAATGCTTAATTATTATTAACAACAATGTCATATCCGGGTTAGTATGTGGTGGGATGTTGGCTAGGGCTTGTTCCCTTACATATGCCCTATATATAAGCATACCGACTTGGATATTACATGTGGAGTTAATGAGGTTAAGGTTTTACCGAAGGAGGTTTGTGAAACTATTTTAAACTTATAAACTTTATGAACTCACCAACCATTGTGTTGACTTGGTCTTTTCACATGCTTTCTCAGGTGAAGAACAGGTTTAAGCTTAAGCTCTTGGATTTGCATACTAGGCTGCCCAGATAGAGGACCTAGTAGATTTTTGGAGAAGCACATTTTGTTGATGATATACATTACCGTTTTGATATCTTGCACAGTTACAAGATATAAACATTTATTCTTTTGATAGGCTTACTTAGTTAAATTGCTGAACATTGATGTTGTAATTTAACTTTGTAATCCTAGTTATCATTTGATTGTGATTTAGTTATTCTTAAACATTGATGCTATGTAAACAATCTGATCATCATGATTATCACTCGCGATATCACGCCCCGGGAACCTTCCGCCCGACGGGGACTCCGATCCAACCCCGCCGGCTCGGGGTGTGACAACACACTTAATTGAATTCAATACCATCTGTAGTGCAACTAATGATACCCATTTCATTTCCACTTTTGTTATTCATAATTGATATACTCACATGTTCTCACCCCATAATGAATATAAATAGTAATAGTGTTTTGTAGGGTATGCAAGTGATGGTAAACTCTTAATGTTTTAAAGATATAGATTTTAATAAATCTTAACCTTTTAATTGTTCTCTCATATGTAGAGTTTGTTGTTATTCACTTCCAATTTAGAAGTGATAGTCAACTCATTTATTGTATTTCCTAATTGAATGTATAGAGCATAAATGGGACACATTGTGGTCAACACCAAGTCAAACCACAATGTCACCAGTTTATCCCTACCCATTTGTAACTCCCTTGACTTCACAACGATCTGTCACTAGCTTTTGACATGAGTGAGGTCAGTCACTCAGTCTACTAGTCTACATAATCGAGATGGTACAATGTAACCCCCTGTTATTATTTAACCTTTTTCACGTAATATCAGAGTTGGTCCCAGAAAATTTCTCGTTTTCAAAACCTTGTTTAACCTTTTAACCTTCTTTCTTTAATTATATTAAACAAAGTTTAAAACAAACATAAACATGTCACACAAAGTTATGTTACTTATTTACATAAGTAAGTTTAAACACAGGTTAAAACCCTTGTGACAAAGTTCGTTCGACTTAGCTCTTGACCCGCCTAAACCATTACAGCCGCATCCGTCATGTTTGACCTACAAACATCACATAATAACTCCCATTAGTTCATAAGAATTAAGTAAGTTAAACCCCAATAATTTCTCAAGGCAAAAATGTAAAAATACATTTTTCACAATCAATGCTCCCAATGAGCCATTCTATTCAAGTTGACTCTCACAATATAATATTATCATATCATTATTTACCAACTATTATTTGCAATAGTTTAATCATGATCCCACTATGGTGTTCACCCTCCTGTTCTTCCCCCATAGTTACTTGTCAGCACCTATGATTATCCACACACCTGTGGTTTCATACATAATCTTAAGTCTTAAGATGTTCACCCACCGGTCCTTCCATCTAAGACACTTGATAGCACCTCTAGCTATCCACACACTTGTGGTTTCATACATAATCTTAAGTCTTAAGATATTCACACACCGGTCCTTCCATCTAAGACACTTGCTAGCACCTCTAGCTATCCACACAACTGTGGTTTCATACATAATTTTTAATCAAATTACTATGATGTTCACTCACCAGTATTTCCATCATAGAATCCCACCACTTTTAATTCACCAAGGTATTGGATTTACCATAGCTTGTTGAATTTCTAATATTCAACTTTCCACTAGCATCAATACCTACTTATCATATAATTGATTCAACAACAATTTTTAATATTCATTATGTGATGTCATAGTTGTGGGATTACTTACCTTTATCAGATAATGGATTGTTAACTACATGTTCTTTTCCCGATCTATGACTACCTGCTTGACTTCCACTACCACCATCTAGTTGCAAAACACATATACAACTAGTTTCAATATGATGTGCGTGAAACTATACATTTTTAATGATGGATTTTTCACACAGATTTTAGTTTTAAAATTTTTTTTACTAGAAACTAAATCACACACAATAGGCAAGTGTACCTATCGTATAATAATATAGCTTATGGTAAGAACCGGATATCAATCCATGGACATGATATCTCTCAATACTAAACCTCAGTCAATGTTTAGCAACAACATGAAAAAGTCGGGTTTGTGAATTTTAAAATAATAACTAAAAGGAGATTTTTAAAATAATCTAAAGTCTAAGAAAACTGCCTAGATTTTGAATTCACTTAGTCTAGTGATGTGATTAATATGAATTGGTAAATCAAATGTTGACTAAATTCCAGTCAAAGATATCTAATCCTATAATTTTTTGGAAAATTAAAATGATAAACATATTCTAATCACCTAGGATTATTCTATGAAGCCTAATGTCAAGGTCTATGTCAAAATTTAATCAAGAATTAGTCATCCGTCAAGAATCTTAATTCTACAACTTAAGAAAAACTAATATGACTTATACACACTAACCACCCTAAGTTGCATAAATTCAACAAAGTCACAATTTCTTCCAACTTACAATCTATGAACACAATCATGCAAATGAGGTCATTTGGCCAAAATTTCCTAACTCACATGTTAATCATATTCAACAAATCATAATATCACCATGGTTTTTCCAAACTTTAGTGAAAGAAAGTATACTTATGCAAGTTTTATAACATTCAAGAAACCAAATATCATTCCTAATCTCATGGCATAATCTTAAAAACAAGTTGTAAGATTATAAACAAATGTTTGATCATGGTTTTCCAACATAATATGACTAAACATTCATCATTCTTGAACATTAATCAACCTACACAAATTTACAACATCATTGGAATACAATCATAACTTCATCTTGAATCTTGACATAAACCCATTTGACCAATTCATAAAATCAAGATCACATGAACATAAGTTTCATCATAATCTAAACAATAGATTAATTAGCCCATAAGGCTTACAAGAATAACAATAAAGTAGGTGAAATTAACAAGAAACATGATTGAAATAATAAATGCAAACCACTAGCAAGCAAGGATTGGAAACAAAATGGTGTTGGATGTTTCTTGGATCTTCAAGACATTCAAAATCTCCCTTGGATAGCCTTAAGAATTCTGATCAGAGAGAGTTTTTGCTCCAGGAAGTCCAACCCCTTCAAATGAGGAGAAAAACTCAATTTATAGAAATTCTGGAACTTGGCACGGTCGTGCACCATATGTGCACGGTCATGCAAGGTGCTACAACGCTTCACTTTTTGTCTGGGACGGTTGTCGAAGTTGCCATTTTCAGCTAAGTCTCGAAAATGGACTCAAGGTGTCAGGCACGGTCGTGCCAAAATTCGCACGGTCGTGCGCGTGTCAAGGTGGCCCGCACTATCTTTTTTTTGGCCCGGCACTTGCTAGCTTTGGCCCGACACTGGCTAGCTGCATGGTCGTGCTAGGTTCATGCACGGTCGTGCATGGGTTAGCACTACAATGCATGGCCTAGCACTACCTGGTTGCACGATCATGCAAGATTGTGCACGGTCGTGCATAGGCCAGCACTATCATGCATGGCCTAGCACTACCTGGTTGCTCAGTCGTGCACGGGCGTGCATGGGCCGGCACTGCCAGTGCTGGATTTGGCATGGTAGTGCACATCTGGGGATCTGCTCAGAAATTGCTGAAATTCCATATAAGGCTTGATTTTCTTCCGAGCAAGGCCGTTTATCCTGCAAATTCACAAAAACAATAATTATGACTATTTGTGAATGAATTTGTATGTTGTTAACGTTAAAACCGGGGGAAATTGTGTCGAATAATATGTATAATTTAACGTATGTCACAATACATATAGCACATACAATCAAGTTCAATCCACCTGACTGGTTTGACTTTCTCAAAGTCAATTTATTACATAATTGACTATATCTTACTACATTTAGCATGTTTTAGTCAATTATCACAATTAATCATATTCCATGCCTCTCTTAGTCATTACATCAAATAATTGATGTTCATTATCCTAGTTATGATCCTAATCACTTCTTTTAGTCAAAATTCACCCAAGATCATAACTTTTAATAATTTTAACATCAATTTATTACATATCAACATTTAACCCATGGATTCTGATCCATACTTCATTCGAAATCATAATTTAACCATTCTACTAGTTATCACACAATGATATGGATTTCATAATAACCGGACATTATACCGGCATAAAAACAAAAATTTCACCGTCAAAATATCAAGTTCTTCATTTCTAACTATTCCTGGTGATCATATAGGCAATAATCAATAACCATTATCATTGTATCATATCCAAAACTAAATTTAATCTACATACTATTAAACCAGTAGAATAGAACGAATCGTTACCCTTTTGAACAGATGTTCAGTCACAAAATAACGATCAAATGTTATAGAAGCATTCCAGAGCAAGATCCATAAGTTTAAATGGCTTCGAAACAAAGATTTACTGCTAAAAATTCAATGTTTTTCGTCTGATAAGAGTGTATGTTTGAGAGGAAGAGTACAGAAACTCTTCTGCATAAATTTCTGATATGCAATATGATTCACCAAACCGCCACGGCCCAGGCGTACCGCCTAGCGAGGCTATTTGGCATCATGCGTAGCGCGTGGATTTCTCCAAGCTCAGATATTTTTTTAGGTCCGCGCGCACCGCCTAGCGTGGCCGTCACAGGCTGGGCGTACCGCGCGGTGTCTTTAATTTTGATATTTTAGTATTTTTATTCATTTTCGATTCCGAATAATCCGGAACTCCGTTTCACACACGTTTTTCTCCCATGTTCTTGATTTCTCGCATATTTTCAAATTGTAACAATCACAAGCGTTTCTATTAACGCCTATTTCAAATACATTTGACTGTTAAAACCGATTGTTAATGATATTATCAAATGTTAATGTTATCATGTATGCTCTTGCTTTATTCGAAATTTTCCTATCAACATGAATATATAGAAGCACTGGGAATAGAAATGCAGGATAACGTTTAACAAACTCTCACCAAACGGTTTTCTATACACAATATGGGTAACAAGTCTAGCGACTCAGTTGTTTTTTTTTTTATGAAGTTAAGTATAAACACCCAAAGTAGGATTTACGTGTATTAACATGTTTTCGTCCAGAATGTTATGTTAATAATGAAAATGTGATGCTAATAATGAACAAAGTGACGGTAGTACAAAAAAGTTCAAAGGCATTTGAAGAAAGAAAATATTCCAACATAAATTCAACTTGTGGTGGTTCAACAATTAAACGTTTAATATGTAGAAATTTGACAAAAAGAAAAGGAAAATGTAAGGTTCTTACGAAATTGCTGAAAAAATTCATACATTAAAAATTACTCGAGACGGTAAAGTTGAAGTAACGAAAAAAGTTCAAGTTAGATCAACTAAGGAAACAATATATATATATATATATATAGAGCTAAACAAAGTAAATTCTGCATGTGTAACATACTATTACAAAGGAAAGACTTGGATGCGTAAAGAAGAAAGCATGAAATGTTTTCTAATGTCAAAATTTTATGGAAGTTAAATATAGTTTTATATATATTTGCTTTGTTTTTAATGCATGTTTAATATATTTGATTATCTAGTTTTTATATTTCATGTATTTATTTAAGAAATTATTGTTAACTAGAGTATTTTATGAAATTTAATCTTTATTTTCATGCATCAACCAAGTTTATATTTTATGTAGCTATAGAAATCTAGTATTATCTTCGATAAATATTTATTGTATTTATAAATTTATTTAGATAAATAATCTAACATTATCATCATCAAATGTTATAAAATAAAATAACATTATCTTCGCATAATATTAGTTTTTCAACAAAATCAACATCTTGATCACATCATAAGTGATTTACTTATAAACATGTCAGACATGTTCATAAGAGATCATCCTCTTCAAAAAAATGAAGGAAATGAAATTGGGAACATGAACAAGGTGAGACATGTGCAATGAAAGACTACTTTCTTAACAATTCAACCTATGATGATGCAACCTTTTGGCGTTGATTTTGAATGCACAACTATTATTTCTTTACATAGTGGTTCTTATTACATCTAATAACATATCTTTTTAACAAAGACGTTAGCTTAGGTAGAAAAGTTCTTTAACCATTACATAAATGTATTGAAGCTATGCAAGTAGTGTATGAAACATCAGTAGATACACACAATAAATATTTGATAATGAGTAAAATTATAACAGGTGATGCTCTTATAATGTTTGTGGAAGGTATCATTTAACGCTTTAGTCAAGATCTTAGAAGGTCCGGTGGAGATAATTTATAAAGATTACTCTATATTGCAGAAGAACATTGATTTCTGAAAATATTAGGCAATGTAGGTTGCATGCCCTGGCAACGGAAAAATTGGCCCATCACTTGGGCTAGGCAATATGTAGGTAGAAACAGTAAACCAACAATAACTTTAGAAGTTGTTGCATCATAAAACTTATGGATATACCATACATTCTTTGGAACACATGTTTCATGCAATGACATTAACATCCTCCATAGATCTCGTCTTTTTGATAAAGTATTTTCAATTCAAACACCAAATGTGAGTTATCATGATGATAAAATATGACATACTATCTCATGGATGTCATACATCCTTCATGGATAGATTTTGTTTAGTCATTAAATACACAACTACAACAACACAAGTTGTTCGCTCAACATCAAAAGGTTAGAATAGACGTTGAACGAGTATTTAGAGTTCTACAATCTCATTTTGCATTATTTTCAATACTCATGCCTTGTGTGGGACAAGGATATGATCATTCAGGATAAACATGATATTTATATTAACTATTATGACCCGTCAAAATTTTAAATCAGTTACAAACAGACATCAAAGTAAGCAATACTGAAGATGATGAAGAACAATTTAAATACTCCACTAAACGAATTGGAGACCTCTAATAAGCCACAACTTTGAAATAGAGAAACTCTTAACAAATAAATATAATCTGATTTACCATGTATTTCAAAATTTTCCCTTCATAAATAATTATATAATTTTTATCTTAAGTAATTGTAATTTTATATTTAATTTTAGGATTGTAAGTTGTTTTGTGTATTTTATTAACCATAGTTGATGATTATTGAATATATTTCTATTTTTTAATTTGAAATTGATTATTTGTTTGTTTTTAAATTAAATAGTTATTTTAATAATATATAAATAATCCTAAATCATATTTATTTAATTAAAAAGCGGGTAAGATTAGTTGTGAATGAAAGTGAACAACTTGATGCAGATTGTGTTATATATAAGGGTGTTCAAATTCGAATATCTTTCAGAAAGTGATTTATAATATTCGTATTAGGATTTGGATTTGGATATTCAAACATATATTCGAACTAAAAAAAATAAAAAAATTTAAAAAAATACGTTTAAGATATTCGAATATCCAAAAATTATCTGAAATATCCGAAAAATTATCCAAATATCCGAAAATTATCCGAAATATCCAAAAAATTATCTGTATATCCGAATAATTATCCGGAAAAATAACTATTTTGGATAGTTCGGATATTCGAAGTATCCGAAAATTTTTATACTACTATCCGAATCTAAAGTTCCGGATATCCGAACTATTGGGTATTTCGGGTTCGGATTTTCAGATATTTCGGATTAGGATGCAGATTTTTTTGAACACCTATACTATACCCCATATATAGGGAGAAGAGAGATAAACTAGTTTTTAATAGAAAGTTAGGTTTTATTAGATTGTGAACGGAAGTGATCTTAAAAGTACGGAAAATTGATAGCTCCTTAAAACACTTTTAGTAGCCTAAGTCAACAATGACCAAGATTAGGGAGTGCTACTCATTCATGGTGTACATATATAGGATCATGTAAGTGTACAAACTTTCCATTTTGTGTTATTTTGTGTGTTGTGTAAACGTGATATGAAGATATATGGATTCTTATATTGGTACATATTCATCTATTTTTCATTGTTAAGTAACGTCTGTTTTGGAGATTTCAACATGTACCACTTGTAAGCACTGCTTTAAGTATTTATAGACTATAGGCAAATCATGAAATCACAGTTTAAGCCATCCTATCATCAATTAGGCAGCTGTTTTTGCTTCCACACGATTATGTAATTGTAACCAAAAAAAGCATGGGACAAATTCTTCATTCAGGAAGAATTTTATGTAGTCACTTTTATCACTTTTGCGTTTGGAGTGAAAACTAACATGATTTCGAAAATATTAGCACAAATATAAAAAGATCGCAATGGTTGTTGGTATGCCGTAAATCCTTATTGTAACCGAACGTTGCTTCACTGTAAAACCTAAAAACATACTCAATCAGAATAGTTATCGTAAAGAAATTCAAATGCAAATGAAGAAAAATAGAAAAAACAACATGCACTAATCTATCTTTTCCTTTATAATATATATAATAATAATTATTAAACAAGATATATATTGAGTCTTATCAACCAATTTTTCCAAATAGATATATCTTCACATATAGATTTCTTTCCTCACTAACGAATGGAATTACATGATATCTTTTATTTTTAAACAGTAAATTTATCACAAAAGGATTGCTTATACACTAAACATGCTTATACACTAAACAACTGCTTATATATGCTTACTAAAAGACTAACTTCGATTCGGAATCTTAATTTTGAGGCTGATTACGACCCCCTTTGATGAAAGGTATATAAGCACTTCGGCTGGATATCTAGAAGGCATGTTTCGAATATAAAGGAGTGAAACTGTGAAAGTAGCTAAAAGAAAATCATCGTTGTCTCTTGAACAAGGGAAGGGCACACCAGGGCCGGCTCAAGCTATTTGGTTGCCCAAAGCGAATAATAAAAATGGGGCCCTTAATGTTTGTCATTTGATTGTATTTTGGTCATGGTTGTAGAAGTCGCGCGCTAGTCGGGCGGCGAGGTACCGCCTAGGGATTAATCGGGATTAATCGGCGCTAGGCGGATTGGAATTTTTATATGTAATTTTACAAATATTTAATATATACACACATTAATATCAATAATATAATATAATACTTCAAATATATTAAAAAATAAACTTAAACATACTAAGTGAAGTACTTCAAATTACAAACTTAAACACAAAATTCAGAGTTTATGGATGGATTACGATGTTTAGTGGCAGGGTTCAACGTTTCAGATGTTGGATTTGATGTTTTAGAGACATATTACGTATTTGGGGTTGAGAAATGTCTCGATTAATCATTTATCTGGTCCTTTTTACTCGAAAAAAGCCAAAAAAACTAAAAAAACCAAAAAAAAAAGGCCGCCTAGGCCGCCTAGGGGGGCCTAGGCCGACTAGGCCCTGCCTAGGCACCGCCTAGGGCAAAAATTACAAGGAAGCCGGGTGCCTAGTGTCACACCCCGGGCTCTCGACGGCCCGGACGCTGCGACCCGAATTGGTTTCATGGATATGTCTAGGTCAGAGTTTATTATTCTTTTTAATCAGCGGAAGCGTTATTTCATTAATTCATAATTTTATAAATAATTCACATGCATGGATGTGAAAACCATATGTTTCATGATTTCTAAATAGTTCATACGCGTGGGTATGAAAAACCACATTTCATCGTTTGTGAAAAATTTTCAAAATAACTTTTCAGGATTTTATAAAATTTCATACGCATAGGTATGAACACCATCATTTCATATTATTGTAAACCGGATTTTCACAAACACACAATTTCAATTCATTTTATAATATCCGGTTTATACATGACTTGGAGGCATAGCTCTAATAGCTCCATGGTCTCACCACAAGATCCTATTCAATGCATCATAGACCAAGAATCTCTAATCTTGCTTCTTGTTTATATTTCATTATTACCTGAAAATTTTTTTTGAAAATAAAACGTTAACATATTGTTGGTGAATACAAATAACAGACTCGATATGTAAGCATAGCATATTCGGTACTTTAACCATAATTACTAGTGGCAATACTACACATTTAGCAGGTTATTTCACTGATCGATACAACCACTGCATACCCTGGCTTGTACTGTCACTGGTTAGGAACAACAGCGGAGTGCGTCTTACAATTGTTCCCTCCAGCCCACAGCCCGTCACTGGTTAGGTTGCCTGCGGAGTGCGTCTTACGTATAACCTTTCAGCCCACGTTACCAGCCACATATGGGAATTTCACCCATAGCCGATACAATTTGCAAATCGTACGTATACTAATGGCCTAAATGCTGGTCTAATAGTATCCCTTTATGCGTCAAAGTTAAACATACCATGCTCATAAAAATCATTCATAAATTTAAAAGGAAGTTAAATGTATTCACCTGAATCTTTGGTTGGCTGGGTCACAGCTTAGAACTTCTTAATATAAATTTGGGCAGCGTTTCTACTTAATCTATCCTTATAACTGTTTGCAAAGATGATTCTTGATGCGTTTATTTTCAGTTCCTAAAATAGATCATAATCAACATATACTATTTGTATACATATAGGATCGGATCTTAATCCTAACCATATAAGTTTATAATATACAAAAACTTAAAGTAATGAATTAACTAAAAATGAAATACATACCTAATTGTATACTGACTTCTTAATCTTATTAAAATTTCTGAACGATTGTATGCTCAGGAAGTAATTTCTAAAATTGACCTTGCATGTTGTATGTTTGAAATCATCTTTCAATTTGGCTGAAATTTTTATTGAAGACGAAATATGTATATTTGTTGCTAACCGCCTCAAGTTCGTTTATTTATATACATATATATTTGTATGGTGACAATACTTATAAAAAATAATTTATTTATTTTTTTTTACATGGAAGGATAAGCATAAGGCATGCATACGTGCCCCCTTCTCCATATTCTTTTTTTTTTTAATATTATTATTATTATTATTATTATTATTATTATTATTATTTAAATGACCTTTGACTTTCTTAACGATTGTTTAGACATCAAATATTTCTAATATTCGTTTTATCCAACTTATTCGGTTAAACGAACGCCAAAAATTTTGAACGCTCATTTGTACTCTTATACTCTCGAATAAATCGTATTTATAAAATAAAATATTTTATATGATTAGGCGAGACCTTACGTTTTAATTGATGTTTTTTTTATTATTACATTTTTGATTAATAATATTTTAATTATAAACAAGAGTTTTATTATTTATATCCATAAAACGGGACGTTACATTCTCCCCACCTTTGTTTTAATCTCGTCCTCGAGATTATTGAAATAGAGGTAGGTATTATTATTATTTATTATTTATATATATATTTTTTTCATTTTTGACTTTAGTTTCCATGTGTATTCATGACCACATTTGGAGTTTAATTTAAGCTTAACTAATACCATCTTTTTATGCTTGAGTCTTTTTTTCTCGTCAGTCTTTGATTTGAATATGTTGTTCGATGAATTTTTTTTTATTTTTCTTTTACCTCAACATCTTGAGGAGGCATTAACAATGACCCATCTACTAAGCATTTTCAAAGGTTAAAAACATGAAACACATCGTGTAGAGATATAATCTTATTAGCGTATAGTTGAGCTAATTTATCTATAGAATAAGTGTCTTTCTTTTGTAGTAAATAAGCTGAGTTGGTCAGTCTATCAACGATAACCCAAATCATATCATTCCCCTGACTGGTTCGAGGAAGTTCAGTTATAAAAACCATGGTTATCATTTCCTATTTCCAGACTAGAATATCAAGTTGTTGTAACATATCTCAAGGTTTATGATGTTCTGCTTTAACTTGAGAACAAGTTAAAGATTGTTCAATATATATTTCTTCATGATGATCTACCAAAAGGTTTCTGTCACACCCCGGGCCGGCGGGAACGGATCGTGTTTTCCCGTCGGGCGGAAGGTTCCCGGGGCGCGATATCTTTGAGTGATAATCAATTGATCAGATTGTTTACATAACACATGAGATATAAATGAGAAATGCTAATCATGACATGAAATAGAATTACAAAGTTAAATTACATTGTACATCATAATTTAACTAAGTAACTCTAATCAAAAAGAATCAATGAGTTTATATCTTGAACTGTACAAGATATACAAAAGTGATTCACTGTTTGTCATCCAAAAGTATGCAATCAAAAGTAAGCTAGGTCTTCTAAGAGTCCACTAGCTTAGCACTTGCACAATAGTATCTACACCTGTTCATCACCTGAGAAAAACATGCATTTAAACAAAGTCAACACTAGGTTGGTGAGTTCATAAGTAAGTAAATTGGAAACCATTGATTTGATCATGCACACATTCACAATGTCATACTTGTTACTTGTAATACTTGTTTCATCTGTTCCACCCAATGGCCTTTCCTTAGTTATATGTACAAGTAGTGTATCACCTGATCAAGTATGCTTATATATAGGGAATCACGCAAGGTTCAAGCCCAAACGCTATCCCACCACATACTCAGTCAAATTCTACCCCACTTGCGATACAACTAAAGATATCCATTACCCGTTTGTTCATCGCGTTTGATATGTATTCTGTTATTGTATTGATGATAGAATAATATTTTGTATGGGGTTTAATTATCAATTCATAGTATTGATAAACCCTCCAGATGTTAAGGATTTTAGATGAATGGAATCCGTTCCTTGTATTATTCTATACTTGGGGTGGGTTAACTGATGTTACTCTATTAAATATTAAGAGTGTGAGTTAACCTCTTGCAACTTGTTCTTGAACCATAGTGCATAGAGCCTAAAAGGAATCCATTGAAATCCTCACGTAATCAGATTTCAATGCATCCAATTTATCTCTACCACTTTGTATGTCTTTTGTCCTCAACGAAATCTATTACTAGTAGTGTAACATGAGAGCAGATCACCTTCTCAACCTACTAGTCAATAGGGTTTTCGCTGGATTAATTACTTATCACTGTAGATTAATATCACCATGTGTCGCTTACCAGAACCTGACTTGAGGTCGCCCTGTCACCGGTCATACGTTACCGGCCAATGAATCAATACGATCAACATACTAGCCCTACAAGCTAGAGGTTTGTCAAACCTATGGTACCACTATGCTATCGTCGGTTTAGTCACGTCAAACTAACTGGTCAGCGAATTAAAGGGGCTTACATGATCACTTGAACAACTTGGCACATGATTGAAGTGATATAATGCAAACAGGTCAATAGTAACTAATTGTAATTGTATTCACTTGTACTCTTATTCTCATTGTCATATATTCTCCGTGGTATTAACAAAGTTAAATAAGAACTATTCTTATTAGGCTGTGTTAATTAATTGAGTGAATGATGTTGTTATCATGAAATTATGTTATCATGATTATCATTCCATGTTCCTTGTTCTTCTTGTAATATGTGTTGAGTTGTAAGGTTAAGTATTATAAGATCTAGTCTTATTACACTTATTTAACTCTTGTATTGAATGATGTAGTAAAGATATATTATCTTTATATCATTCTTGTGTTTTGCTCTTGTAATCATGTCATCATGTTTCCTTGTAATTGCTATAATGTCATTTCTTGTAAGAATAACTAAGTGTTGTAAGAGTTAACTTACTACTAAGTTATTCTATTGTATCGATGAGTTATGATATTAAAAATATCATCATCATCTTATCTTTCCTGTATTCTTGAATTCAAACAAGCATGCATACAATGATTTATGATAATAAGCAATTTAATATCAAATAATCAAAGTATTAACAATATGTAAGCAAAACTTTTAAATAAATAAAAGTAAACCATGTTTCTCAGCCCCGAGAGTTTAAAATCAATAAAGATTAAAGAAAAGGGGCATATGAACTCACCTAGTAGTTGTTGGGGTTGACTTAGCTTAAACGGGATTACACGCGCTCTTGTTTGTATTTGTTGTTGTGTTTTCACGATCCTGTATTGATTTCACGACATTTATGACCTATTAGTATAAGTTGCAGTTGTTTATGTGTGTGTATGTGTTATCCCCAAAATCGACTACCACATTGGTCTTGGTCTTCATTCGGCCCCCAGTTCTATTTTTTTTATTGGTCATTATTACCATAGGCTTTTACATGTTGCTCACACTTTAGTTATTTCTTGAAATCTCATCGTTTTGCCATAATATGGTATTTGTTTTGATATAATGCTTAGGAAGTAAACCCAAGAGTAAACTTAAGTTTACAATTTAAATTTCCATCTGTTGTCCTTGTTAACTAGTAACACCCATTACAAAGTTCATAAGCCAATTAGACAACAACTCATGTGAAAACTTGATGTCATGATTTGTAACTTTTCATTAACCTAACCCACCAACTTTGTAATAAAATGAATTTATTATACACACTAATGCTTGTATTTATAAGTATTAATTTGGTTTATTAGGTTTTATCCTCGACCACATGGACCACACCACATCAATTTAGTGGGCCAAATGTATGGGCTGATTGACTCGACTTGGGCCAAGTAGTCATGTGGGTCGAAAATTTTGTTATTGGGTCCAATAAACCACTGTGGGCCGAAATGGGGTTATTGGGTCATAAGAATGATGCTGGGCTTAATTATGAAGCGTGGGCCAAGCATATAAACATAACCACTAGTCTGGCCAAGAGTGGGCCGAATGAACTGGGCCCCGATGACAGATCTTGGGCCGAATGAAGAGATCTTAGTCGGGTGAAGGTGTGTGACCGAAGGCGGTCTTTGGCCGACTAAGGTCTTATCCCGAATGACGTGTCCAGCGACTGAAAGTGAGATGGCAGCATGGTTGTATGATGGTCCGATCACCATTGAAATGATTTCGACCGGGTTTGGCCGAATGATAACATTATAGGCGGCTGGTCCATTCGGAGATGGTGGTGGCCGAATAGGGTTTGGGTGGTCGAGTGAGGCATCCGAATGAAGAAGGTTCGAATGTCTAAGGCTCGAATGAAATACCACGACCGAATGAGGATGGTGGCGACTGAAGGTGGGCGAAGGAGGTGGCTGTCGAATGGAGTGGTTCGGTTGGCCAGCCCTTGGCCATTCGGCCGAATAGGGTCATTCGGCTCACTGAATGCCTTGGTCGACCATGGTTGTTCAACTCAGCTCCTAGCCGTGGTACTAGGTGGTTCGAGGTGTTGGTGAGAATAAGATCATTTTCAGGTGTCGAGATCTTGAAGATGAAGGTAGGGAAAACGGTTAGAGCTTGGGTTTGAACAAAGTGGGTGAAAACCCTAAAAGTCGCTACTTTCACAGCCTCATACCTGAATTTTCAGTGGTTTTAACTTCCGATCCGTTGTACTTTCGTGTAGAGGGTGATGAGAGCTTCGTGTAGGTTCAAAAATGGAGTGATTTGGTTAAGAAATGAGGGAGATATGGAGGAGAGAAGGTGGTGAAGTGGTGGTGGATCTTGAAACCGGAAATAGGGTTTTGGTGGAGAAGAAGAAGTGGAAAAATAAAGAAAATGGACTCATTCTTGGTATTTATACCACGAGTGAGTTCGGGTTCGTTTTTGTTGCTCGGTTCGCGTTTTCGTTACGTTTCCAGAAAATTACGCGTAATTTAAACGAAATAAATAAAAATCAGTTAATTTAATCTAATTTGATGAGTTTCAAAATTGTAAAATGTTAATTATTTAATTCCATTAATTTAAATTCGTTCGTGTCGTATTTTCTTTTTCGTTTCGTCAGATCGCGTCACCTTTGCGCGTAATTCGTTCGAATCGTCACCCGAACGAATACGACGATGGTTTTGCTTTTTGACTTTTGTTTTCTACTTTCCAGTCATTATTTCAAAACTCTAAACTCACAGATATGTTTGTGTGAATCGTCACCCACGCAAACACACTGTTAGTTCGTTATTCTGAAATAACACTGCATTTGTGTTTGAATTGTGTTTCCTCACTGTCGGACTCAGCTAAACATCCTGTTTTCACATTGCTCTTGTACTGATTCGTCGGCCATCTGATTTCTGTCATCTGTGGACATCAGATCACAACCGATATGTTTTCGCTGTTCACTTGTAAACTGTTGTTTCCCGTGATTAATTGTGTTAACTGTATTTAAGTTTTCACTTAAACACACACAACTATTGTTTCAAATGTATGTTGTACTTGCTGTATTGAAGTTTGCACTAAAATACGTACAACTGTGTATTGTATTCTGAATTCTGTTGATACGATAACTGTTCATGTACATGTATTTACACACCGTATAAAGTTAAAGTACACATACCGTACGGACTTGCCGGCCGGTCAGGTACTAGTTGTCACAGTTTCCCTTAAGTTTTTATACATTTGCGGGTCAGCACCACCGAAAGAAACGAGGAATTCATTCAGTGACCCCGTGATCGCCCTCTAAACGATCCGAATCCTTGGTGTATCATATATTTGTATCTATGAGCTTTTTCTAATATCTTTTCTCTTATATTATCAGTGGCTCGTACCCAGATTCTTGCATTCATTTGATGAATTACATCGTCCCTTTTGACTAATTGTTGAAACATGCCCTTCATTCATTCTTTTTCTTTATTTTCATCTTCCTAAGTTTTCCTTTGTGCCTCTTTAATCTGATTTATCAAATTAGCTTGCAGTTCAAGCCTTAGAGCACATATTCTTTTTTTTTTTTGTTCTCTTTGCCTTCTTTCGGCTTAAGGCATCTACTAGTCTACTACCACATTCGTATTTCTTTTGTGATAGAGATTGTGAAAAGCGTTCGATTCGAGTTAGATCGTGCTAGTGTAGTCTTCCTCAGAACATTGAAGAGTTCCATTCCGTCCTGTGCTCGTCCTTTCACAAATCCCATCTCACAGTTCTCAAGCGTAGTCGGATATGAACACCCGCTAAGGGTTCCACAGGTGTGCTCGTAAGTATCCGATAAAATCGCAAAGCATATTGTTAAACTATGCACTTAATATGTCGTGTGAAACTAGTGTAGTGTCTAAAGTTGAGCAATGGCTATAGTCTAAGTTTACTACATGCAAACCTAGTTCTCTATAACCAAGGCTCTGATACCAGTCTGTCACACCCCCAAATTCCCACTCGTGGCGTATGTCCACGTGGATGTGACGTGTCCAGAATCACAGCTCAAGGTCATATAGAACACCTCTATATGCGTTTACAAATCCAAGTTTGACACATACACTCATAAAATAGTTTGCAGCGGAATAAAAGTTATCATGTCATATTGCAGCGGAATATCAAATGTTTGACAAAATGCAGCGGAAATGTAAATAGTTTAGCACAACATTGTTTAACAAAATGAAAGTAAAATGTTTTCAAAACGACAGAATGCATGTAAGTCCCTAATGCCCGTCCCTTAATTTGTGCATTCCTGTCCTCACGCTAGCCGCGCTAGTTACCTGAGAATACAAGTTAGAAAAAGTGTCAACACAATGGTTGGTGAGTTCACAGGTTTTGATATACATATAGTAATAAAAGTGTGTCATGCTGTTTATCAATGTTAGTACCGAGCCCTAGGCCCAAAGTGTCAGTGCGTCACTACCGAACTAGACTTGTTTGTCCTTGCCTCCGCTATGTCTCGTATACATAGCAAGTTAGGTCAGAATTTGCACGGGTTATAACATCCAGTCAACATAGTGCCCCGTGGGGTTAGTCATTCCCTAATGGATCCATCCAAATCTACCACGTTGTTCGTACATTAACGGTAAGACTTTGTGAGGGCTTAATACGAGTTCAACACTTAATGTTTGTCCAATAAACCGGCATACACAAAATGTTTGTACAGTAATAAATGTTTGACTCGATGCAACTAGTATTCTCCCCCTATTTGAAAGCGTTTGAAAAAGAGTAAAGAGGGGCCGTAAACTCACCTTAGTGATGAAAATGCAAATCAAGCGTAAGCTCCTGATGTAGTAGCACGTGTCGGTCACCGGCAACCTATATCGTACACTGTACGTGAGTTCGTGTATGTGACCGTGCTAGTGTTTGTGTTAGTGCTCGTGTTTGTATCCAACAACCCTTGGTTGTTCATGTTTGTCCGTGTTGGTCCACAATGACCGTGTTTGCTCATGTTGGTCCACATTGACCGTGTTTGACTGTGTTGGCCCACATTGACCGTGTTTGACCAGAGTTGACCGTGTCAAGTCAACGACCCGTTGGTGAACCGTGTGACGGTTTGTGAATCGTGTAGCAACGTGTAAGTGCTTGTCGTGTACAAGACGCGCAAGTCGCGTCTATGGACAACTTACTATTTATAGTAAGTTTCCATTTTTGGAAAGTTCACAAAGCATATCGGTTTTATAGTTCTAGCATGCTCATTAATCCTACGTGATCATGTTAACACATAGCACATCATCATACGGGTTCACATAAGTTGTTTATAGCATGTTTGCACTCAAAAGTTTCCTAAAAATGGAAAGTTTCCATTTATAGCATACATGGCATCGGAAACCATCTAACTTAGAATCTATTCATCATGTTATAACATAACTAGCCATTTAGCTTGCTCAAATCATACAACACGTTGACAAATCGGTTTTTGTAAAAATAAAGTTACTAAATATAGTAACTTTCTAGTTTTGCGTAGAAATGATCATTTTAACATTTCTAACACATCCATGTGCCACAAATCATCCTAATGATCAATCTAACATCGTTTAAACATGTCAACATAACTCAAATTTCCATCTATCAACATCTTGACCCAAAAAGTTACTAAAAATAGTAATAACGATAAATATGACCCTGAACATCGTCAAAATCACATTCCAAGTATTTCAATCTTCATATTATTATCATAAGAGCAATTTCAAATACATGCATGTTCATCATTTACACCAAATGTTCAACTAGTGACTAAAAAGTTACTAAAAATAGTAGGTTTGCTTCCTAAACATATTTTGACCATCATAATCACAATCTAACCTTGCAAGACCACTTATACATTATCAAGAATCATTCCAATATCAACAAAATCATCTAAAATACCTTAGATCATACACGCATGCATCAATATCATCTCATATCATCATTTTAAGCATAGATTCATATGTACAACAATTTGGATCATTGCAAATCATCATAGCAACATCATAGATAATCAAGAATCATGTTAGAACTAACAAACCCAGAAGCAACATTCGTGCATGTGCCTTGTGGGTGCTTGCATGTGAGGTTCAACACATGCATGTGGGTGTAATGGTGATTTTAAGCTACAAGGGGTGTGTGGCTACCTTATGAAGCTCCTCGAACACCAAGATGATGGATAAGCAGCTCCTGGATCTTCAGAAGTTCGAATGTAGCCGCTCTAAGCGAGTGATGGTGGTCTAGGTGATCTCCTTTGGCTCTCCAAGTCTTCAATGTGGCCTTCAAGCTTCAATCTTAAGCTTCAATGGCTGTTAATGGTGTTTCCAGAGGTTGAAGATGAAGATAGGGAGTGATAATGTCGATCAGAACTCGAGAAGTGGGGTTGTAGGGTGGCTAGTGATGATGGCATCTTGGTTTTATAAAGATTTGCCGTCTGACACTCATCGCGTACCGTGGAGGAGGTTCAAAAAGAGGCTCCGCGTACCGCGGCGGATTTCGGGAGTCAACTCCCCGCGATGTCTGTCGCGTATCGCGAAACTGCTCCCTGTTGGGCCATCGCGTACCGCGATGGGCCCCTGAAGAGCCCAATAAGCCCTTTTTAATATGTTTGATCCGTTCGTCGTCGTTTTCACGCTTCCGAACTATCGTTTGGCCTTGTTTGAACTTTCTAGTCCAATGTGTGAGTGTTTTGTGTAGTTTCGAGTGTTGTGCTACACAATGTGCTTGACGTTCACCAACGTTCGTGTGTTTTGACACGTGTGTGCTGTTTGCCGATAATTCCACGAATTATCCTGTTGTGTGTCAGTGTTCGTACTGTCGTGCCACGTGTCACACTAAATTAATCTAATTCTAGTGCCACGTGTACATAAAGTATTTAAATAAACATTTAAATAAATAACAAGCTGACCTGGAAATTACGGGGTGTCACATCCTCCCCTTGTTAGAAAGAATTTCGTCCCGAAATTCAACTTGTGTTGCCAGTGTTGGTCTGTTCCGCGAACATGTGTGGGTACTTTTGTTTCATCTGGTCTTCACGTTCCCACGTGAATTCCGGTCCACGTCGTGAATTCCATCGCACTTTCACTATCGGTATCTTACTGAGTTTGAGCTTCTTGGTTTCCCGGTCCATAATTTCCACCGGTTCGTCAACGAAGTTCAGTTGTTCAATGATCTGTATCTCCTCAAAAGGGATAACAAGTGTCTCATCGGATAGGCACTTTTTGAGATTCGAGATGTGAAACACGTTGTGCACACTGCTCAGTTCAACTGGCAGGTTCAGTTCGTAGGCTACAGGGCCTATTCGTTTTGTGATCTCAAAAAGGTCCAATGTATCGAGGGTTCAACTTTCCCCGTTTGCCAAACCGAATGACTCCCTTCCAGGTCGAGACCTTGAGTATCACCCTGTCTCCCACCTGGAACTCTAACGGTTTGCGTCGTTTGTCAGCATAGCTTTTCTGTTTGTCCCGAGCTGCTGCCACCCGTTTGCGAATTTGCACGATCTTTTCAGTCGTTTCGTGCACCATTTCTGGACCGGTCAGTTGGCTGTCTCCAACTTCCGCCCAACAAATGGGTGATCGACACTTACGTCCGTAAAGTGCCTCGAATGGTGCAGCTTGGATGCTGGTGTGGTAGCTATTGTTGTATGAGAACTCAACTAACGGTAGGTGAGTCTCCCAGCTATTACCAAAGTCAATAACACATGCCCGCAGCATGTCCTCCAGTGTCTGTATGGTGCGTTCACTCTGCCCATCAGTCTGCGGGTGGTAAGCGGTACTCATATCCAATCTCGTACCCAAAGCCTTATGCACAGACTTCCAGAAGTGCGACGTGAATCGACTGTCGCGGTCGGATATGATCGAGATTGGCACTCCATGTCGAGTGACCACTTCCTTTAGATAAATGCGAGTGAGTTTGTCCAGTTTGTCAGTCTCTTTGATGGGTTGAAAATGTGCAGACTTTGTTAGTCGGTCTACGATAACCCAAATGGTATCGCAACCACTTGCCGTCTTTGGCAGTTTAGTTATGAAGTCCATGGAAATCTGCTCCCATTTCCACATTGGTAGTTCAGGTTGTTGGAGTAACCCTGATGGCTTCTGATACTCAACCTTGACCTTTGAGCATGTTAAACACTTACTCACGTAAGTTGCTATCTCAGCTTTCATGTTTGGCCACCAGTAGGTTGTTTTCAAGTCATGATACATTTGTTAGAGCCCGGATGTACAGAATACCGGCTCTTGTGAGCTTCATCCATCACTACCCCTCTCAATCCCCCGTAGTGTGGTATCCAAATTCTATCCGCTAGGTAATACGCTCCGTACTCCTTTGCCTTTAGTTGTTTATCCATACCACGCATGGCTTCGAGAGAGAGGTTCTCTGTTTTTAGAGCTTCTTGCTGTGCGAGTCGGATTTGATTCGGTAGCTCAGAATGAGTTGTGAGTTGTAGCGCACGTACGCGTTTTGTTGTCTCTTTCCGACTCAACGCGTCGGCCACTACATTGGCTTTACCCGGATGGTATTTGATAGCACAATCGTAATCGCCTATGAGTTCGACCCATCTTCGTTGCCTCATATTTAGCTCCTTCTGGTCGAAGATGTGTTGTAGGCTTTTATGATCGGTAAAGATAGTGCATTTTGTGCCCTACAAGTAGTGTCGCCAGATCTTTAAGGCAAATACTACGGCTCCCAACTCAAGGTCATGAGTCGTGTAGTTCTTCTCATGCACCTTCAGTTGTCGTGAAGCATATGCTATCACCTTCTCGCGTTGCATCAATACGCAACCAAGTCCTTGTTTCGAGGCGTCACAATACACCACGAAATCATCGCATCCAAGTTCTGCTTCAACAAATTGAAAGCAGTTTCCTGTTTGTCTCCCCAGTCAAACTTCTTGTCTTTATGGGTCAGGGATGTCAGTGATTGAGCAATATCTGAGAATCCTTCAATGAATTTTCGGTAGTACCTGGCCAGACCTAGGAATTGTCGCACCTCAGTTGGAGTTTTGGGTGCTTCCCAGTTCTTGATGGCTTCAATCTTGGCTGGGTCTACGTGTATCCCTTGCTTATTAACCACGTGTCCAAGAAATTGGACTTCGCGAATCCAAAAGTCGCACTTTGAAAACTTCGCGTACAGTTGTTCTTCCTTCAATAATTCCAAGACTAGCCTCAGATGTTCAGCATGTTCTTCTCGATTCTTTGAATAAATCAGAATGTCGTCAATGAACACTATTACGAATTTATCGAGATAAGGTTTGCACACTCTATTCATGAGGTCCATGAATACCGCTGGTGCGTTGGTTAGTCCGAAGGGCATAACCAAGAATTCATAGTGTCCATATCGGGTTCTAAAGGAAGTCTTAGGAATATCATTTTCCTGTATCCTCAATTGATGGTAACCCGATCTTAAATCGATCTTCGAATAGTAGCTTGACCCTTGCAACTGGTCAAACAGATCGTCTATTCGCGGTAACGGGTACCGATTCTTGATCGTCACCTTGTTCAGCTCTCTATAGTCGATACACATACGGAATGATCCGTCTTTCTTCTTAACAAAGAAGACCGGTGCTCCCCAAGGTGAGAAGCTCGGTCTGATAAACCCTTTGTCTAACAGATCCTGCAACTGATTAGACAGTTCTTGCATCTCAGTTGGTGCGAGTCGGTATGGAGCTTTAGCAATTGGTGTTGCTCCTGGTATGAGGTCTATCTGGAATTCGACCTGTCGTTTTGGAGGCAGTCCAGGTAGATCCTCGGGAAACACTTCGGGAAAATCGCGGGCTACTGCAATGTCCTCAATCTTCCTTTCTTTCTTCGGTTGTTCCATGATGCAGGACGTAATGTTCAATGGTATTCTCCGTTGTTCTCCATGGATCGAGAGCTGTTCTCCGTCTTGCAACGTCACTCGTACGATCTTCTCGTTGCATACAATCTCGGCTTGGTTAGCGGATAACCAATCCATTCCAACGACTACATCAAAGCTTCCGAGAGTCACCGGCATCAAGTCGATTTCGAATCCGCCAATACCGTGACGCATCCTCGGAAAACGTGTTGCATTTCGATCAGCTTGCCGTCGGCTAACTTTATGGCATACTTATAATCTAGTGGTGTTGAGGTAACATTAAGCAATTTACCAAATTCACTAGATACAAAAACTCCTATCGGCTAGGGTATCAAATAATACACTTGCATATTTAAAGGAACGTACCGGTTATGATTTTGGGATCATCTTTAGCTTTTCCGGATTCAACTACGAATGCCTTACTCCTTGCAGCGTTGCCTCCTGCTTTCTTGTTTCGTGAGCAGTCTCGGTGTATGTGGCCAGGCTTGCCACAGGTGAAGCATCGCCTTTGTGGTGTCACTTTACTTGTGTTTGGCCTCGGGTTGGCACGACACTCCCTTGTAATATGTCCATTTTTCCCACATCTAGTACACTTGATCCTATTGCATGGGCCAAAGTGATGGTATGAGCATTTGTTGCACTTGGGGTAGTTACCTTGGTATACTTTCTTGCCTTGAACATCAGATTGAGTGGTAGTAAAGACTTTTGTTGGTGCGGGGAACCGTTGGGTTGATTGTTGTGGTGAGAAGGTCCTGTTGTTGATTGGCTCCCACTCCCGCTTGGCCCCTTGGGGCTTCAGGTGTTCACCCCTCTTGGGTAGCTTACCCAGTGGTACCGCTTGGTCAGTCAGACAATGAGCCAAACAAATAGTGGGTTGAATGAGTGTGGGGTCTTCCGTGGTAACCAAGCCTTGGATCTGTTCAGGTAATCCCTTGATGTATTGTTCAATCTTTTTGTATTCTGGGGTCACCATTTCTGGATACAGTCTACACATCTCGTGGAATCGAGCGGTGTATTGTTCAATCTCGGATCCCTCCATTTTGTGAATCCAGAATCCCTCCAGTTGTTTGATTTCGTTTTGAGGGCAGTATTCTTTCTTCAACATCTTGACGAAGTTTTCCCATGGGATTGAGTTAGCAGTCTCCAGACTTAGTGTCTGGATGTGCGAATTCCACCAAGTGAGTGCCTGTCCTTCAAAAGTCCCGGTAGTAAATTTTACTTTATTCTTTTCAGAACACCCCTCAAGCAGAAAGTTGACTCAACCTTCTTAATCCATTGGAGTAGTCCTACCGCTCCTTCCGATCCCTTGAATACATGAGGATTGTAGTTAGTGAAGGTTCTGAATGAAGATCCTTCCGAGTTGTTGTTGTGAGTCACGTTGCTTGTTTCACTGTTCAGGCGTGCCGTCTCATGATCCGCAATGGCTTTTCTAACCCGTTGTTCTACCATAGCTTCGATAGCCGCATAACTGATTGCCTGGTTGTCTGTACGCACATACTTTCCTTGACCAGCCATTCGTAATCTCTATATACAATAGATGTTGTATAACCTATCGTTAGAGACAGTAGGGTGTTAGCATGTGCAGAGGGAAAAATTACCAGTTTCTTCAAAAGTACAGTAATAGATTTCATAAGATCACTATTACCAAAGTGATGTGTATGAGCTTAGCTCGCTCATATAGGTTCTAACAATACTAAATACAATAGGGAAATAAACTGCTCGGTGTAAGTAGCGGAGCTCAGGTCTGTACTAGCAGCCGTGTGCTACCCAATTTCCCTGATGATTGTAGCTTACCATCTAAATTTACCAAAACTCGTATGTACCTATAAATTCACGATTATGTTGGCCACCATAATCGTCAATTTATCTTACACAGTCATTCTAGTTCCTTCATTCTGAAGCTAGTGATCACAGTAGCGCTCGAGGTTCATATTCGGAGTGCTGTCACTAGGGTTCCAGTCCGCAAGTGTACGTCAGGTGACTGGGTTTACGCACCAGGATAGGGATTGTGAAAAGCGTTCGATTCGAGTTAGATCGTGCTAGTGTAGTCTTCCTCAGAACATTGAAGAGTTCCATTCCGTCCTGTGCTCGTCCTTTCACAAATCCCATCTCACAGTTCTCAAGCGTAGTCGGATATGAACACCCGCTAAGGGTTCCACAGGTGTGCTCGTAAGTATCCGATAAAATCGCAAAGCATATTGTTAAACTATGCACTTAATATGTCGTGTGAAACTAGTGTAGTGTCTAAAGTTGAGCAATGGCTATAGTCTAAGTTTACTACATGCAAACCTAGTTCTCTATAACCAAGGCTCTGATACCAGTCTGTCACACCCCCAAATTCCCACTCGTGGCGTATGTCCACGTGGATGTGACGTGTCCAGAATCACAGCTCAAGGTCATATAGAACACCTCTATATGCGTTTACAAATCCAAGTTTGACACATACACTCATAAAATAGTTTGCAGCGGAATAAAAGTTATCATGTCATATTGCAGCGGAATATCAAATGTTTGACAAAATGCAGCGGAAATGTAAATAGTTTAACACAACATTGTTTAACAAAATGAAAGTAAAATGTTTTCAAAACGACAGAATGCATGTAAGTCCCTAATGCCCGTCCCTTAATTTGTGCATTCCTGTCCTCACGCTAGCCGCGCTAGTTACCTGAGAATACAAGTTAGAAAAAGTGTCAACACAATGGTTGGTGAGTTCACAGGTTTTGATATACATATAGTAATAAAAGTGTGTCATGCTGTTTATCAATGTTAGTACCGAGCCCTAGGCCCAAAGTGTCAGTGCGTCACTACCGAACTAGACTTGTTTGTCCTTGCCTCCGCTATGTCTCGTATACATAGCAAGTTAGGTCAGAATTTGCACGGGTTATAACATCCAGTCAACATAGTGCCCCGTGGGGTTAGTCATTCCCTAATGGATCCATCCAAATCTACCACGTTGTTCGTACATTAACGGTAAGACTTTGTGAGGGCTTAATACGAGTTCAACACTTAATGTTTGTCCAATAAACCGGCATACACAAAATGTTTGTACAGTAATAAATGTTTGACTCGATGCAACTAGTATTCTCCCCCTATTTGAAAGCGTTTGAAAAAGAGTAAAGAGGGGCCGTAAACTCACCTTAGTGATGAAAATGCAAATCAAGCGTAAGCTCCTGATGTAGTAGCACGTGTCGGTCACCGGCAACCTATATCGTACACTGTACGTGAGTTCGTGTATGTGACCGTGCTAGTGTTTGTGTTAGTGCTCGTGTTTGTATCCAACAACCCTTGGTTGTTCATGTTTGTCCGTGTTGGTCCACAATGACCGTGTTTGCTCATGTTGGTCCACATTGACCGTGTTTGACTGTGTTGGCCCACATTGACCGTGTTTGACCAGAGTTGACCGTGTCAAGTCAACGACCCGTTGGTGAACCGTGTGACGGTTTGTGAATCGTGTAGCAACGTGTAAGTGCTTGTCGTGTACAAGACGCGCAAGTCGCGTCTATGGACAACTTACTATTTATAGTAAGTTTCCATTTTTGGAAAGTTCACAAAGCATATCGGTTTTATAGTTCTAGCATGCTCATTAATCCTACGTGATCATGTTAACACATAGCACATCATCATACGGGTTCACATAAGTTGTTTATAGCATGTTTGCACTCAAAAGTTTCCTAAAAATGGAAAGTTTCCATTTATAGCATACATGGCATCGGAAACCATCTAACTTAGAATCTATTCATCATGTTATAACATAACTAGCCATTTAGCTTGCTCAAATCATACAACACGTTGACAAATCGGTTTTTGTAAAAATAAAGTTACTAAATATAGTAACTTTCTAGTTTTGCGTAGAAATGATCATTTTAACATTTCTAACACATCCATGTGCCACAAATCATCCTAATGATCAATCTAACATCGTTTAAACATGTCAACATAACTCAAATTTCCATCTATCAACATCTTGACCCAAAAAGTTACTAAAAATAGTAATAACGATAAATATGACCCTGAACATCGTCAAAATCACATTCCAAGTATTTCAATCTTCATATTATTATCATAAGAGCAATTTCAAATACATGCATGTTCATCATTTACACCAAATGTTCAACTAGTGACTAAAAAGTTACTAAAAATAGTAGGTTTGCTTCCTAAACATATTTTGACCATCATAATCACAATCTAACCTTGCAAGACCACTTATACATTATCAAGAATCATTCCAATATCAACAAAATCATCTAAAATACCTTAGATCATACACGCATGCATCAATATCATCTCATATCATCATTTTAAGCATAGATTCATATGTACAACAATTTGGATCATTGCAAATCATCATAGCAACATCATAGATAATCAAGAATCATGTTAGAACTAACAAACCCAGAAGCAACATTCGTGCATGTGCCTTGTGGGTGCTTGCATGTGAGGTTCAACACATGCATGTGGGTGTAATGGTGATTTTAAGCTACAAGGGGTGTGTCGCCACCTTATGAAGCTCCTCGAACACCAAGATGATGGATAAGCAGCTCCTGGATCTTCAGAAGTTCGAATGTAGCCGCTCTAAGCGAGTGATGGTGGTCTAGGTGATCTCCTTTGGCTCTCCAAGTCTTCAATGTGGCCTTCAAGCTTCAATCTTAAGCTTCAATGGCTGTTAATGGTGTTTCCAGAGGTTGAAGATGAAGATAGGGAGTGATAATGTCGATCAGAACTCGAGAAGTGGGGTTGTAGGGTGGCTAGTGATGATGGCATCTTGGTTTTATAAAGATTTGCCGTCTGACACATCGCGTACCGCGGAGGAGGTTCAAAAAGAGGCTCCGCGTACCGCGGCGGATTTCGGGAGTCAACTCCCCGCGATGTCTGTCGCGTATCGCGAAACTGCTCCCTGTTGGGCCATCGCGTACCGCGATGGGCCCCTGAAGAGCCCAATAAGCCCTTTTTAATATGTTTGATCCGTTCGTCGTCGTTTTCACGCTTCCGAACTATCGTTTGGCCTTGTTTGAAATTTCTAGTCCAATGTGTGAGTGTTTTGTGTAGTTTCGAGTGTTGTGCTACACAATGTGCTTGACGTTCACCAACGTTCGTGTGTTTTGACACGTGTGTGCTGTTTGCCGATAATTCCACGAATTATCCTGTTGTGTGTCAGTGTTCGTACTGTCGTGCCACGTGTCACACTAAATTAATCTAATTCTAGTGCCACGTGTACATAAAGTATTTAAATAAACATTTAAATAAATAACAAGCTGACCTGGAAATTACGGGGTGTCACATACTTGTTGTCGCATATTTAATTCTTTTAGGATTTGGATTCAAAATTTGTTATCATTGTGTCCATTGTCCCTTACAGTAGAATTCACATGTACAACAAATTATCGTTCCGTGTGCACCCGTAACGGTAATTTGCCTTGCATGATTATCCTATTTCATGAACGTGGCACACAAATGAGTTAATTTAGAATTTTATATAATGAATACTTGTCGTATAAAAATTGTTGTGATTTGCAATATTTTTGGTTTAACTAATTTCAATCAAGTAGATTGAAAAAATTCATCTTGTCAAAACCGTAAACCTTGACTCGTTTGGCATTTTAGGGAAAATGGGTTAGTTTTCCTATTCGAATGATGTTCGAAGTGACAAACTTTAACCCATCGAGTTATTACAATTCCGTCACATACTTTTAACCAAAGATAAATTTTTGAACTCTTATGGTTAGTCTAAACTATGAAATGAACTCAGTAAAGATAATGTCTCCATAAATTCAATGCAAAGATAACAGCGCTTAATTCCAAATTATGACTTGCATAATTCTTTTCATGAGTTTTTAGTTGACGTGAAACACAAGCAATCACTTTGCTTTGTTGCATCAATACGCATCCTGATCCTAATTGAGAAGCATCACAATAAATAGCAAACTCTTCAACACTTTTATGTAATGCTAGGATCGGAGCTGAGTCAACTCATCTTTAAGAATTTTAAAAGATTCATATTTCTTAGGAACCCATTCAAATTTTTCTGATTTTCTAGTCAATAAGGAGATTGGAACGACTACTCGGAAGAAATTTTAATGAAGTCGATGATAATAATCGATTAAGCCTAAATAACTTCGTATTTTCGTAAATAACATGGGGTTCTCCTATTTGGGTATAACCTCTATCTTATATGGATCAACTTGAATGCCCTGAGCATTAATAACTTGTCCTCGAAATTGTACTTTAGTGAGCCAAAAACCACATTTAGAGAACTTCGCATACAATTTCTCATGTCGTCGTAATTCAAGTAGGGTTTTAAAATTTTTAGCATGATCCTCATGTGATTTTGAATATATAAGAATACCATCAATTAATATAATGCTGAATTCGTCCAGATAAGTTTGCATATTTGGTTCATCATGCTTACAAAGTCAGCTAGAGCATTGGTAAGTCTAAAAGGCATAACAATGAACTCATAATACGCATCCCTTGTGCGAAAAGCTGTTTTGGGAACATCTTTTCCCTGGACTTTGAGTTGATGATATCCTGATCGAAGATCAATTTTAGAAAAATGACAAGCTCCTTTAAGTTGATCAAATAAATGATCAATTCATGGAAGTGATACTTGTTTTTGATAATCAACTTATTTAGCTTCCTCTAGTCAATGCACATCTGCATCAACCCATCTTTCTTCTTGACAAAAATAATTGGAGCTCCCTAAGGTGATGAGCTATGTCGAATAAAACTCTTTTCTAATAACTTATCTAATTGTTTCTTAAGCAATTTCATCTTAGTCAATGCCAACTTATAGGGGAATTTAGCAATTGTAGTCGTACATTGTACCAGATTAATATTGAATTCTATTTCTCAATCTGATGGTAAACCAGACAATTCATCCGGAAACACGTCAGTATAATAAACTACAATCAGTACTTCTTCTAGTTTCTTCTTTTCTTGATAATCAACAGTTAATAAGATTAGGTAAGCTAAACAACCTTTGTTCAAACAATTAATAGCTTTGATCATAGGAATGATTCCAACATGATTTGTTGGTTTATGACCCTTGATGATCAATTTTCCTTCCGTTGGAATACTAACTTCAATTGATTTGGTATCGCATAAGATACAAGCTTGGTTTGTAGCTAACCAATCCAATCCGATTACCGCATCAAAAACGACGAACGTCATTGGTAAGAATTTCACAGGTATATTATGCTTAAAGAGTGTGATCTTACAGTTTACTAGAACCTCATTTATCTTAACTAGATCACCATTAGCGGTTTTTACCGAATAAGGTTTATCTAGTTTTACTAGTGGTTCTTTTAGAAGCTTACAAAATTCAAAATCAATAACACTTTGGTTTGCTCCTGAATCAAACAAAACTTTTGCATAAACATCATTGATACGAAACGTACCGGTAATGACATCCGACATATATGCAGCTTCTTTAGCATTAACAACAAAAGCCCTAGTTGTCTTCTTTACATTTTGATTAGTTTTTTTTCCTGAACCACCAGCACCTCTAGTTCCACTCGCTTTATTTAATTTAGGGCACTCATCTGGGTAGTGTCCCTGCTCATTGTTTCTGAAGCACGTCACCATTTTCTTTCTTCGATATTCATTGATTGAATGACCTGCCAATTACATAGCTGAATCGATGACCTAAGGCATCATCGCCCTAATTATATTACGAATTTCACTTTTACCAGTCTCTAGATATAGTGACTGAAAATGTTTGATTCTGTTGTCACAAGACGTGGCACCAATCAAGCATAATCAAAATATTTAAAAGTGTAATCTTGATGCCATGCACCAACAATGCGATGATTATGAAATTTCCGTTCGATTTTTTTTATTATTGTTCATTGGCAAAATTTTCGAATTACAAAATCATGAAAACTTTCTAAAGTCATAGTATATGCTTGGTTTCTAACTTTGGTATAAATAATGGAATTCCAGCATTCTAAAGCTCCATATTCAAATGAATATGAAGCATACAAAATCATATCTTCTATGTAACATTTGCTAATAGCAAGTACCCCTTCAATCTTTTCAATCCATCTTAATACTACGACAACTTCTTTCGTTCTAGTGAACTTTGGAGGTTTAAAAGATTGGAATGTTTTATACTAACATTCGTTAGTTTTGGATTGTTTCAAACTAGAAGATTCTTAATTTTAAATTTTCATTTTTCATTTTTTTGATGCATCGTTTTCTTTTGTTATTGTTTTCATGAGATTCGAATTTTCATCTTTTTTTTAGCGATTATTGACAGAATCGCATCTTTTATTCATTCTATAATCATTGATTGTATCTCAGTAGTATTCTGAGTCACGGTTTCAATAATATCCGTGTATTCTCTTTCGTCCACATGTATTTGCAGAAGGTTCGCTATTATTTACATATCTAGACACTGTCTACCAAATATGATATTTAACAAGGTCTTAAAAACAATTTATCATAATTTAGCTCATAGGCTATCATCAGGATTCACCCAGTTATTTCATTCGTTCTTAGTATTTCAATAAATAATATTCTACCTATTCCTTTGATAGGCACTTATCTCAATTTGGTTAAAGCTTAGATACTATCACTAGTAACTATTTCGCTAAAACCAGGAGCTCTGATACCAACCTGTCACACCCCGGGCTCTCGACGGCCCGGGCGCTGCGACCCGAATTGGTTTCATGGATATGTCTCGGTCAGAGTTTATTATTCTTTTTAATCAGCGGAAGCGTTATTTCATTAATTCATAATTTTATAAATAATTCACATGTATGGATGTGAAAACCATATGTTTCATGATTTCTAAATAGTTCATACGCGTGGGTATGAAAAACCACATTTCATCGTTTGTGAAAAATTTTCAAAATAACTTTTCAGGATTTTATAAAATTTCATACGCATAGGTATGAACACCATCATTTCATATTATTGTAAACCGGATTTTCACAAACACACAATTTCAATTCATTTTATAATATCCGGTTTATACATGACTTGGAGGCATAGCTCCAATAGCTCCATGGTCTCACCACAAGATCCTATTCAACGCATCATAGACCAAGAATCTCTAATCTTGCTTCTTGTTTATATTTCATTATTACCTGAAAATTTTTTTTGAAAATAAAACGTCAACATAATGTTGGTGAATACAAATAACAGACTCGATATGTAAGCATAGCATATTCGGTACTTTAACCATAATTACTAGTGGCAATACTACACATTTAGCAGGTTATTTTACTGATCGATACAACCACTGCATACCCTGGCTTGTACTGTCACTGGTTAGGAACAACAGCGGAGTGCGTCTTACAATTGTTCCCTCCAGCCCACAGCCCGTCACTGGTTAGGTTGCCTGCGGAGTGCGTCTTACGTATAACCTTTCAGCCCACGTTACCAGCCACATATGGGAATTTCACCCATAGCGGATACAATTTGCAAATCGTACGTATACTAATGGCCTAAATGCTGGTCTAATAGTATCCCTTTATGCGTCAAAGTTAAACATACCATGCTCATAAAAATCATTTATAAATTTAAAAGGAAGTTAAATGCATTCACCTGAATCTTTGGTTGGCTGGGTCACAGCTTAGAACTTCTTAATATAAATTTGGGCAGCATTTATGCTTAATCTATCCTTATAACTGTTTGCAAAGATGATTCTTGATGCGTTTATTTTCAGTTCCTAAAATAGATCATAATCAACATATACTATTTGTATACATATAGGATCGGATCTTAATCCTAACCATATAAGTTTATAATATACAAAAACTTAAAGTAATGAATTAACTAAAAATGAAATACATACCTAATTGTATACTGACTTCTTAATCTTATTAAAATTTCTGAACGATTGTATGCTCAGGAAGTAATTTCTAAAATTGACCTTGCATGTTGTATGTTTGAAATCATCTTTCAATTTGGCTGAAATTTTTATTGAAGACGAAATATGTATATTTGTTGCTAACCGCCTCAAGTTCGTTTATTTATATACATATATATTTGTATGGTGACAATACTTATCAAAAATAATTTATTTATTTATTTTTTACATGGAAGGATAAGCATAAGGCATGCATACGTGCCCCCTTCTCCATATTCTTTTTATTATTATTATTATTATTATTATTATTTAAACGACCTTTGACTTTCTTAACGATTGTTTAGACATCAAATATTTCTAATATTCGTTTTATCCAACTTATTCGGTTAAACGAACGCCAAAAATTTTGAACGCTCATTTGTACTCTTATACTCTCGAATAAATCGTATTTATAAAATAAAATATTTTATATGATTAGGCGAGACCTTACGTTTTAATTGATGTTTTTTTTATTATTACATTTTTTATTAATAATATTTTAATTATAAACAAGAGTTTTATTATTTATATCCATAAAACGGGACGTTACACCTAGCGCCTAGGCGGTCGCCTAGGCCGATTTTTACAACCCTGATTTTGGTAATATTTCATTATTTGATTGTGTTTTTGGCAATATGATTCATCATTTGGTATTTGTTCATCATCTGGTAGGTCATTTGGTACATGTTCATCAATAATTTTTTTCATGCCAATTAAAACAGTATTAATAAATGTAACTACAAAACTACCTGACCAAGTATACCTATTAACTATGATGTACCAAACTACCAATTAACAAAAAACCAATCAACCAAAACAAAATTAATAAATGTAAGTAGTTAAATACAAAAATTGAGAACAACATGATTAAATAAACCAATAAACAATATGATCAAATTACAGATATACCAATTAACTATAAACCAATTGACAATCTGATCAGATTACAAATATAGGCAATTAGGCATTTATCAAAACTAAGACTATCCACAGCGGTCACCCACTGAAAATCCTACCCCATTGAAATTTCATGCCACGTCATTATCCCACTGAAAACCTTAAACACCCACAATGGTCATTCCAGAAAAGTCTTCCCCACTATTCCACATCACCCCCACTGATTTTTTATTTTGGCCAATTAAAAAGCAGGAAACCAAGCGGGGAGCGGGGGCCGTGGGAGGGGTTTGGGCAGTACTCGCTGAGGCATGTGGCGGTGTTCCCGCTGGAAGCCGCCGAAGGGTTGGATCCCGCTGGCAACACGGGGCAATAGCTGTGGAGAGTCTAAGAAATGCAAAGGCAGTACAGATTAAAATATTAACATTTTGAAGTGTACCCGTGAGCCCTTGAGCAGCCAATGGAGGCGAGCAAAGCTGCTAAGAAGAGGCGCAACCACACAGAGGATGATTCCGAGACTTGGCAGCCCATGGGCAAAGGCGCAGAGCCCTTGGGCATCACTCGGGAGAACAAGAATCTGACTATCTGAGATTGAGAGACTAAGAGGATGGTCGATGGTTGATTGAGGACGTGTATTCTCTATCACAAACGGTGTTGTAGTGCTCGTCATCGGTTCGTCTTCATCAAATCGACCCTTTGTCTTCATCTCCGATCAATAGTTCTTCGTGAATCGCAACCCTTCGTCTCCATCTGAACCATAATAGCTGGTTGCCCTAACATCACAAATTCACGCTTTCATGTCTGTTGTCTTCATCGCCTCCAAGACAGACTCTTAAGTCTACAATTATGACTTGCTGGACCAGTAATTTTTTTGAAAAATTTGGGGCCCTTTTAGAAGTGTGGCCCAAAGCTAGGACTTATATTTTTATATAGATGGGCCGGCCCTGGGGCACACTTCTAAACGGGCGAAGGGTCCGGAGGCCGGATTTTGGAATTCAAGTTATATATTATTCGTAAAATATCTCAAATCAAAATATATTTTTTGTATGGGTTTGGACTATGATCTCTTTTATCTTAAAGATAAAACATTTATCACGTGTGTTACTTACAAAAGTACATCATATCTATTAGCATTATCAACATACATTATACGTCATTCCTTCGAAACAAAGTATTCTCCAAAGTTGTATAGAAAACATTATGGCAAGCTTAACGAAATAAAAAATAAAATAACATAAAGTCATTTAAATAAAAGTTATTAAATTTAAATACTCCAAACTTTAACATGTTAACCGGCGATACTCGCAACTGAGGAAATATTTAGTGGTATTTCCAACTTTTAACATAGAATTTGGTGGTAGTCCACTATGCTATTACACGTTATAAAAAAAGTGTCGAATAGTGTTAATAAAAATTGTGTTGAAAGTTAGAAGTGTAACTAAACATTTCTTTAGTTTGAACTATTGCCGACCAACAGGTTAAAGTTGGAAGTTTTTAAATTTAACAACTCTTTAAATAATATAATTGATCACAATAATAATAAAAAGTACAAGGAGACTATATATATATATATATATATATCTCATGATGATTAATTTGCCTGCCAGTGCTAAATTAAACAAGAAAACAAATTGAGTTGCTTCATCCGTGTGTTCTTGACACGTTCTCAATAATTATCCCCATGAATTGAATTTTTTAAGGTTTAATTTCAGCAAATATTAAAATATAATTAACTGCAAACATTATATATTTAATCATTTTAACAAATTAATAGCAAGATTTTACTCTTTATGTTTGTTATTTATACCTTTTAGCATTAAATATATTTTATCTCAATTTCATGAAATGGGTCTTAAATTTCTGACATTTTACAGGAACTTCAATATCATGTATGACATCATTCGAATACAATTCATATAATCTAATTTTTTTTTGTCATATTAATATTCTAAACTTATTATTATTATTATTATTATTATTTTTATTATTTTTATTATTATTATTATTATTATTATTATTATTATTAATTTAATTGAAAAGGAGAGAAGTAGGAGTGTATAATGAAGAATCATGTGGGTTGTTTTATGGTTAAAGAGAGGGGCAATCAAACTCCCATCATTATTGATGCTCATGTCGGATTCAACCCACATGCGTTGCTTCTTATCTAACACCTAATTCATCATTTTCTTTATTCTTTTGTTTATGATTTTTCATGTATTAATATGGACCTTTTTTGCTGTAAATTAGATATCCTATTAATTAATTTAATTAATCATGCTTCCATCTATGATTTAGTCATCAATACCTTACACCAATTATTTGTTAGACATGGGTGGCCTGACACGCATAAAAGGTAAAGCTTGGGCTTGAGACTCTATTTTCTAACAAATTTTCTATATATATTGAACTTTTGTTAAATTGATCCAAAATAGAAAAATAAGAGTGAACAACACAACAATTATAAATTTTATGAGTTAGTAGTGTTGAGTTTTTGTTGAAATGTTTAATGATGTATTTACCACTTTTTTCATTCATTTTTATGGAAGTCACAATTAAATTTTCAGTTCTTTATTATTGCATATTTTTATTGTATACAAGCTACTAAAATTTTTTATGATTATATGCTTTGTTAAAATCTTCAATTTTTAGTTGATATGATCATAATACATAATACCCATTCAATTGCACTTTTTTATTAATGCTTAATACAATTTTATTGTTTCTATTTGCAATTAGGTTATTAGATATTTTTTATGTAATTATCAAAAGAAAAATATGCTAAGTGTATTATAAACATTTATTAGAATTGAAAGCAAAAATTTTTGTTACCAAATTGGCTTAATTTTATTACTCGCTTGGGGTCCCCAGAATACTTGGGCCGACCCTGTTTGTTGAAATTTGAAATCATCCAAAATTATCATTTCCGCGCAAGATTACAAACAAACATTTCGAATATAATCTCACTAATCATTACACTTTGGGTAAATATGATCAAACAAATACAAATCTTACCCTTATTCTTATGAAATAACAAGTCTGCTTCCCAAGAGACCACGTCTCACAACCCACATAAGATTGCAAATGGTCTGATTTGTGTTGAAATCTAGTTAATATGGAGTGGAGGATCATGATTCATAATAGCGAAGTTATAAAAGAGACATATATTCCAAATGGTATATTGACTAACGTGTTTTCTTTTTTAATTGTTAATTATGTAACAATATTTTTCCTATGCTTCATTTCACCTAATGTGAAGGTTACTATCTTAAAAATACGAAACATAGAGGAAATTGGCAACAAATGGAATATACAAGAAGATTTACAAACGTCTACAAGATATTACAGAATCATAGAAAAAAGTTTATGGTTATTCCTTTATATGTTTGGGTTTAGATACATAGTTTTTTCTTCAGAGACACGTATAAAGTCTGTATGATTTTATCACGTAAGTGTTAATTATTATTGTGTGATAAAATCACGTTGGCACAGAGTTATCATGTGGAATCCATCTGCGTGATAATTTCATATGTGTGTGATAACTTTGTGTCATTATGATTTTATCAAGCTAGACCAATTAACAGTTAGGTGTTAAAATCACAAAAAGTTTATTAATTTCTGATATGTTTTGACTTTTGAAAACAAGCAACGACCTTTATGGTTGACACTTTGCCCTTAAAGGAACCGTACGTTGGATCCCTGTACAAGGTTCCAACACATTTTTCTTAAAATAATTGTAATTATCTATATATATATAAAATCCAACTTAGGAATAGTAATGGGTAGATAGTTGGTCCATGGATTGCTCATATAAAGAGAACAAAAGATCCAACTTTGAACCATTGTAATGCATGTTTTTGATTATTATTTACATGGTCAAAGTTATCATGCTTCACATAGCTAATCACATTTTTTTAACCATTTAACCAATCATTAATATGAACTATCTAAAGACGAAGGGAGATATATCAAGCTCCAGCTTTTTTTAACTGAAATAATCATACATACCATGTATGTTGTTTTAACAGGGCTTATTAGACAGAGGTAAAACGTGGTCACACCAGATGCATGGAAAACCATCGCACCTCATTGGTCTAGAACCCGAGATTATGCTCAAGGTTTCTTCTCTCACCTGGATGTCCTTTAAATCACCCATGGCAGGGCTCGAACCCATGACCTTTCGGTCACTCGGTGAAACCTTAACCAGTAGGCTAAATTCGCAGGACATTTCAAGCTCCAACTAATCATATAATTTACACCATTTGCGAGTCAATATATTTGTCCCATGTTTAACCAATTACGTAATTTACATTATTTTATGAACCAATCATATCTTAGCATTCCTCTCGCATAGCAATTTTTTTGTGTGTAACAAAAATTTTCACGTGCGTAACAAAGTTTTGTATTACGTATTTGGAAGATAGATTTTTTCTGGATTTCTTCAAATTTGGTTAAAACCCTCAAATATTGTAACTTGGATATGTGCTTGCGTATGTGTCACTGTTTATGTTTTTTCTAAAGTTGGTTCATTCACTAATCGAGGTGAGGGTGCAACTTAAGTTTTTTAAAAATCGGTTCTCTGAAAGACCCCCAAAGTGAAGCGAGGGTTCAATCTAGTATTTCTTAAAACTTGTTTTGCTTCTAAATCAATTTGTTTTTTTTTTTTTTTGCTAAAAACACTTAGGCATGCGTGCTTTATTTATTTCTTGCCCATTAATATTTTGGGTTATTGATTTAAATACTCTCAACTTTAACCAGTTGTTTCACAATACTTCTAACCGAGTAAATGTTTAGTAACACTTCTAACTTTCAACATAATCTCTGGTGGCACTTAATTATACTATCACACGTCATCAAAAAAGTGACAAATGAAATGTCAATAGAAAATTTTGTTAAAAGTTGAGAGTGCCACTAAACATTTCCCTAGTTGGGAGTATTGTCGGCCAACATGTTAAAGTTGAGAGTATTTAAATTCAATAATCTTAATATCTTCCTATACTAATAATTAATTCCAAATAATACCATATGGCATTCTCTTATTTTTTTCAAAAATAAATGTTTATTTTATAATTTAATATAAAACTCACAATTAATGTTATTAATTATATACATTGTTTACATATATATAGTAAATTAATACTTGTAAAGTATAATAAAGGCTGATGCTCACCAAAGACTTTTGACTAAGTCTTGAACACTGTAGAGCCTAACAGCCTTCGGAAGGAAATGAATTAACCTTCGGTAGGAACATTGCTTCCGAAGGTTAACTCTTTCCTACCGAAGGCTTACACAAGAGTGAAGCTTCCGATGCCCTTCTCAGCACTTAAAGAATAACAACTTCAGAGCTTCTGATGACCAGATCTTTCGAAGACAAAAGCTTCCTAAGATAAAAGCTTCCGAAGACAAAAGCTTCCGATAACATGCTCAGCAGCTTCCTTGTACACAGACTTCCGAAGACTTTATTCTGACAAAGATTCCATACACTATTAGAAATAATCAGAGTTGCTATCTACCTTGAAGACCAACACAGAAGACATTCTTATGACAGTTAGCAGCTCAGGAAATTTGTCAGAACTACAGAGATGCCTTTATGATGTGTTGTGAAACACATCTGTTTTTCTATTTGTTTTTATTTAGTTTTTGTACAGTTTTATGTGTTTTAGAGTCGATTGATGCTGGTTCTTCACATTTCCATGATTTGATGCTTGCAGGTAGTAAACGTGTTATTACGAGACAAAAGATCAAGAAAACGAGCTCTTGGTTGGACGAGAACAAGCCTGAAAACAAAGGAAAGAAAAAGCTAGATTCTGGAGCCTGTCGCGTATCGCGATAACCACACGAAACCCTGTCGCGTAGCGCGACAGGTGGAAAATGACCAGAATGCCCCTTTTAATGATGACGGGTTGACCCGACTATTTTGTCGGGTAGCGAGAGCCCCTCACGTAGCGCGAAGGGTTTCCAGATGATTGTCGCGTAGCGCGACAAGGTTAAAAATTCTGATTTTCAAGTTTACAACTGGGGAAACGGCTGAAGGCTAGAACCAAACTCCCCTGAGCAATTTCAAAGGGATGAGAGAACAATCTAGTATTTGGAGGCTGAGCGTGTACCAGTGATCAAGACAAGAAGGCTTAAAGACCATACATTGCTTATGTTTGCCATGGGTACTTTTGAAAGCGACAGGTTTGATTGGTTTGTATCCCTAGAGCTCCTACATCATAGGAACATTAGCTGGGAGTTAGTTGACCAACTAGGTCAGAGGGATAGGTTGGAGAGATTGTTAGGGCCGAAGTGGGTAAGAGTATTAGCTTGTGACTGGCCCCAGTACAAGGAGTTGACAATGGAGTTTCACTCCACCTTCATGTATGACGATTCTGAGTTCGATTCATTGGACGCTGTTTCGTTCTCCTTGGGCAGACGGGTATACGAGATGACCATTCCTCAGTTTGCTGTTGTCTCTGGATTTTATACTGAGGAAGAGGTTATGTCACCTAGGTTTGTATCATCTCTGAGGGGAGCCACAAAGAAAAACAGAGATTTCTGTATTTCTGATGTGGATTTGAGCGGGTTTTGGGCTACTATTGCTGATTCTCCTTTCTCTACCAGCATGTTAGAGTCAGACATCAGAGACCCCATTTTGAGGTATATTCATAGGGTTTTAGCATGTGCAGTGGTAGGTAGGAGTTCTGGGGAGGAGAAGGTCAACTGGATCGACCTTTTCTGTTTGTATTGCATGGTCACGGGGAGAGAGGCCAATGTGGCTTGTGTGTTGGCCACTTCTTTAGCTCGAGCTAGGCGGGGGGTGGACGAGCGCGGTTAGATATGGGCCCATATATCTACCGTATGGCGGATTACTTGGGGGTATTTGATAGATACCACCCATATTTGATGATTTTAGGCCCATTGACCACACCCATTGATATGAGGGACCTGCGCAGAGCAGGAATTTTAGAGAAAGATGACCCACCAAGGTGGGCAGGGTTCATGGTTGGTCCTCAGGTGATGCCACCACAGGGGACACCCGCAGCTGAGGCAGTTATGGGTTCAGTGCCCACACATAGGCAGAGGCCGGTCTTTAGACGTGACTTCCACCCTAGACAGTACCCACTTTGGGAGCCTATACCCGATCCACTAACATTAGAGTCTTTATGCCATAGAATGGACGGGTATCATGACCAGTACAGGGACTGGAGGATGCAGGATCAGAGAAGACAGGAAGATGCGATGAGGTATTTGATGACCTCACTTCATATCGGCATTCCCGAGTTTTACAGAGCACCGGATGAGCATGATGGTGGAAGAGGCCCGGATGATGAAGAGTAGGTGTGGGGAGGTGCATGAATTTGTGGTTGTTGTAGTTTGTCTTGATTACTGAACATTTGTACGTTTTGAAACTTGTGGTTGGGTTGGTAATGGGTTGGTGGATTTTGAACTTATTTTGGTGTTGGATTATTATCATCTTCAGACTTATGGTTGTTTGTTTGATCTTTTTATGCGTATTTCATGTGGTTGTTTATTACCTGCATGGTTGCAAAAGTCGCTAGGCGCTCCTAGGTCGGAACAGGTCCCTGGAGCGAGTAATCGGAGAGTACTCGGCCCTAAGCGGGAGTACTCAGGTAATACACAGGAAGTACTCGGCCTCGAAACAACTCCTTGGAGCGAGTACTCGGAGAGTACTCGGCCTTGGAGACCGACTTTTACAACAGTGATTACCTGTGAAGAAATTTGTACAGTGAAGAGCTCATGTGGAAAGACTGGCACTCGAAAGTCTTCTTTTAACCAGCTAAGTCCTTTTCAGTTTTTAGTTATTTTTATTTCTAGTTTTTCTTTAGGGTTTCCTTTTTCTCTACATTGGGGACAATGTACAGTTTAAGTGTGGGGATGGGGAATTTAGTTTAACTTTGTTTTAGTTTAGTAAGTTTTTGAATTTTTAGTTTTAGTTTACTTAAGTTCTTAAGTCAAAAATTTGGAAAATTTTTGTTTTTATTTTTGTTTCTACATCTTTATTTTAGATCTTCCTTGTCCTTGTTTAAGTTGGTTGCAAAAACATGATGGGAAATGATAGGAAAGTTGGGTTTTGTGGTTTCATTCATAGCTAACTTGTTGGTTTGAGTTTTATGCTTTGGTTATGGGATGTGTAGGTAGGCTCAACTGATTGTATTTGTCCAGTAAGATTGGTAAAATTTTACTTAAATGCATGATTTTCATGGGAAACATCTTGGGGTTTTGAAATTAATGAAACTGTTTTCTAGTTATAAAGGAGTCTTTACATAATAACAGTTTAGAGCTTTGAAAATCTGATTTTTGTTTGGCACATAAGTACTCTTTTTATGAGAATAAATCCGAGTCTTATGGCGCCTCCATTTCACCAAACAAGCTGAGTAAAAAGAAAAATAAAAAGAAAAGAAGTTGGATTGAAAACTTATGTGTCACACGTCGGGTTGCAGCCTGGTTGAAACACCACTAAGTTAAATTCAATGGATTGAAAAATAAAAGAAAAATGCTCACGCTTCCATCTGTTTTGAGAAATTTCTGGTTTGTTTATATGTGAGGATGACTTGAAAGCTAGAATCCAGGATTGATTTGATTTTAAATTTCCTAAGTGTGGGTCTAATTAAATGAAATGTAAAACATGGACATAATGGACCATGATTAAGGGACATGAATAATCAGTATGAGTTTAACAGGATAAAAATACTTGCAATCTTTTCCAAAGCATTGAATTTTGAATTGACTAGTTTAATTATGTAGAAATCACTTAATTTGGCTATGATCCCAGATTTTTGCATAAGCCTTTTTCAGGGACGAAAAAGATATAAGTGTGGGGATGTGATGTGTTGTGAAACATATATGTTTTTCTATTTGTTTTTATTTAGTTTTTGTACTATTTTATGTGTTTTAGAGTCGATTGATGCTGGTTCTTCACATTTCAATGATTTGATGCTTGCAGGTAGTAAACGTGTTATTACGGGACAAAAGATCAAGAAAACGAGCTCCTGGTTGGACGAGAACAGACCTGAAAACAAAGGAAAGAAAGAGCTGGATTCTGGAGCCTGTCGCGTATCGCGACAACCACACGAAACCCTGTCGCGTAGCGCGACAGGTGGAAAATGACCAGAATGCCCCTTTTAATGATGACGGGTTGACCCGACTATTTTGTCGGGTAGCGAGTGCCCCTCGCGTAGCGCGAAGGGTTGCCAGATGATTGTCGCGAAGCGCGACAGGGTTAAAAGTTCTGATTTTCGAGTTTACAACTGGGGAAATGGGTGAAGGCTAGGGTATTCCATTTTGGACGACTGGAGACGAGGTTAGGAGGAGACTAGAAGCCAGAGGACGAGATTTGGGTCGAGATTGGTCATTGAGAAGCCCTAAGAGAGTGATCCGAAGGGTGTAACGTGATCGGTTCTTATTCCTTTCTTGTTTTACCTATTCGTATGATGATTTATTTTGGTTTACATTATTTCTTCCTGTTTATTCATGATGATTTGTGGCTAAACCTTTTAGACCACCTAGGGTTTTATAATATGCATGTTTAATGGTTGTGAGGATTGATTGTGGAACAAGTTTGGATTTTTCAATGATATAATGATTTGGTTTGGATTCTTGGATGTGTATGAATGTTTATATTGTTTGTGATTTGGTTTATCGATTCCTCGTGTGCTTTGGCGAATGTCTTTCGTGTAGTAGGTACATGCTAGGTCAATTACTTGGTGTTCTTGATTTGTGGATGGATTACTAGACGTAGTGATTCATAGGAAAGATGATTAGGTCACAGATGAATTAAATGTTTAACCAAATTCAATAGCCGTGAGGTGAGAGTTGTTAGTATATCTTGAATGTTTAATAACTAGTTCAAGTCTTTGTGAAAAGACCAAGATTAGGTTAATTGAACATAGTCTTGTATGCTAAATCCAAGATGAATCTCCTTATTATCCCTTGCATGTTTGTGTATTGAGACTTTCATTTCCGTGAGGTAGATGGTCTTTAGGATATATCATTGATGGGTTGGTTAACTTGTGAGAGTATTTAACCTAAACCGGTATTCAAAAGACTTATAGACATTTTAGTTGAAATCTTTGAGAAAGGTTAAAGAATCTCTAATTTGTTAATAAGTTAAAATTCAAAGATCCCGGTTCCAAAATAAGTTCCATAATCAATCTAAACACATTAGAAATGTATAGAGTAAACCCTAGGTAGTCATTTCATCATTCCTGACTTTTTGGTTGTATTTTCCTTATTGAGTCTTAATCCGGTCTTTCTAGATTTTTAAATTTAGTTTAATCAGTTATTAACAAACCCCCCTTTAAACAATTATTTTAAATTAAGTAAATTTGTATAGATAAGTCCTTGAGTCTATTTTGCATTTTCTATAGGAGTCTGTGGGTTCGATATCCGGACTTACTTTTCTATACTGCTTTTGATAGGTTCACTTGCCTGTTAGTAGTTTAGTTTAGAGAGTCTAGAGTACTACTTAGTGTCTAGGTTAGTTTTGATTTTTATTAGTTTTAATTAAACTACTTTGTTCACATCACTTTACATTAATTCCTTTTGTAGTCTAGGTATTTAATGTAAAAGTCAATGGAGTCTATTATATTAATTGTAATTAATATGGCTTGGCCTATCAAGTTCATAACATATACTAGTTTTAGCACTAGTTTGTTTCTAGTATTTTGTCCAGATTTGTATCCCTACGAGGATACAGCTGTAGGTCTTAGTATAAATACGTTCACTTGTTAGTTAGCAATGTACGAGTGAGTGCTTGAGCCAAGTGTTGTAAAGCTTAACAGTTGAATGCAATATACTTTGACCTTGAATTTATAACTGTTTTGTATTGTGTTTCAATCTGTCTTTACAAACTAAGTTGATGGTATTTCCGCAACTATCAACTTTGTAGATGATAACTTGTGATAGTGTTGTGTAGATTACATAACCCGGTCCAACAAGTGGTATCAGAGCCTTGGCTCTTTAACTTAAGCAACTACCCATTCTTAAGTTACCGTTTGTGTATCTTCTACTACTCTTTGATTTTCAAGCTACCTCAAAGTCAAAATGACCACCATCAGCAAGCATGACACTGAGAATGGTACTCTCAACAAACCTCCCATGTTTACTCCTGATGATTATGATACATGGAAGGTCAGGATGGAGGGTTTTATCAGGAACCAAGACTTCAAACTTTGGAAGTCAGTTCTTGAGGGACCGTTCATCCCAACTATTGCTGCTGCAGGCACCGGTGGAGCACCCGTGCCAAAAGATCCATCTCTGTACTCGGATGAGTATTACAGTAAGATGGAGGTGGATTCGAGGCATTATGGCTGATCTAGATGGCGATTCCCAATTCAATCATACACGTATTTAGGAAATGCAAATCTGCACAGGAGTTGTGGAACTCTCTACAGCAGATGTATGAGGGATCTAAAGAAGTCAAGGATAACAAGAAAGACATGCTGAAGCAGAAGTTTGAGAACTTCTGTCAAGAGAACAACGAGAAGATGGCTTTTCAATATCTGAGGTATGTCCACTTAGTTGATGAGTTGGTGGCTACAGGTGTAAATATGGAGAACCAAGATGTTATAAGAAAGTTTCTTAGATCACTTCCACAAGCGTGGAACATCTACTCTGTTATCATTCGTAGAACAGAGAATCTGAGAACTTTGAATCTTGGAGAACTATTTGGTATACTTAGTGCATACCAAATGGAAATTGATGCACAGGGACCTAGACCTTCCTCTGTACCCTCAGGTTCAGCAGCCCTATATGCACCCATTCATAATCCACCATACCAAAATTATCAACCCATCTACCACTCAACTTCCACACCCATTGTCATTTTTCATGAAACCCCAACTCCATCAACCTCCCACTCAAACCCATTCACTAACTCAACTCCACTGCATACTTCAAGCCAAGGAGCTTTTATGGCTGAAGAAACCAACTATTTTCATCTGTTCCAGGAAGATTTAGATGGCATTCCTGCTGATGATCTTGAGGAGATGGACATCAATTATTAGATGGCCATGATTTTCTACAGGGAAAGAAGTTCTATCAAAGAACTGGTAGACAGTTTAAGAAGCACAACATGAAAACCGGGTTTGGCCTAGACAAGTCCAAACTCAAATGCTTCAATTTTCAACAGCTAGGGCACTTTGCCAGAGAGTGTAAATCCCCAAGCTCTCAGTTATCAACATCTGGACAGCCACACCAAAGAACATCAAGCTCCTCCAATAGTGTCAATGTTGCAGAACAGCACGACTTTTCAGATTGGAGTTTTCTAGCTGAGGATGCATCTATCTCCAGCAGTGCCCTGGTGGCCAATGACTCAACCTCTACATTCAAGGTAACAGAAGATATGTGTACTCTTGAATGTTTAGAAAAGTTAAATGCTTATAAACGGTTTAATGCTCAAGTCTGTAATGAGATCGAGTCATTACAAGTTGTTAAGGATAATTTCTTTGAATCTGAAAGAAATTATAAAGAAAAGATTGAGGAACTAGAAAAGACCATTTCCAGTTTAAAGCATGAAGACATTAACAAGCAGTGTCAAATTAACAATCTTTTGGAAAGGTTAACAACTGCCAAGACAGAACTTGTGTTGGCTGAGTCTTACAGAGACAAATTTTTGAGTCAAGGAGAAAAGTATGAAAAACTCTTTAAAATGAGTGAAACATCTAAGCTGGTGAAAAAAAGAGGGATTGGGTTGGGATATAACAAAATAAAATCTCCATGCGCCTATACTCCAATGGTGGAGGTTCGATGTAAACTAGAAATTAATCTTGTGTATGATGAAGTGTTGGACATACACAAAGTTGCTCAAAATGATGACCTCTCTGATCTGAACCCCACTTTCTCAACATGTTCATCTGAGGATGATACTCCTATTGTGTTGGAAAAAGAAAAACCTGCTTTGAAAATTAAGAAAATAAATAAGAAAAACAAGAAATCTTCATTAATTTTTGTCAAAGCTAAATATATGCAAATAGGGAGTACCTTTTCAGATGAATATGTTACTTGTCCCGCTGACAAGTCCCATAGAGCCAGATCAGAAAATAGAAGTGCAAGCACTTCTAAAGCTCAGAAGAATCATCCAAACAAAAGTTCTTCTGGTACCCAAGTCAGAACAATTTGGTTCTGTGAAGAATGGTTCAGTTTTTCTAAAAGGAGAGAAGCTTCATAAATCAACAAATGTTCAACCAATGTGTCTGATGTGTGGAGACACAGATCATTTTGCTGCTGAATATTACTACAATCCAAGAAGAAGAGTACATTCAAAACCACAGGGAAGAGGAAGTCAAAAGAAATGTTGGAACACACCATCTGTCTCATCGGAAGAACAATGTGCTTCCATGAGAATCAAGTCAATCAAGCAACAAAAGAAGCAATCAGAAGCAAATACTTCTGAAAATTGGAAAAGAAAAGGCAAGAAGTATTCCGAAGGAAAGAAAGCATCGGAAGCAGGATTGCTTCCTACAAACACAAGAAACCTCATCCTTCGGAAGAAGAAGAACATCAGAAGATAAGCCTCACTTGACAGCAAAAACCAAGCCATCGGAAGAAAAGGCAATAGTTGTTTCCGATGGCTGCCAGAAGAAGCAAGCTCTTCCGACCACTCTAAAAGTCAAGAAAATATGGAAGAAGAAGGAAACATATGAACCAACTGTTCAGCCACCTGTCCCATCAGAAGTAAGCTCATCATCTGTTCCACCAAAGATGATGTCAAAGAAATTTTTATACAATGATGCCAATGGAAAACCCAAGACCATATAGGCTTGGGTTTCCATCAGAAACTAATTCACTTTTGGTCATGTGCATGGACAACAAAAATCAAAGAACAACTCGTGGATTGTAGACATCGGCTGTTCCAGGCACATGACAGGCAACAAGACTCATATGCACAAATATGAACCATTCTTTGGAGGGTCTGTTGCATTTGGAAGTGATCCGGTAGGAGGCTATATCACAGGTAGGGGCACAATCACAAATGACAAGGTAAGCTTTGAGAATGTGCATTTTGTAAAGGAATTGAACTACAATTTGCTTAGTGTATCACAGGTGTGTGACCAAAAGCATAACATGTTGTTTACTAAGCATGAATGTATTGTCCTGAAACCAGGATTTGTTGTTCCAAATGACCAAATTCTGCACAGGGCTCCCAGAAGAAACAACATGTGCATGCTGGACATGAGCACAGCTACACCACTCAGGAATATAAATTGCTCTGTCACAAAAGCTTCACTTGATGAATCATCTCTTTGGCATAGGAGACTCTGCTAGGTAAACCTGAAAAACATGAATAAACTGGTCAAAAATAATTTAGTTACATGTTTACCCACTAAAGAATTCATCTGTGTTGATAAGTGTGTTGCTTGCCTAAAGGGGAAGCAACTCAAATCATCCCATCATGCCAAAGAGATAAATTCAATAACCACAGTCCTGCATTTATTACACATGGACTTGATTGGCCCTACAAGTGTTAAAAGTCTAGGTAGAAAATCATATTGCTTGGTGGTCACTGATGATTTCTCTAGGTATACCTGGGTATTCTTCTTGAGTACTAAGGATGAAACTGCTGAGATCTTAAAATCATTCACTCTTAGAGTTGAGAATGAGAGTGACCATCATGTGAAAATCATAAGATCAGATCAAGGAACAAAATTCAAAAACCATGTTTTAAATTCCTTTTGTGAATCTAAGGGTATTACAAGACAATTTAGTGCTCCTAGGACTCCACAACAAAATGGTGTTGCTGAGAGAAGGAATAGGACACTAATTGAGGCCGCAAGGACCATGTTATCTGATGCCAAACTTCTAATAACTTTTTGGGCAGAAGCAGTCAACACTGTCTGTTATGTTCAAAATAGAGTATTGGTGGTTAAGTCACATGGTATGACTCCTTATGAAATTTGGCATAAGAGAAAGCCATTTATTGGATTTCTTAAACCATTTGGATGTCAATGCACCATCTTGAATACCAAAGATCATATAGCCAAGTTTGCTGAGAAATCAGCAGAGGGCTACTTTGTTGGGTACTCTTCACATGCCAAAGCATATAGAGTATACATCAAAGATTCTATGATTATTGAAGAGTCTGCAAATGTTCAGTTCAATGAACATACTATCAATAAACCTGAAATAGGCCCTGATTGGTTATTTGATCTTGATAAATTCACATATGCATTTAATCTTGTGAAAGAGTATGTTCCAGATCCATAGATATCTACCTTGGACTCCACCAAGCACACAATAGAAGAAGACTTTCGTGTTGAAGTGCCAATAGCTTTAAGACAAATCTTGGCAGAATCCACTTCAACACATGATGTTGTTTCACAGTCGGAGACAATTAACACCTCTCAGGATGTTCCCTTAAGTGACTCTACATCTGTTCCACTGAGTCAAGAAGAAGTTGGAAGCCCTTCTGTTGAAGCAAACAATTTGGAAACTTTTCCTCCCAGAGAAAATCATCCAACAACAGTCCAACCTCAGAGACCTCAAGATCTACCAGAAATCCAGCTTGAGGTGGCACTTCTAAACCTTGAGCCGAGCAACCTGGATTTGAATTCTCAGCTGGAGGTGATTCCAAGAACTCGCATTCATAACACCCATCCAGTTGAGAATATTATTGGTAATGTTAAGGAAGGAATAAGAACCAGAAGCTCCATGCATGAAGCAAGCATCTGTTTGTTTTCTTACTTTCTATCCCAAATAGAACCAAAGAAAGTTGCTGAATCACTGAAAGATAGCAGTTGGGTAGAAGGCATGCAGGAAGAACTCCTTCAATTTGAAAGGCATAGAGTTTGGAAGGTTTGCCCTTTACCTAAGGGTAAGTATGCCATTGGAACAAAGTGGGTGTTCAGAAACAAGAAGGATGAAAAAGGTGTTGTTATCAAAAAAAGGCAAGGTTGGTTGTACAAGGGTACACCCAGGAGGAAGGCATTGACTACGATGAAGTCTTTGCTCCAGTTGCAAGAATTGAGGCAATCGGAATATTTCTAGCCTTTGCAGCGGCTAAGAACTTCAAAGTTTTTCAAATGGATGTCAAAAGTGCCTTCCTTTATGGAAAGATTGATGAGGAAGTATATGTGTGTCAGCCAGCTGGATTTAAGATCCAAAGTTTCCTGATCATGTCTGTAAGCTTGATAAAGCTTTATATGGGCTGCATCAGGCTCCCAGAAAATGGTATGAAACTCTATCTTCTTTTCTGTTGGCCAACAACTTCAAGAGAGGGACAATCGACAAGACTCTTTTCTTCAAGAAATCCAATCAACATATCATGCTTGTTCAAATTTATGTTGATGACATTATTTTTGGTTCCACTAATGAATCTTTCTACAAGGATTTTGAATCACTGATGAAATCCAAGTTTGAAACGAGATGAATGGGAGAACTCACATTCTTTCTTGGACTACAAGTGAAACAAACTTCTACAGGAATTTTAATTAATCAATCAAAGTATGTCAAGGATATTTTTGAAAGATTCAACTTCACTGATTGCAAAGCTTTGGGCACTCCAATGTCTAAGACAACATCCTTAGGCCCTGACCTTGAGGGGGAGGATGTTGATCAACACCAATACAGAGCAATGATAGGCTCTTTGATGTATCTCCCAGCAAGCAGGCCTGACATCATGTTTGCAACATGTTTGTGTACAAGATTTCAGGCCAATCCCAAGAGTTCACACATGCTTGTTGTGAAAAGAATCTTTAGATACCTCAAAGGAGCACCAGGTCTAGGATTATGGTATCCTAGAAATGCAGATTTTCAGTTTATGGCCTACACTGACAGTGATTATGGAGGCTGTAACATTAGTAAGAAATCTACATCAGGAGGATGTCAATTTCTTGGGTCCAGAATTGTATCATGGCAGTGCAAGAAGTAATCCTGTGTTTCTACCTCTACTGCAGAAGCTGAATACATTGCTGCTTCTAGCTGTTGTGCACAAGTCATTTGGATTCAGAATCAAATGAAAGATTATGGAGTATAGATGTTCGACACTCCTATACAAATTGACAACTCAAGTGCAATCTCCATCACCAATAATCCTGTCAAACACTCCAAGACCAAGCATATTGACATCAGATATCACTTCATCAGAGATTGTGCTGAAAAGAAGTTAATTCATTTAGTCAAAATTAATCATACCAATGGCTGTTATTAAGTACCTGAATCTTCCTTATGAAAAATTCTTTGGAAGATAAACTTAAATTCTCTTCTGATGAGTATTTACTCCTCAGAAGATGGTTTAAGTCTTCGGAAGTATTCTTCATCCCTTGAGTCGGAAGCAATCATACTTCAACAGACAAATTCACTTCTGAAGTATTTCTCTTTTGATACATTAACTTTGCTTTCGGAAGTTCAATCTTCTGAAACTACTCATTAGAAGAAGATGTCTTCCAAAGCACAATTCCATCTGATGCACTTGTCTGACTCTTCAGAAGCAGTGCTTCCGATGTTATATTTAACATTCGTGGAATATCCATCGGAAGTGTTTGTCTTCCGAAGAACATTTTCTGGTCTCATAAACTCCTTCCGATAGCAACATCTTCGGAAGCATCTTGCCCTTCGGAAACTTGTGAATATTCAATGCCCCACAGCTGTATCGGAAGACCTTTTTCTGACACTCCAGATCTCAAAACGTTAATGTATCTCCATATTAAATGCTGACATCTGAAGGTATAAAAGGTCTCCTGCTCATTCATTTTCTCTCACCGTTCCTCTTTCAAATTAACTTCCTTGCTCTCTCTAAAATTAACCCTAAATCCTCTCCAATCGCCATTGAATCCTTCGCCTTTTGACCTGCTCATAACTTGGCAGCAGGACTGTCAGCCGACAATGACGCTGATTTTGCTCCTATCATCTCCTTTCTCACAAGGAGCATGTACCTTTTCGTTCTCACCGTCAAACCTGTGGTGTATGAGTCTCATCACCAACAGTTTTGGCATTCTTGCTCTGTTGCTTCATCTCCCAATGGTAGAACTCTTGTAGCTACCAGTGATGCTCATCCCATCTCCATTTCTGTGGAGACCATCTGTTGGCATCTTCATCTCAGTGATGCCAGGGGAAGGGTCTCATTCACAAGGGATGAGGTAGCATCGACCTTCAGGTCCTTGGGGTACAAAGGTCCTCTCCCTACAACAACCTATTTGATGAGTAGAGTGTCCTATAATTATAAGTACCTCATGCATGTCTTTCTTCACTGTTTATCCAAATAAAACAGGTGGTTGGGATCAAGTCCCCTCTGGTTTAGCTTCGGCTATTCATGACTTGATTTCAAATCAACTGTTTAACTTTTCTGCTTTCATTTTCAAAAACTTGGCTGACAATCTTTCGTCGCCAAATAAGTTCTGTATGTATCCCAGGTTTTTGCAACACATTTTCTACAGTGAATTGGGCTCCTCCCTTTCACTTACTGGGAACATATATAACATTCCCTTGGTTAATGCCAAGGTTTTTGTGCAACTGAAGAAGAAGAGTGTTCAGTTCTCCGGGATTTTCACTCCTCTTCTTCCTTCCATGGAGCCCTCTGCTCCTAAAGGTGACAGCACGGTAGAACCCACTGTTGCTGATCCCCCACCTTTTCCATCTGTTCCCCACCCCATCAAAATCACCTACAAACATAGGAGAACCCCTGAACAGCTCTCTACAGCTGTTCAGGCCCCTTCTACTGAACCCGTCAAGAAAAAGGTGAAGAGAACTGTCAGGGGCACAGTTCCACCTAAGGTGACAACCACACTTGCCATTTCACCACTGGTTCTTCCTCTGGAACCAGTGGCAACCCCTAACCAAACTGACATCCCTTAGTGTGTGTCCCCATACATACCTGAGAATATCCAAAGGGATTCATCAATTATTGAGTCTGCTTCTGATGAAGCAACTCCCTTAGATCAGGGACTGTCTCCCAGGTCCCCAAAAGTTTATCACCCATCACTGCCCCCCACCCATACTTCTACCCAAGCTCAAGAACCCTCTGCCTTTGTTCTGGATGATCCACTCTCACCCACTACCCAAACCTTATTGCGAGTGGTGACACAGTTACAGGCAAGGTTCCCTGACCCAGAGCCTACAAGCACAGAGGTTGATCTTAGGAGTGTAGAGAAGGTCAATACAGAGGAGGCTGCCGATACTGTTGAACCTTCTCAGGTTCTCAGGACAGTGGTAAAGGAACTAGGACCTCCCCTGTGGCAACTCACATTGCTGATGACTTCTTTGAGGTCATCTTCAATGAGGGGAATCCAGGGTTCAAGAAACCACATATGGTGGTGGAAGTGCAGGAGCTAGGCTCAGGACTCCATCGCCCAATGATTCCACTCAGGTGGAGGAGGGCACCAAAATTCAGGAATTAATGGCCACTATTTCCACTTTTCAAGCTAGGGTAGCTCAACTGGAAACTGAAGTTGCTACCCTGTGGCTGGAGGTTCAGACCAAAGATGCTACCATCTTGGACCTCCAGCGCCGCCCCCCGATCATATGTGCACCATTCCAGCCTAATCCTACTAAGGTGTCCTTCCTCTCCTCTGATGCTACCAAAAAGGGGGAGAAGGGATAACTTATAGGGTCAGGATCTTCAGCAGCAGGAGATGAGGCTACCATAGAGATAGTCACCTTGTACAGTTAACGGAATGAGTTCTTGGGAACTTATTTTCATTACTCAAGCTCTTCCTCCTCCTCCTCTTCCGAAGGAGTAGAGTCTACCATAGAGATAGAGAAGGAGCTCACATCAAATATCTCTATGGAGCCCAGGTCTCCTGTTGGGATCCAACAGTCCCCTTCTGGGACTAAATCCCCTTCTGAGACTACAGTTACGGTTGCCATGGAGGAACCCATTCAAGCGACCGCATCAATCTCCATGAACCTGTGTCCCCTCTTAGGACAATGGCTGGTGAAGACCTCTCCTCACATCCTGAGTTCTATGTGGACTCCTCTTAGGAATTTCCCAAGTTGGTTGGTCAACCGAAGGAGGTAATGAAAGCTAAGGTTGATTCCGAAGCTGCAGCTACTTCCGAAGGCCCAGACATACTTGATGATTCTTCCACAGAAGAACTATTTGCCGATGAACCAACTAGTGAGGCAACATGATCTATATCCTCCTGGGTAAACACAATGGACAAAGGGAAATAAAGTTAACCCCAGAAGAGGAAGCAGAACAGGAGGAGAGGAGGCCTGTGATGAAGAAGGGCCGACCAGACACTTCCTTGGATGGAGAGATATCAAGACTCTCTAGTCTCCTCCAGGAGAAGGGCTATGATATGGATGAGATCTTGCTCTGGTCGGTACCCCAGATGGCAGAAGAGTTGGATCGGGTGTAGCAGCAGGAACAGGCTGCTGCAGCAGCCAAAGCCGCGGTTGTTCTCACCAAGAAGCAAAAGGAGACTGCCTACAGAGACAGAATGAAGAATATCCTACTGAATTATGGATTTCATAAGCAGCAGCTCGGCCCAATGAAGAACTCTACAATGGACATGCACGTAAGAGAGATCAAACAAAAGATAGCCAGAGGAGAGTTACCTTCAATGGAGCAGATCCAGGCTCAAAGGGCAATCCTGAACTTATGTTTAGGGGGAGGAGTCACCGTCGAAATACATATCTCTAGGTCTGGGATCAGAGAAAGTGAAGAGGTGATGTATGGTGCTTCAAAGGAATCACTATTCCTAAAACAAGAACCAATCACTCCTCCATCCAGTGCTTCCTATGACAACATGCTAATTTCCTCAGCGATCAAGATCAACAGAGGTCCAAAAGCTGCTAAGAAACAACAAACTACAGATCCTGATCCTGAGGAACAACCAAGGGTGGATGAGAGGAGAGAGGCTGAGCACACTGGATCTGAGGCTGCAGGGATGGAGTCTGCAGCAGATCCAGAGCCCACTGTAGAAACTAATGTAGCAGTGGGCTCAAATGTAGAAGTTGAAGCTGTGGAGGAGGTCAGTGGGCAGGGAGAGCAGAATGAGCAGGAGGAAGAAGGCCAACCAGCAAATCAACTGGTGCTTCACAAGAGTGCTGCACCTTCCAAAAGATAAGGTCCATTCAAGAGAAGAAAGACTATGGCCAGAATAAGATATGATGGACTGCCTCTTAATGTGCATGTTCCTATAGTTGAGTGGACCTACACAATCAAAGAACAGGTGTTCATCCTCAGGCTATGCAATGGAAATTATATGAAGAAAAGTCAGCTTGAGATGCTCTCCCTCAGTCCTCAATATGTGTTTGACATTGAGGACATTCCCCTGACTGATCCAGATGATAACTCTGAATCAAGACTCACTCCAATACTTATCAAGAGAAGAGCTGAAATGCTAAGAAGTGAAGGTGTAAAGTTTTGGTAGCATCAGCCTATGGGGAGACTGTAAAGTATAATAAAGGCTGATGCTCACCAAAGACTTTTGACTAAGGCTTACACAAGAGTGAAGCTTCCGATGCCCTCCTTAGCACTTAAAGAATTACAACTTCAGAGCTTCCGATGCCCAGATCTTTCGAAGACAAAAGCTTCCAAAGATAAAGTCTTTCGAAGAAAAAATCTTCCAATAACATGCTCAGCAGCTTCCTTGTACACAGACTTCCGAAGACTTTATTCTGACAAAGATTCCATACACTTGTAGAAATAATCAGAGCTGCTATCTACCTTGAAGACCAACACAGAAGACATTCTTATGACAGTTAGCAGCTCAGGAGATTTGTCAGAACTACAGAGATGCCTTTACATTAATTCATTTTGTTGTCTTGGTATTTAATGTAAAAGTCAATGGTGTCTATTATATTAATTGTAATTAATATGACTTGGCCTGTCAAGTCCATAACAGATACTAGTTTTAGCATTAGTTTGTTTCTAGTATTTTGTCTAGCTTTGTATCCCTACGAGGATACAGATGTAGGTCTTAGTATAAATACGTTCACTTGTTAGTTAGCAATGTACGAGTGAGTGCTTGAGCTAAATGTTGTAAAGCTTAACAGTTGAATGCAATATACTTTGACCTTGAATTTATAACTGTTTTGTATTGTGTTTCAATTTGTCTTTACAAACTAAGTTGATAGTATTTCCGCAACTATCAACTTTGTAGAAGATAACTTGTGATAGTGTTATGTAGATTACATAACCCGGTCCAACAATACTAATAATTAATAATATGATAATAAATATCATCTATGTTTAATGTTATACACACACATGTTAAGAACATTTTATATATTTTTTATTTTTTTAAATTTTTTTAATATAAAAAACGTATAACTAATATAATTATTTTAATTATGTAAATTTATAAAGACATCAACAAAAAATTAAATAATTTTTATTTACAAACCCGTGTAATACACGGGTTTATAACCTAGTTTTTAATATATAAATTAAAAAGAAAGGTTTCATTTTTGTTTTCTCATCTTGTAAAGGTTTGGTTTTTGTTTTCTCATCTTTGTATCTCAATTAATATGTCCTTGTGATATATTTTTTTTAACTATTTTTGTACAAAACTAAATAACATCAAGCAGGGCCATGTTTCAACGTAAGTTTTACTTCAAACCAATTTAGGTTAAATATTTTGGTCATTAAATACACTTCTGAAAGCACGAAATTAACTTGTAGGATAAAACATATGATAATTTTATAATTGTGGTTTTGAGAACGTCAAGAAAAGAAATTAGAAGTTAAATATTACCCCAGCACATATTTTAAAACTTATTATTTATCTCACTTATAAAAAGACTAACATAAAAAAGATTATAAAGTTACTCTTTGTTTTAAAACATTTTCAAACATTTTACAGACATAGTTTCATCAACAATAATTATTCAAATTAGACCTAAACAAACTCATTCTGTATCTTAACAAATATACATAATGTAAGTAATGTAACCCCAACTTACACTGCTTTTAAATATTAAACGGTGACAAATTAACACATACACATAAAAGAAGAAAGTATTGTTTATGTGTAATAATGATATTTAAAACAAAGAAAAAAAAGATTTGAATTGATCTTGGCGAGTTATACGGGTTACCGCAATAAGAGTGGGTTAACATTTGATCCTCTACCTATATATATAGGGGATGGTTCCTTTGTTAACCCTTCCTTATTGCGATAACCGCATAACCCTGGCATTTTTTTCGTTGTTTGCCCGAATCTTTTTTTTTTTCATGGTCTTTATTATACATAAATAGGAGGGTTTCTTTTTTGTGTTTTTGCTAATTCATCACCTTTAGAAATTATTTACAAGTGTAAGTAAGTGTAAGTCGTTACACTTACTTACACTTGTAAATAATTTCTAAACGGTGATGAATTAGCAAAAACACAAAAAAGAAACCCCCTATTTATGTATAATAATAACCATGAAAAAAACAAAGATTCGGGCAAAAAACGCCAAAAAGTGCTAGGGTTATGCGGTTATCGCAATAAGGAAGGGTTAACATTTGATCCTTCCCCTATATATATATATATATAAGGGATGGTTCAATTGTTAACCCTTCCTTATTGCGATAACCCATTAACTTTGACCAAATCAACCCAAATCTTTGGTTTTTTTTCATGGTTTTTATTATACATAAATAAGGGGGTTTCTTTTTTGTGTTTTTGCTAATTCATCACCATTTAGAATTTAAAACAAGTGTAAGTTTGTGTTACATTGCTTACATCAGATAGTGTAACGCAAACTTACAATTTTTTTAAATTCTAAATGGTGATGAATTAGCAAAAACACAAAAAAGAAACCCCCTATTTATGTATAATAAAGGCCATGAAAAAAAAATCAAAGATTTGGGTTGATTTGGCCAAAGTTAATAGGTAATTATCGCAATAAGGAAGGGTTAACATTTGATCATCGACCTACACACACACACACACATATATATATATGTGTGTGTGTGTGTTATATATATATAGGGAAGGGTTCAAATACTAACCCTCCTTACGGCGCTAACCCATTAACTTTGCCAAAAAATAGCCGAATCTTGATTTTTTTTAAACATCATTGTAACACAATTTGAACACCATGTTCAGTTTTGAGTTTTGGCTAATTCATCACCGTTTGGGCTCTTACAGTACTGTAGGTGTTTAAATATTTAAAACTTACAGTACTGTAGCAAAAACCTTACAACGATGATATTTTTTAAACGGTGATGAATTAGCCCAAACTCAAAACTGAACATGGTGTTCAAATTGTGTTACAATGATGTTCAAAAAAAAAATTCAAGATTCGGCTTCGTTTTGGCAAAGTTAATGGGTTAGCGCCGTAAGAGAGGGTTAGTATTTGATCCCAATCCTATATATATATATATATATATATATATAGGGCATGGAATTTTACATAACCCACTAAATGCGCGCTAACCCAAATAACTTTTGCAAGATGAAGCCGAATCTTGGATTTTTTTAAACATCATTGTAACACAATTTGAACACCATGTTCTTTTATGAGTTTGGGCTCATTCTTTTTCGTTCAAGATCCTACATCACTGTAGTGTGTGTTGTAGCGCACACTACAGAAATGTAGGATCTCAAACGAAAAAGAATGAGCCCAAACTCATAAAAGAACATGGTGTTCAAAATGTGTTACAATGATGTTTAAAAAAATCCAAGATTCGGCTTCATCTTGCCAAAGTTATTTGGGTTTACGCGCATTTAGTGGGTTATATTTTTAACCTTCCCCTATATATATATAATATATATATATATATATATATATATATATGAGCCGGTTGCAATACATAGGATGTTTAACGTACAAAGTGTAGGAAGCCACAAAGCGTATGACACGTAGACAATTAGCAATGTTAGACGGAGGATCATTTTCGGTAAAACATGCATAAGTTATTTAAGGATATGATTAACAAAATAAAAGTAGGTTCTGAATTAAACGGTTCAGTTTTTTGTTTATTTTAATTATATTAATTATAATATATATTAGTATATATAATTGGTTTGTTCTTATTTGATCAATTAAGAGCAATCGAAGTCGTCATTTTTACATATATATAAAGTCAATGGCCGGCATTAGAGATCGAGAAGGTATGTTTTGAATCAAAGTTTGTAAATATACATATGTATGTTTGTTTTTACATGTATGTTTTTGTTTCCAAAGCGATTAGTGATAGATATATTTTTGAAAGATTTGTGTACAATACAATTTAGATTAAAATTTGTTGTTAATAAGATACATTATAAAAGCATTATGACAAAATTTATTTGTAGGTTACGAAATGAGTATGTAAGTAGGCATATATAGGTATTTCGTTTTGTTATGTGTAGATTGGTTTTTGAATATTTTTGGATCGTGAAAAATCATAAAATGACAAGATACAAAATTATTATGAAGAATAATAAAACAAAGAACGTGATAACAAGTACGTGAAAACCAGTTTTGTTTTGTAAGCAAGAAGATGATAAATGTAGTCCGTAATTCCCAGTGCGTTATTTTAAGGACATAATTCCCAATGCGTGATTTATATTTTAGTGCGTAATTTTAAGAGCATTATAATCAATACGTATTGGTTAGTACGTAAATAACCAAGTATTAGTAAGTAATAATTTGTATGAATGCAGGTTGTATAATTGAGGAAATTACTATTGGATTGCAACGTATTTCACCAAAATCAGGAAAGAAGTTTTACACACCTGATGTACCCATATCATGCAAACCTTTGGAAGGAATGATGTTAAATTCGATTGAACATGCATTTGAGTTTTATCAAAAATATGCAAAAACTAGTGGTTTTGTTGCTCGTAGAGGATCTCAGTATTGTTTGGGTAACGTTATAAAACTAAAATATCTGGTATGTTCAAAGGAGGGACATAAACCGATAAAAAGTTGTAATTCTGGCGATAATAATCTGGATAATGGAAAGAAAATTAAAACCAGGAATAGGCCAACACAAAGGACGTGATGCTTAGCTCATGTTGTTTTGAAATCTGATGATGGAGTTACATTCAAAGTAAACAAATTTGCTGAGGAGCATGTTGGATTAATCTTGATTGTTTGGGTTCGGTTCGGGTCAAATCGGGTTCGTTCACGGGTCACGGGTATGGTCAAAATTGGTCATGGTTCAGATTGCAGAACATGTGTTTATCCATGTCTTTGGTTCTTGTGGAATTAGTCAGCAAGATGGAAAACGGACGTGGGGGTGACCGGGTTTTAGGGAAACAAACGTGGAAGAAATTGTGGCCAAAGAAATGCAGTACGTGGGTTGAGTGTAGCACATGTTTTATTAGTTTGTTTATTATAAATAGGGCTAGTTTATGGTTTCTTTTGTACCCTCTTTTGATTTAATAAAAAGCAGTAGCAAGTTTAGAAAGTAGAAATCACTTCTGTACGTGTTCTATTGTGTGTTATCTTGGGCCTAATCATGGATTTGTGGCACAAGAAGATATTCACATGTCGCCATCATGTATGAAATTAACGTACGAACAGATGCAGTTGATGTGTTCTATGTCTAAACACAATATTGGACCTGTTAGAGCATTTAATATAATGTGTACCAAGTATGGGGGTTTTGATCAAGTGGGAATTACATCTGTTGATTGCAAGAATTTTAAAAAACAATTGAATTTGTTTGTTGATGAATATGATGCAGATATGGTTGTTAGTATGTTGCTTAAGAAGAAGGAATTTGTCCCAGATTTCTCATTTGAGTATACCAAGGATAATAAAGACCAACTTACTGGTTTGTCTTGGGCACATGCGCATGCCAAAAAGAATTATATCATATTCGGTGATGTTGTTTCATTTGATGCAACATTCAGGACCAACAAGTAAGAAATTATAGTATTGTTTAATAATTTATCTAATGTTACAATATTAGTTGATAATGTTGTTTAATGCTGATTTTATTTTTGTATATATATATTTTTTTTATGTAGATACAAAATGGTGTTTGTTTCATTTACTGGCATTGATAATCATCATTGCAACATTAGTTTTGGAGCCGCACAGTTAGGTTCTGAAAGTATTACATCTTACACATGTTTATTAGAATGTTTTACTAATGCATTTGGTTTGGCGCCAAAGGTTGTAGTGACGGATCAAGATGCTGCTATAAAGCAAGAAGTAGAATCTGTTTGGCCTTCTAGTAGACATAGGTTATGCATGTACACATTATGACTAAGGTGTCTGACAAGGTATATGTATAATTATCATATGTTTTTTTTGGTTTTTGTATATTTTTTATGAACTATGCAAAAAAGTGTTTTTTTTAGCGGAACAGGTTGGTGCGTAATTTATCTGTTTGTAGTTTTAGATGATTTTACATATTTATTTGTTACACATTACAGGTTGGGACAACATTATGTAACAATGATGAATTCAAGTCACGTTTATGTAACATAGTATGGACGGATTCGGTGCCACCTGAAGATTTTGACCGCGAATGGTTATAAATTATGGATGATTATGAGCTGAGTAATGTTGATTGGTTTGGACACATGTTTGAGATTAGGGACATGTGGATTCCTGCCTTTTATAGGGATGAGCCAATGTCAGGCCTTATGCGCACTACATCAAGATCCGAAAGCGAGAATCATTATTTTGGACAAGTTTCCAATTGTCAGTTAACCTTACTTGAATTTTCCACACATTTTGACACTTCTATGGAGACACAAAGGTATATGCATAGGAAGAATGATCATATTTCAAGGAACACGAATGCTGAGTTGTGGACAGATTACCCGCTTGAAGAGCAGGCTCATAAAATATACACAAGAAGTATATTTTTTGATGTGCAAGAAGAAATATACGATTCTATTCACAACTGTCTGTCTGTGTGTACATCACACAATCAAGTGATTATACCAGATTTCTAATTAAAGATTTGAAACATATGGAAATGGGTATTTGGAGGTATGTTTACATATTTTTTTAGCATGTAGTACGTGATTTTATTAAGTATGGTGCGTTATGTCGCACCCCGAGAAATCCAGTCCCTTCCTGGAGCGCGACGCGACTGATCTTGCAGGATTGCAGTCTCCGGTCACACTGTTGCGAGACCTACATGTCTGGTTGTACATGTACATCCAATAACTTGGATAAAACAGTTTTGTAAAATCAGAGTTGCGGAAGTTTAATAATATCAATACAGATAAAGTTCATAAGTTGCGGAGGCGTTCATCAAATAGTTGTCAAAACAATCTAAGTTTGAAGTTTGCGGAAGCGATTTAAGTAATCATTATTACAAAACAAGTCAAATATTTAGATGTTCTCAAAATATCCTAAGACACTAAAGCTGATGCATGGACTCCATCCTAGCATCCTATCCTCGAGTGCGTGCCTTAGTTACCTGAGAAAACATGCGTGTAAAAGGGTCAACACAATGGTTGGTGAGAGCACAGGTTTTTCATAAGCAGTAAACATCAAAATGTTTAAAGTAAGAGTTTTGCATATTTACATATCATTACAATGCAGTATCGATTGATAGCTTGTCAATACAATTATATTATATTGTGGATGGTACCGAAGCTGACAGTTGGTGTCTCCCGCCATGTCCATCACAAGACTATGGCAAAGTGTTGGTCAATATTGCACTGTTCCGACCTCTAGTCGGGTGTAGTGGGGCTTGTCAGGCCCAATAGTACTATTCAAGATTACCACGCTAGGCGTTATCCTATTAACAGTCCGAGGAGTATCGCGAGGACTTTTAGTTGTGATAGGCGCCCACACATATACATATAATGATAAAGCATGTCCATACGTAAATAAAATGAGTTGTTGTTCAAAAACAGTTGTAAAGAAATGTTTTCTCCCCCAAAGGTAGAAAAGATAAAAAGGGGCCGTGAACTCACCTGGTAGTGCAATTTCCGGTTTTCGTGTGTTCGCGTCTGCGAAAGCTAGCAGTCCTGCTAGTAAGAACCTATGATCATATAGGTGTAGGTATGTGTTTGTGGTTGTGTTGTAGTCCATACAACTCCAAGTGTCGGTGTGCTCAACCGAGTGTGTGTGTGTGTGTTGACCTGTGTTGACTCGACGAATCGTTGGTGACACGTTTGTTGTGTTAAGTTTGATTATGTGTCATATTATTCCTAATACGTATGTAGGACCTCATCATGCATCCTACGACTCTAACCAAACAAGGTGTATGTATGTTACATATGAAAATCGTAAGAGTTTCCAATTCGGGAAAGTTTCCATTTTAAGAAAGTGTAGTTATGAAATTCCATTTCATAAAACTAATAACTTCCAATATGTTCATAAAACATGTTTAAACTCTTAAAACATGTCGTTTGCGCATAAATCACCATTTATGTCGTTTTGCCCAAATAAAGTTTCCTAAAATAGTAAGTACTTGTTTAAAAGCTCGTTTTTACAAATCCAAGTTTCCTAGTATGTAAAAAAACATTTCTAAACACATTTCAATAACCCAAGTTTATCAAAACACTTTAAAACATCAAAAGCCCTCTTTTGATTTACAAAAGTTTCCATAAATAGCAAGTTTCTACAAAACCAAGTTTTTGACAAAATCAAATATCCCAATGTGTTTCTAAACATTCCAATATACATTTAACAACATCTAGACATGTCTAACATGTCTAGATCATCACAAATCCAAGACTTGCAGCATAAAAGTTTTCCTTTTATGGCAAGTTTGCCTAAATCATCACCAAATCAACCAATAACTAAACCAAGCTCAAATCTAACATTCTTATACTATCAAATCAGTAAATCTATGACATCTACACAACAAATCACCAACAATCTCATGCACAATAATCAAATGCAGTTGCATGTGGGTTTTTAGCCCTTGCATGTACGATCTATCAACTAATAAGCATGTAAGACTACCTTAGCAGCTAGGATTTATGTTGAACAGCTCCTGATGATGACGATTTACTGGTTCGATGGCTGTTCCAAGCTTGTGGACGATCCTCAACACCTTCCTTGTGCTTCAATGGCTTCCCCACTCCAATAATAGCTCCCAATGGTGATTCCAGAGACTTGAAGGTCTGGTTTTAGTGTATTTGGTCGAGGAGATAAGTGGAAGTTCGAAGAAGATGAGAGAAAGTCGAACAAATGAGCTGGGTTGGCTTTTTATAGAATTTTCGATCTGCATGGCCTTCGCGTACCGCGGAGGCCGATCAAATTTATTTACCGCGTACCGCGATGAAATTCGGGAGTCTCAACTCCCGGTTTGCTTCGCGTACCGTGAAGCCTTTCGCCGAGGGACTCTCCGCGTACCGCGACGGGTCCATTTTCTTGTTTTTCGATTTCGTTGATGCGATTTCACTCGTAATCTATTCCTAACGCTTATCCTAAGCATCTAATACATGTTTACGCACATAAGCACATATGTTTGATAACTTGTTTGATCACCAACGTTCGTTAGACTCGTGTGTGTTTCGATAGTTCCTCGAACTATCGTTTCGCAGTTGTTTGTGTTCAACTCATCTAATTAAACATAATTAGATGAAATGCAACAAGTATGAATGTGAAATGTAAAGAATATAAGAGTTGCAATTTACCTGAAATTGCCGGGTGTCACACGTTATCACATCAATTTTGTAATTTTGTTTTTTATTATTTTCATAGGTGTTATATGGTCAGGATGAGGATGATATAACAGTGATGTGTAGCTGCAAACGGTTTGAGTGTTATGGGTTATAATGCCGACATTGTTTTTATGTTTTAAGGTTATGTGATGTAAAGGTTTTTCCTGAAAAATACATTATACGCAGATAGACAAAAGATGTGGTACCAAACATGTCAAATAATTCCATAATTAACCCACATATTTTAAGTGGACTAAACCCTAAGGTGGACAATATGGTGCGTGATATTATGACATCCAGTGAGTACATTGTAAACAAACTCGTAAAGGACGTGAGTAAGTTGTAAATTTTCAGAGTCACTTTAAAAAATCTAATGGAACAAACAGATGTTGAAACTAGAGACCGGCCGTCAGTCAAACAGAAGGACATAGTGGCTTCTTTTGTTCCACATAACGAAGAATCAACGCCTGTTGTTCGTGTGCCATCTGGTATAAGAAACAAAGGCTCAAGATCAAACAAAAGGTTTAAGTCAAAACATGAAAAAGCAATCAGTAGGATGGGCAAAAGATCGAGAGGTTGCCATAGTTGTGGACAAACTAGGCATGACAGGCACTCATGTCCTGCATTAAGAGGACCTCAGAAGACTGGATAGTTATATGAGTTTAAGCGATATGACATGTTCATGTGAATAATAGTTTTGTTATTGGAACGTGAATAACAATACGTTATTTTCTTTGCAGTGTTTAATTGAATGGTACGTGATTATTTATAAACAGTACGTGATTATTGATTTTATATGTCTAAACTCCTTTAAATTTCATATGGTACGTGATTAATTACATATAGTACGTGATTTATTGATTTATGTGAATTTCATGGTACTTTTTTGTTTATTGTGTTCATAAATATTGACTGGTATGTTATTTACAATAAAAACCATACATAAAACATTAAAATATTAAATATAAAGATAAAAATGCATTCATTTAAAAAAACATACATAAAACATTACAAATATTAAAATTACATATAAGCATCTAGGAAATCAACTTTTATCTTCATTGAACAACGTAATTTTTTTATGATGTCAGCAACTAAATGAAGCTATTGAACATCGATTGCATCCTCATCGATCATGAACAGAATCACAAGATCACGTATTGCAGTGGACGGGAGTTGAAGCAACTTTTTACTGACTTTGTCCCTTTGCATGATACTTTCATCCAGACTTTCAAAGTTTTGCTTCAAGACGTCCATGTACAGGACGCCTTTATTGTATTGTTTTAGAATTTCTGATGTAAGCCTAGATTTCTTATCATTTCCAGGTGTTGATGAGGAAGAAGACATTATTTTTTTTTGAAAAATAGAAGTAGGGTGTTTGATTGCTATAAAAACGTCAATAGTTATAGACTATAGACATTTATTACTAGTTATTAAATACAAACTATTTCCCACCTTCTCAACTACCGAAAATTAATTCGCATCATTACTAGTTTTTAACTGCAGTAAATGTAATTCAACAACCAGTAGTACTTAATCATATAAAGGGTACTTTAGTGCGCTTGGATGATCTTTTGCAAGTAGATACTTTGTCAACACATCTTTCTGCATAAAAACACAATACTAAGTTATTCATAAGTTATAGTACGTAATAAAAATGAAAGTAGTACTTAATCATATAAAGGGTACTTTAATATATTTATTTTATATGTAGTACGTAATTAATATAAAAGTAGTAAGTAATAATATAATAGACAATATTAAGTCATGTCTTTATTATAGTACGTAATTAAACTATGAATGATACGTAATTTATGTAGGAAATCATATTTCAGGTGGTACGTAATTAACATATAAACAATACGTAATTATACGTGTATACAAATTATTAGGTTTTATATTATGCAATACGTAATTTAAAAATCAAGACATTATTACAAAACTTAATTATATTACTAACCATTATGTAAGGAATGTGAGAGTATTTATCCCCTGATGGGTTGGCTGTTTCCATGTTATCAATGATAACGATTGACGGATTCTTCAAATCAAAAACCAGCAGGAATACATGATCGCTTTTGATAATTGGGATGAAAATCAAATCAACTTTGTTTATGTTATTGATGTTGCAACTTGTTAATACCACATCAATACTTGACTGAAATACTTACATCCTTGCTTTATCAACGATTCCTTTCTCAAGCATAGGCAAGGGCTGAAATTTGAAGTAAATGTTAATAAAAAAATATAATAAAAATAAAAAAATTTAAATTTTAGATAGGTTAGCATATTATTTTATGTACCAATATGTTTGGAGTTAAAAACAACCTCAATGGAGAGCCCGGTCCACGATGTTTTTCATCAGCATTAAGTACATGCATCCATGATTCCAAAACACCAATATGTACGTAAATGCCAGGGAAAAGGTTCTCAAATATGACATTAGAGAATTCAGCATCACTTTGTGTCATGAACACAGTTGTACTGTGTTGAAACAAAAAATATAAAAATCACTTAGTATTTTAGAAGTTTGACAAATAAAATAAAACATATAAACACCTACTGTGGATCATTTCTGGGGTCAAACATATATCTTGATAATATAGTTTCTTCTTTTGATAGCCTGCTAACAAAAACGACTGAACGTTCAACAAAGAATGACCTTAAGGATTCACTAACAACTTTTTCCCTTGGTTGTCGTTGGTATGTGTGTTTAATTGGGAAGCCAGGAGTTTTGTTTGTCTCATCTTTCTCATGGGGATCACTTTGTTGATTTTTATTTTCAATGCTGACAGGTTGTAAAAATGGAACGGTTGTTATAAAGGTGTCTATCTTTGTAGCGAAATCAACATTAGTATCGTCGTTTTCAGATCCAGGGTGTACTGCTTTAGACAGCGATCTTGATATTTCAACCAGTTCACATGCTTGAACTGTATCTTGCACAAATGTTGGAGTAGCATCATCGAGCTGGCATACTTGTTGAATATGTTCTGATTCTACATTCCCCCCTTTGCAAGTGTTGAGATAACATTAACTATATCATCCCATTTTTTTTCCTATTTGTCAACTCCTCATTATCTGCACCTTCAATCATACTCTCTGTGAAAAAGTATTAATTTCTTTGCCCAAAGTTTCAAAAGTTGAGATCTTTTTATCTATTAGTTTTAGGTTTTACTGAAAATTATTAATACAAAACGTAATTATAAGTAAACAGAACGTAATTATATGTAAACAAAACATTACAATTGGTACGTAATTATATGTATGTAGAACGTAATTATTACAACTTTAAAGTTAAGTTTACTTACAGAATCTGATGTTGTTATTGGAACATTTGTTGAAGATTCTTGAACTTAAACTTCATCATGTTCCCTACCACCAGAGAGTGATATACGGGAGTTGGCTTCATCATTATTATGCAAATGTTGGCCGACTTCATCATCATTATTATCACGATCCATAGCAACATCTTCATCAACAGCAGAATCACTTTTATCACCATCCTCATCACCCTCATCTTTATCAACATCTTGATGACCATTATCATCACCTTCATCATCATCACCTTCATCACCATCAGCATCACCTTGATCATCATCATCCACATCATCTTCACACCCATCTTCTCCATTTTCATCTTTCTCATAATCCGTGAATGGACCATTTACAAAGAGATGAATATCTAGCTCTATGAGATACTTATTTGTAATGTTTGTAATTGTTGGAATTGGTGGTGGTGTTTCAATATATCGTATATGTTTTTGATGAACATATAAAAGCTATAATTATTTAAATATGAATTATAAATTATAAATAAACATACAAAAAAGACTAATAATAAAATTTATATAATTGATGTTGTAAAGTATCACGTACTGCAAGGATCAGATCATCAAATGGCCATTGAAAGTTTCTTCAGCATTCCACTCCTTTTTGGTCCTCTTAAGACAAGTAATCACACCAGTTAATTTTTGGTATGTCTGCTTCACTTGTTATAGATTCAAAAAACGTTGGTTTACTGTGGTGCTCTTAGTTGTCTAGCCTAGCACCGTGTTGTATACAACAAGTTAGTTAAGCTTGAACAGGTAATCTCCATTTTCACCTTTTTTTTCATTTGGTCCAAAACATCTTTGACTGTTATCCTTGATTTGCCATTATATTGCTCCTTCCATGTTTTTAGTGTATCTAATGACCCAATCCTTGGTTTGTTTTTCTCATTAACTGTTATTTTCCCAAGAGGTACCCCCAAAACATCTTTAACAGTAATAGCTGTTACCTTAATATGATTACCAGCATTCAACTCATCTCTTTCACAGTCATAATTTGAGACTAACCAGTGTGCAAGTGTTGGTATTGTATCAACAGCCATTGATAAGAATGGTTTGAAACCCATGTCAATAATAGCTTTTTTTGTTGTTTTGATAAATCGTTCACACTGTTTTTTAAATTAACAACACATACTCTGCCTTTCAATTTTTTATCCATATAATCAGCAAATGATGGATGGCTATCTTCAACTGTTTGCTCAACTGATTTGAATGTTTGGTTTTGACGTTCAGGTGAACGAACGAAGTCATCATCATCATCAGAACTATCATAACCTTGGATTGCTATTGGTGTAATCCCCGTGGATTTTCAATTTTCTATTTGAATTATAATTATATTCGTACATAATAAAACAAAGTTTATAACATGCTTTGGATAATTTTATTAGTAGTTTTGACATAAGATAGCTTTCGGGTGGCTATTTAGCCAACATTTCCTCATCCTCGAACAAACATTTTGGACCACACAAATCTTCTAGATATCATATTATACTAAGAAGAAACTAAATTCAAACGGTGCATAAAACCGAGCCCAAACGAAGCAAGAATCACAAACAAAAGTTTGAGAACGTAAACCTTGATTCACGCCAAGACTCAATACTTAAAACCAATTCTAGACACCATGAATGTTAGATTACTTTCTTCCATAAGATAGTACTCTGAAAACGATGAACGTGGGCGAAAACCGTGTGCAAAACGGAGTTATAACGAAGCGGGAATAACGAAAACAAGTTTGATGTTTGTTGACGGTTGCTAGACACGAATTCTTCCTAAAACCCATCCCACATCGCCCAAGAAACCAATATTTCTCCCCTTTAAACACCTATAAATATCCTTGCTTGGTCCCTTATATCTTTGCAACTCCTAGTTGATTATAAACAAGTAGAAGAACCAAATTTTGGTGGTTCTACAAGTGCAACACCCATTGGGATGTTGAACGTAGTACTTTTATTTTTTGCTCTTGGCGAGGAGGTGTTGTGCTTCAAGATCTTCTCGTCTGTAAAGTTTCTTTGAGGTAATTTTCTTTTTCATTTTTTTTTCTTTTCATTATTCATTTATTTATTTTTTCCTAGTCTAAGTAGTTGAGCTTAGTTTATTAGTTGTCGGCATTAGGCTCGTTTTGGTTGCCTTGTTTAGGTTCCCCTTAAAGTTGGTGTAGTCTTTTAAAGGCTCGTTAAGCCAATGAGTCCGGCCTATGATGTCCGTTCATTTAGCTTTGCCTAGCATAATGTTTACCCATCCTCTTTGCATTCGTTTGACTAGGTTGAACCACGTTTGCATTCGGATCGTATACTTGATCCTTTGAGCTGTTGTCTGGCCTCACACGTTCAATCCTTAGGGCATCCAGTTTGATACAACTATTGATCTTGATTCCTCTTCATTATACTAGTTTTCTCAAGCACCATTAATGTGAGTTTATCCACACTCCCTTTTACATTTTTGTTTTGGGATGTTACACATGTCTTATTCAAAACTTTATTCGTTCTATTATTCATTCAATCAATGATGCAAGCCTTAGACCTAGTTAGCTTTATGTGTTAAATGCTAAGCTTGTACAATGTGTTGATTCTATGTGTGTTGCTAGTCAAGCAAGCTAGTACTTAGTAGCCTAAAATGTGTTAGATATCATCTTCGCGCTGGCTTTTGTCATTGTGTGAAAAAGGTGAAAAGTACACATAGCAAACTTGTTGAATTATAACTGTTAATTTATAGTATGGTCATACTTGAATTAACATGTTATAAGGATACTTGTTTGGACACAAGCTATTGTTATTCATTCGTTCATTTATTCTATTTATTCAAAATTGTATGCATGCTATTCTTATAATACGTATTCTAGTTAGGCTATTGTTTGCATCATTTTTATACTTATTATTTAAACTTAGTGTGTGATCTCACCAACTATTTAAATAGTTGACAAACTCTATTTTACATGTGTAACAGGATATGGAAGCATGATGAAGACATAGGATAGGAATTAGTGACCAAGTTAAATTGTAATCAATGTTTTAGCATTGCAAATGTAACTGTTGATTATTAGATTCATGTAATGATTGTTTAATATTCAATGAATGTTGTGTTGTTTTCTAATCATGATGCATTAAATAGTGAAACATTATAATAGTACCATGAACTAATTAACAATCATAATCGCGCCTCGACGCATTCCGCCGTCGGTCGGGGTGTGACAATTGGAGTCATATTATCTAAGGGAATAGTTGAATAAAGAAATAATAAAAACAAATGTTCAAGGCCAGTAAAACAGAATATAATTACGTACTCAATATTAATTACGGACTAAGTAAGTGCATATGTAATAAACAAAACGAAAATAATTACTCATGTATACATACATCAACTAACTCTAATACTTACGGACTAACTAATTGAATATGTAACCATAAAAAAAACAAAAACAAATAACAAATGTATACGTATATCAAATGTAAATTACGGACTATCTCATTGAATAAGTATTACACATAGTTACAAATTACGGACTATATAACACATTTACAAATCATAACAATGCACACATACTCATTGATAATCATCGAATAACATATAAATTTAAAAAAGTACAATAATTACGGAGGAAGTAAAATGACGGAGCATACAAAAAATTGACCCAAAATAAAAAAATTACAGACCAAACAAACTACATACAAACCTTTCTTCTTCGCAGCGCGCCTATCATTATTAGTCTTTGATCTTCGTTCGCTTAAGACTTTTGCAGATTCTGTGTTAACAGCAATCGAAATGTTTCCAAGTTCGACATCACTGAACACAAAAATAGTGTCATTATATTATAAAAACTACATTTTCAACAAATAGTTATAAAAAAACGAAAAATTGAATGAAAAAACATGCTTACGCTTTTTACTGATGTTAACCGTCTTCTCCATTGATTTCCGAATTCGAATATCGTTTCAGTTCCTAAGTAATTCAAAATCGAAGAGGAGCGTTAATTATGGGATGATTTGTTAATTTCGCGTGTTTTTAGGATTATGTTACTTATTTGAAAAAAGAAAATTACGTTTTTGCCCTTTTTACAATCCGGATTCTTTGAAATAAATAAACAATATGCTTAATTACATAAATGCCATCGCGTTAATCCAGTCCATTAAAAATGATGGATCACCGGTTATTAATCCTTCCTACGCTTTGTACGTTCCGGCCCCTATGTACAATAACAGCCCCTATATATATATATATATATATATATATATATATATTTGAAAAAAAGAAAATTACGTTTTTGCCCTTTTTTTACAATCCGGATTCTTTGAAATAAATAAACAATATGCTTAATTACATAAATGTCATCGCGTTAATCCAGTCCATTAAAAATGATGGATCACCGGTTATTAATCCTTCCTACGCTTTATACGTTCCGGCCCCTATGTACAATAACAGCCCCTATATATATAGGGGATGGTTCCTTTGTTAACCCTTCCTTATTGCGATAACCGCATAACCCTGACATTTTTTTTGTTTTTTGCCCGAATCTTTGTTTTCTTTTTTTCATGGTCTTTATTATACATAAATAGGGGGTTTCTTTTTTGTGTTTTTGCTAATTCATCATCGTTTAGAAATTATTTACAAGTGTAAGTAAGTGTAAGTAGTTTAGAAATTATTTACAAGTGTAAGTAAGTGTAAGTACTTACACTTACTTACACTTGTAAATAATTACTAAACGGTGATAAATTAGCAAAAACACAAAAAAAAACCCCTATTTATGTATAATAAAGACCATGAAAAAAAAAGATTCGGGCAAAAAACGCAAAAAAGTGCTAGGGTTATGCGGTTATCGCAATAAGGAAGGGTTAACATTTGATATCCAGAGTGGTCTGATGAAACCCTTGTCAAGTAACTCTTGTAGTTGGTTTGACAATTCCTGCATCTCTGAAGGTGCTAACCTGTAGGGAGATTTAGCAACAGGAGTTGCTCCAGGTAAGTCAATGCGAAACTCTACCGGTCGCACAGGTGGCAAACCTGGTAGGTCTTCAGGAAATATTTCCGGATACTCTTTCACTACCGGCACATCTTGAATCTTTTTCTTGTCCTTCTCCTTTTCCACCATATGAGCCAGGAAAGCTACGCACTGCTTCTGTAGACACTTACGCGCCTTTATGCAAAATATGATTTTGACACTGCGTTTTGCTTGATCCCCTCTAACTTCCAATACACGATTATTCGGCAACGGAATTCGAAGCAGCTTTTCAGAACATATGACTTCCACTCGATTAGAAGAAAGCCAATTCATTCCAACAATGACCCAACTCCATCGGAATCAAATCGATGGTGAATGTATGACCATTAAGTGTCAATGGGCAATTCCTGTATACTGTGCTAACTGTGATCTCTTTCCCGTTAGCTACTTCTATGATATAAGGGGAATCTAATTGTTCCTCTATAGAATCTAGTTGGCATGCAAAATCGGTAGAGAAAAAACTCGGATCCGCACCAGTGTCAAATAAAATAGATGCATAAAAGTCACGTAAGAGAAATGTACCAGTGACCACATTCGGGTCTTGGCGTGCAGCTGGAGCTCCTATAACGAAAGCTCTTCCACGGGGTGCTTGGACTGCCTATTGTGCTTTCTTCGGGCAGTTCTTTGCAAAGTGGCCCATTTCGCCACAGTTGTAGCATCCACCGTTGTTCTGGTTGTTGGGTGGAGGGAGAGCTAAAGCATCATTGTTGACTGCTTGATTAGGTGTCATCCGGCAGTGTTGGACCCAATGGCCCTTTCGTCCACATCCCGTACATTGTTTGCAGGGAGTGTTAGCAGCATGATGATATTGAAACTTGGTACACAGATGATATGCACCAGTGTAGGGTCTTTTGTTAGGGTTCTGTGGTGCAGCCGCTACTTGTTGGAGAGGGGTGGCCATCGTATAGTTCTTGATGACCTTTTGCTTCTTCTTGGGGTGATGGTGGGGTTTCTTTGACGACTCCTCCTTGTGTTTGTTGGAGTCGGCCTCTTTCTTCAACGTTTCAGAGGCCACCATCAGGTCAGTAAGTTTCCCTGATAGACTAACAGCTGACTCCAGTGTGACAGGATTTGCAGCAACCACTAGACTTTGTATGCAGGCAAGTAGCCCACATACATACCTGTCAATCCGTTTCTCCAGAGTCGGTACCATGTCTGGCACCAAGGCAACCAACTCATGATAACGAGTAGTATATCCCATGTGGTCTGCCCCTTTCATCACATCGTTAGACAGTTCGACCTCCAGTTTCTGTAGCTCATTCTTGGGGAAAAACTCAGTCCTCAAAAATGTCTTGAACTCTTCCCATGGCATCGCCATAGCTTCCTCCCTGCCTCTAGCCTGAATCTGTGAGTTCCACCATGTCAAAGCTCGCTTGTTGAAAGATCCAGCAGAATAGCGAACTTTATGATGTTCTGGACAGCTACTGATATCCAGAGTGGTCTCCATCTTTTCTATCCATTGGATTAATCTAACGGCTCCTTCAGTTTCGCTAAAACTGGGCGGCTTACATCCTACAAATGACTTGTAGGAGTAGTGAGATGAACCGCCAGTATTCCCACTGCCTTCTCCTGATGAGTTACCAGTTTTGTTGCAGTCGTTCCGAATGCGGTTAAGCATATCCGGTATTACCTCCTTCAGCTGATTAGTCAGCTGGCTGCTCAGTAGTGTTGCCAGGGCAACGGTAGCAGGATCCAGTATCTGAGTCGTGATCGGGTTTGGAGGATGAATAAGTGGAGGAGGAGGAGGCGGCAGTGGTGAATCAGCTGGTGATGGTGTTGAAGAGTGTGGAGCTGAACTCTGTGGAGGTGGTACGATAGAAGGAGGTCTTCTCGGCGACATTCTGATCATAACCAAAAGTATATTGGTTAGTGCAATGATCGAATGCAGAAGACACAATGCAAGTATATAAATCATATGTTCTCTACATGAAGGGTCCCTAGGTTATAATCTAGGCCAAACCGTTTAAATAAGTGGTCTATATTTCTCTATAACCATGGCTCTGATACCTATCTGTCACACCCCAAGCCGGCGAGGTTGGATCGAATTCCCCGTCGGGCGGAAGGTTCCCGGGGCGCGATATCGTGAGTGATAATCGGAATGATCATATTGTTTACATTGCACATGATATATAAATGAGAAACTGCTTAGTAAGAATAGAATTACAAAGTTAAATTACAGTTAAGTTCATAATTTAACCATGTAAATCTACTATCAACATCATATTTCTTCTATCTTGTATCTGCACAAGATATACAAAATAATATGTGATTGATGTTCCAAAAATATACAGGTCCAAAATGCTAGGTCCTCTAACTGAAATCCTAGCTCAAAAGCAATAACTTCTTAATTGACATGTTCGTCACCTGAGAAATCATGCAAAAAGATCAAGTCAACACATGGTTGGTGAGTTCATATAGTTTTGTATTTGAAAAATAGCTTTGCAAACCCTTTTTCGGTAAAAATCTTAACCTCATTAACATCACCTGTAATATCCAGTTCGGTATGCTTATATATAGGGCATACGAAAGGGTCAAGCCTACAACCCGCCCAGACGCCATCCCACCACATACTAAACCACATATGACATTGTTGTTAATGATAATTGAGCATTTTTACCCTTCCATATCTTCATAGTTCTAAACATGCAGACAAAACATTTGTTCAACACTCGGGTAACAACCTTAATCTCATTAACATCACATGTAATATCCAGATCGGTATGCTTATATACAGGGCATACGAAAGGGTCGAGCCCAAACGCCATCCCACCAGATACTAATCCACATATGACATTGTTGTTAATGATAATTAAGCATTTTACCCTCACCATTAACACATTAATTCTTCAGTTCTTTGTTCCTGTAACTACACAATTTGAAATCTCATTTGATTCCTTAAGTTCATCACGAAACCATGGTCAAACATAACTTTTGTAGAAACAATTCAATAAATGCTTAGTTAAGTAAATAAATAAACATTTAATAAAATCTAAGTCCTAATGATTGGGTCTTGGTCAACTCGAGTAGACTAGTCTAGCAATCAAGGTTCTTAGTAGTAAAGGAGATCTGTAAACCTCATCAAACATGCGACCTATAATCAATCAGTCTAGCTAGGACATCTTTTGATATACAGGCTTTCATAGTTCTTTAGACCGTCCATAGTTTGTATAGTTCTTTAGTTCTTTGGCACATGTTATCTTTGAGTATTTCTCAGATGTTCCTCAAAACAGTTAGGGAATACTTTAAATATCATCAAACATGCGTCTCATATTCGATCAGTCTAGCTAGGACATCTTTCAAACCTGAGATTGGCACATGCTATCTTTGATATTTCCCAGTCAAACCCTTGAAAATAGTTCTTTGAATAGATCGTTAGTTCTTTGTCAACACAACACCCAAATAGTTCTTTGTAGTAAACCGTTAGTTCTTTGAAAATAGCTTTTTAGTTCTTTGTAAGAAGACCTTTGGAAATAGTTATTTGCTTTAGATCTTTAGTTCTTTGAAAATAGACTTTTTAAAATAGTTCTTTGACTTGAAATAGTTATTTACTCAAATGAGTATACAACTTACTTTGAATTTCTGTACATTGTATACCTAAACAAAATCTAGGGTAACAATGATACATAATAACATATGTTAAGTAAAATCATTTAAGTAAATATAATCTTACGAAAATAATTTACGCATGCTTCTCAGCCCCGCGTTTGAAAACAAAAATGTTTAGAAAAGGGGCAATGAACTCACCTGTGTTGCTCTGTACTGTACTGTACTATCACAAAATGCGCGCTCTTTGTTTGTAGACTATGTATCTTCAGTTCCTGAGTTGTTTTAAGAGAGTTCGTGTACGATAAGTATTTATAATCGTCGTATATGGGGCTTTGGTCTTGGTGTGCAACTATGTGTCCTAGTTCACTAATGTGCTTACTAGAATTCCCTCTAACTAGTCTAATATATTACCCAATCATAACCCAATCCCATAAATAATTACCATTACACCTTAATGATGTGTGGTTTATGTTATTCATTTTCAATGTCTCTTAATTAGAACATTTTAAACACTTTATTTTACGTCGTTAAGTTAGAAATCATTTTATTTAATTTAAAGAATATCTTAAATAAAAACTTATAACTTAATTTAAGAAATTATAATTAGCAAGTTAGGCTTAGGTTAATCACATTCGATTAACCTTAAACCTGTTACTAAATCTTTGTTTCCGATAGTTCTTTGTTTGTCCATGTGTATAACTTAACTTAGAGTGTTCAATTGAACAATCTAATTTAGTTATATATTCGTATGCAATTTTCTAAGTGATAGATGTTAATGTTGCAATTAACACCATAACCTTAGGCTATAACGTCCAATATTTATGTTTAAGTGTCAACATAATTTAAGAAAACTATTGATCTTGAAATCCTCATTCATGATTTCTTGTTAAACTCTTAGATTTCTAAAGTTGATGATAGAGCATGAACACCATTATACTTCCCATGTACACACACCCTAATGCATGCACACATACATAAATGCATGTTCCTTAGTTCGTTCTAGGCTTTGAGTACTCGTATATCCATTCCCTTGGTTCTTAAAACTACGTTTAACAGCCCTAGTACAACAATATCAATTTTCGATAACACTTAGGTTCAACAGCCATGAAGGCAACGAACCTATTGGCAATAACCATAGGTTTGGCGAACCTTTAAGGTTCGGCCATAAGAGGTTCGTGAATGATCCAGGTTCGTCCCAAATGGTTCGTAGGCAAGAGGTTCGTGAGTCAGCTAGGTTCGTCCAGCTAAGGTTCGGTCCCCTTAGAAGGTTCGGTACCCATAGGGTTCGGCTTCTTTGGGTTCGGCTGCTAGAGGGAGGTTCGGCCAAGGTAGGTTCGTGAGCCAGGAGGTTAGGCTAGCAAAGCACAGGGTTCGGCTGGCAGTGCATAGGGTTTGGCTGTCAGTAGATTTATGGTTGGTGTCACAGGTTCGGTCGCCTGTATAGAGGTTCGGCCGATCGGTGGCTATCACGAACCTGTACTATCATCTTCTCCATTGATCCGAATCTGTTACAAATTAGTTCCTACAACTTCCTAGTCGTTCATATGTGTTTATCTAAGTGTTTCTAAGTGCTTAATGTGATTAAAAAAACATAATAATCTAAAGGGTTCGTGATACACACTAAAACCGAATATAAACTTGAGATTTACCTCAGAATCGATGGATGAAAGCTTAAATATCTTGTACTTCCTTGATCTACGTGATGAGATGGTCGTTTTGACACCAAGAATGCTGGAAATGGTCGAGAATAGAGTAAGATCTTGTAGAGAGAAGGTGGAGAAAACTTTCTAGAGAGAGGGTAACGAAAATTGTGAAGAAGATGGTAGGTGGTGGTTGGTTACCACATTAAATGACCACATTTAAGGATTCAATATACCCGGTAGGTTCGGTTTCGTTCGGTTTCGCGTAAAAGGCCGGTTCCTCGTAGTCTTCGTAACAAAACGACTCGGTTTATAAATAAAATTTATGAAATTATTTTAGATGGTTATTCCTAGTAAATTAACTAAATATCTTTTTTTTATTTTAAATTTACAAAAATATTAAATTTGCTGTTTAAAATCGAATCGTACAGTCGTCGCGCGTATTCGTTCGAATCGTCACCCGTACGAACACGACGATAACTATACTTTTCAATATTGTTTTCTAATTATCGGATATCATTCAGAACGTTAAACTTCCAGATTTATTCGTACAGATCGTCACCTATACGAATAATCCGTCGATTTAGCATTCACATAACAACATCCATGTCATTTTGTTCTGTAAGGCCTCACATATGTTTATACATAATAAATCCTAACACATAATCATATGATGGTTCTGTATTGCCAGATAATTATCTGACTGATGAACCATGTTTTCTGAGTTCTGTTTCTTTGAAATGATTCTGAGTCTGTTGTTTGATAACATAAAATGATAATGATATATGATATAAACATGACATAAAATGAAACACGTATAGTTCGTACCTGATTTCTGTTCATGGCACTGTTTGAGATCACTGTTCCGGTACGGTTCCGGCACTGATGTTACAATATGTGACGTGGTTCGGGTCAAGTTGTGAATCAAGTGTCAATTCATAAATTTAGATTAGTAACTCTCATATTAATCTATAAATTGAATCAACACTATTTACATTACATGTTCTATTCAAATTCTAAATTAGTAACTCTCATGTTAATCTTTTAATTGAATAAAGACTCTTTATTTTACATGTTTTGATTACATGTATTAAATCATAACTTTTGGCATCACTTTCATGTAGTAAAAACATTCAAGTTTTAGCTTTAATTTTAAATAGGTCAATATCGCTCAAACCCACATTAACAAAATTAAAATATTCTAGTTTAGATAAATGACCCGCGTGTAAAATGATTTTTACAACAATTTATACTATTTACTAATTTACCCCTTTGAAAATTTGAATTGGTTTTGTTATATCTTATCATTTTGTATTAAAAATATGAACACGAACAACCCCAAGGAGCAAGAAGCTGCTGCTGTCAATGTTTAAGTTTGAAGGAAGATTTTCATGTAATTTAGCATTTGATGTTTAAGAAAAAAAGATTTGGATTTGTGTGTGTTTGTTTCATATCAAATGAAAGTGGTGATGCTTTGTTTTTCATTTGATTAATTTATGATGCATTTTGTGATTTAAAAAAGATGTGTTACATAGACAATCATTAAAACATGTTTTAGACTATCTTTCTCGCTCCATCTCATTAAAACATGGTTATTAAACTTATTCTAATGTCACATTGTTATGTTTCATGAAATCTGGATGATCAGTAACAAGAATTGACCATTTATAAGCCATAAATCCATCTAGAAGTTGTTTCAGTAATATAATCAACAACAATACCTAATTGATTAATCTGAGAATATCCTAACTAATCGAATGAGTCATCAACCTTGCATTAGGAACTTGAATCAGTATAAGTTCCTACATTATCATACATTGTATGATATTACATTAAAACCACTAATTAAATACTTAATATTAGTTTGATGGCTTTCAATGCAATGTCTTTAACGTTGAACGTTCAGAAAGATCTAATCAGTAAGTTAAAACATAAACGTAAACGAATGCAGAATTAAGCTATTATTATCAGTCTGCGTATGATTCTACTATCTTTGAGACCTCAGGTGAGTTTCGTACAACCCCTTTTATCTTTAATGTTTTACAAGCACCGGGGTATCTATGTGAAACCATTTCTTGAACATATGATATGTATCACCGTTATCTGTGTGATTTCATGTGACTTTTGTAAGATTTGATGGGATTTTGTCGTTAGCTCGTTATCAGATTATCGAAAAGTCCTCATCTCTCGAAGTTGTATCTAGTGAACCCAAGTGGGGCCGAACAGGGATCAATGATAGTACTATCGGCTGACAACCCATTCACTGGGAAGTTTGCTTCTCTCCTGGTGTGAATGTTTATTACCTGTTTCCGAAACACTCTCTTAATGTTAGTGATAGACATTAAGATAATGAGGCATCAAGATATTTACCGACGGTAGTATATTCGTAAAAACGTAGAATTGTCCGAAAGGAACTAGATATGGGTCCCATGGTTATCTTGAACATTGTATATCGAAAACTTGCATATCATATCATGTTGTTAAATTTAAACGTTACGAAGTCACCAGCTTTGTGCTGATTTTTCCAGCTTAAACCTTTTTTGCAGGTAGACAGTGACCGCCGGCGAGGTTGCACGTTTATGCACTTGTAATTAAATAACTCGGTTTGTATAATAAGTTTGGCTTGTACACTATAACTGTGGTTGTGATGACGATACCCTTGTAATATATTATCTTTAAGTTAATCTGTGTGTTGTGATAGCAGATCAAGTACGTTACACCCCATCTCTGATACATAACCACTATGCTTCCGCGACCTTCCCAGTGTGTTCATTGACATCAGCAACAGGTGAGAAAGTTGGGGGTGTGACATGTTTGATCCGGAGAAAAGAAGAGTAAGAAAAACTCAAATAAAAATTCATTATTTTTCGTTTTTTTGAATATTCACAGAAGGTTTGTAGTAAAGGGCCCCAAATCGTTGTTTCGCTTAAAGTCTTCAAAATGGTTGAGTCTGCCATACTAGCATCATATACACATCCATAAGATTGTTATGGAAAATAAAAACTCAATGGAAGTTACTTCTATGGAAGCACGTGTGACTTTTTTGGATATGTCACACATCCATAAGATTGTTATGGAAATCTAGAAACCTACTTAAATGCTTTGTTAGTTATTTCCTATATTTGCCTAATGATAAACAACTCCAACCAAAGTTTCCAATGGTAATGAAACAGATCTACTTGATCTTTTATATTTTTGTGTAAGAAGGTGATTATATGAAGGCATATGAGCACAATAAGTGGTCCATAATAACATGTAAGTTAGGATTGTCATCGGACTTGGGTGGTGCGAATTTGAAACATGTGTATATGAATTATCTGGATTAATTAAAATGGCGTTATATATGGTCATGAAAAAGAATGCTATGTGCTTTTGGATTGAGAACAAGTTGATCATGGTTTGTTAGACTACATGAACACATAATTACTAAATTACATAAAGTTTAATGACATGAATAATAAACATAATAAGTGTTTTTTAGACCCAATAATTATTATATATACATTTGTGAACAGGGATATTCAAAAATTATCTAAAATCCGAAAAAAATTGAAACATGAATCGTATCCAAAACCAAAAAACTTGATTCGAATCTTGAGTCTTGATTTGGGTTGTTCTGACCAGATATATCCGAATCCAAAAAAAGGTATTCGGTATTCGGATCAGATTTAGATTTCTGGTTTTTTGTAATTCGGGTGTCCAAATAATCTGATTACGAGCCAATGGTCCATTATTAATTTCGAGTTATTTGGGTTGTTCGGATGTTTTTTTATGAATCATAGAATTTATTAATAAAATTTTAATTTGATAAATTTCTGATCATTTTAAAAATTTGAACCTTCAAGTGTTATATTATGGATCTAAACTAGTTAAATGTTTAATTTTAGGAACCAAATATAGGAAAATAAATAGCCAAACAAAAACGAAAAATTAGGAAATTTTTATTCAGCTTTATTCGGTTGTTTGAGTTGTTCGGGTTATTCGAATTTATCTGAATCCAAACCAAATTCTAATTCGGATGGATTAGGGTAGGATAAGATTCGAACTAATTCAGGTTGGGTTCGGAGGCAAAAACATTTCAAATCTGAATAACCAAATTCCTAAAATTCGTAATCCGACCCACAAAAACCCTATTTGCAAAAGGAAATCATTGCAAGTTAACACGACTAACTTCTAAAATTCAAATAACTCATGTACGTACACATGTTTTTTTTTCTTTTTTTGTTGTAGTGACACTATCAAAACTGATGCATGCACGATGCCATGTATGTGATGATGTTATACTATAATTAAGCATACGCACCTTAGTAGTGTTCGCATACTATTTAGTGGTATATAATCACTACCCTCTAAGCATGTGTAGTGATAGGAGATTAAGGTAGAGGTGTCGAAAATCATGGGAGGCTCTTGGAAGGAGCAAACCTAACCTCTGTCTATGGCCCATTTATCGTAATGGCACAAAAATTTTAAAAATCTTTTTTAAATTATATATATTCATTTATATCTCTAAATACAAGACCGAAGAAACACAAGTTTATAATTCACTAGGGTCCTTTTTTTCTCAGCACGTCCGAGGCACTTGAATTCTCAAGGTCGGCCCTGTCGAAAATACCCGAGCCCGACTAACCCGACCCGGACCCAAACCCGAATAAGATTAACAGGGTTGGGTTATTCAGGTCAAAAATGTTAGTCGGGTTATTCGGGTCAGCCCGATTAACCCGAACTGTTTATAGGGTCGGGTTTCGGGTATATATTTAAAAGTTAGTCGGGTTTCGGGTCAATCCGAATAAGAATGATTTTTAGTTTTTTATATATATTAATTATTAAATGTAAGATATATTTACCTTTTTGTCAAAATATGACAATGACTATTAATCAAATTATATATAAAAAGTAAACTATTTACATATTTTTCATTGAATTATGTTTACAAAATGAATTATTAGTAGAAATTTAAAATTAGGACAAGATAATAACAAATAAATACCAACCCGACCCAAATAACCCAAACGTTATTCGGGTCGGGTTTTATTCGGGTCGGGTTGCTGGTTAATAACTTTTTTAAGGAAAACTCGACTAACCCGACCCGATTAACCCGAAATTCGATCGGGTTGACCCGATCAACACCCCTAGATTAAGGCGTGAGAGGGCCGGTCACACCCTCTTGACGCCCTCCCTCACTACATTGGGGCGTGAGAAGCACAAGCGTGAGAGGCATCACGGGGCATTCGACCGTTTGGAAGTTAAATAAAAAAAAAAACCTTTTTGATTGTTGGACTAAAAAAGAATTTTTTTTTAAATCACTGTAAATTAACTATCCAACTCTTTAAACCATCATTCAACTCTGTAAAATAATAACTCATCTCTCTAAAATAATTATTCTTTTCTCAAAAAACCCAATTTACAATCCACAAAAAAATGAGTCGGGATGAGGAAATTACAAGATCGTCATCATCCGATTCAAACGAAGGAGCATTCATGTTTTTACGCATCGTTCAAGCAACATTAACATCCGTCGTAGCTAATATTGAAGAAAACTCTATGTAAGTATTACGACGAAAAAAAACCGTGATCGTAAAGGTGGTAACAAACGCCTCATTCAAGATTATTTTAGTGAAAATCCAACTTACGACAACAAGCAATTCAAACGAATTTTTCAAATGAGCCACAATTTATTTCTTCAAATCGTAAGTGATATGGAAGAAAGTTTTCCGTATTTTCAACAAAAATTAGATGCAGCCAATATAGCAGGTTTCACATCTCTACAGAAGTGTACAAGTGTTTTTGACAGTTGACCTACAACACATATAGTGATTCTTAGGACGAATATGTACAGATGTCAGATAAAGTTGCACGAGATAGCCCTTACCACTTTTGTAAAGGTATTGTAACATTATACGACTCGCGTATTTGAGAAAGCCAACATGGAACAACATTCAAGAAATTTATGCAGTGCATGAACATGTCCGCGTCTTTCCTCGTATGCTCGGAAGCATCGATTGCACACACTGGGAGTGGCAAAATTGCCAATCGCTTGGCGAGGATCTTATCAACGAGGCGATCATAACATCCTCTAACAATGCATGAAGCAGTGGCCTCTAATGATCTCTGTATATGGCATGTGTTCTTTGGTGTTTCTAGATCGAATAATGATATAAATGTTTTAGATCAATCTCCGATATTTGACGACATATTAGACGGAGTCACACCAGGATCTTCATTTTATGCTAACGACACATACTACAAGTATGGGTACTATCTTGCCAATGATATCTACCCCGAATATGCTATGTTTGTCAAAACATTTGCATGTCCTCGTGAAGATGATGTCATACTGAAATACTTTAAAAAGACTCAAGAGGCGGCGAGAGATGATGTCAAACGGGCGTTCGGTATTTTTAAAAAGAAATGACATATGATGTCTAATCCATATAGGATTTAGGAAAAAAGTAAAATTCGAGACGCTATGCATGTGTGACACCCCGTAATTTCCAGGTCAGCATTGTATTTTATTTAAATGTTTATTTAAATGGCTTTGTACACATGGCACTAGAATTAGTTTAATTTGGTGTGACACGTGGCACGACAGTACGAACACCGGCACATGACTAGATAATTCGAGGAATTATCGACAAACAGCACACACGTATCAAAACACACGAACGTTGGTGAACATCTAGCACATTGTGAAACACAGCACTCGAAACCTCACGAAACACTCACACATTGAATTGGAAGTTCAAACGAGGCCAAACGATAGTTCGGAAGCGTGAAAACGACGACGAACGGATCAAACCCATTAAACTAGGCTTATTGGGCTCTTCAGGGGCCCATCGCGGTACGCGATGGCCCAACAAGAGACACTATCGCGATACGCGACGAGATTCGGGAGGATTTGAATCCCGAAATCTGCCGCGCTACGCGAAATACCTTTTTGCTTTTGACCGCGGTACGTGACGAGCCCAGCACGCCAAATCTTTATAAAACCAAGACACCATCATTTCCAGCCACTCTATTCTGTATTTCTAGAGTTCCAGACCATCTAAACTCGTCTCTTTCACCTGTAAATCATTATCAAACCTCTGGAAGCCATTGATACACCCTTGAAAGCTTGGAGGTGAAGGTTAGAAGGCTTGACATCCACCCTTGGAGCTCGAATCCACCATCATCACTTCGTTGCTGCAAAGAACAAGCTGTTCAGGAGTTTAGAAGGCCGATTTAGCATCAATCTAGAAGTTCCAGGAGCTTTAGAGGTAGTTTTCATGGTTAAAACTCACTTACACACCTCTTACACACACATGTGTTAAAATCCACATGCAAGCTCATAGCAAGCGCATGCACGAAATTTCTTTATCTTTGAATCTGGGTTTGTTAGTTTACATGTGTTTCTTGATGATCTATGATGTTTAGTTTAAGTTTTATGAAGATCTATGATGATGTGTTTGTACAAATACCATGATTTATTCATTATCAAGTGAAAAACCCACATGCATGTATGATCCATGGCATGTGGGATGATTTTTAATATTTAGATATACTTCTTGATGATATTGGAGGATGATTACATGTTTAGATGATGTTGAAATGGTTAAAAATGCTATTTTTGATTAAACTTGCTAAATATAGTAACTTTTTAGTTACATCTCATTGATAAATGTTGAAAGATGAACATGCAAGTATATGAATATGTTGTTTGAATGTATTTAGGATGATATGGAGGCTTAGAATGCGGTTTTGATGATTGATTGTGATTATTTGGGCAAAGTTACTAATATTAGTAACTTTTATAACCCAAGTCTCGATAAATGGTAAAATGGATGATATTAGTAACTTGCATGCATGTAGATTTGCTATTAGAATGCTAATAGGATGGGTTGGATGTTTGAAATGTGATTTTGATGATGATTATGGTCATATTGGCATAGTTGCCATATTTAGTAACTTTTTTTGACGAAATGTTGATAAATGAGAATTTTGACTATGTTGGTAGGTTTAAATGATGTTAAATAGCTTATTATGATGATTTGAGACATGGAAATGGATTAGAATGATTTAGGATCATCATTGTATGAAAATTGCTATAGTTACTATTTATAGTAACTTTATTTTTCAAACTACCAACTTATGAACATGTTGTATGATTTAAGCATGGTAAGTGGTTTAAAATGTTGTAATATGATGATTAGATGCTAGGCTTGATGGTTCCCGATATCACGTATGCTATAAATGGAAACTTTCCATTTTAGGAAACTTTTATGTGCAAAAATGATGAAAATGACTTATGTGACTTCGTATGATGATGTGCTATGTGTTAACATGATCACGTAGGACTAATGAGCATGCTAAAACTCTAAAACCGTTATGCTTTGTGAAACTCTCCATAAATGGAAACTTACTATAAATAGTAAGTTGTCCATAGACGCGATTTGCGCGTTTTGCACACGACGACCACTTGCACGTTTGCTACACAATTCACAACCGTCACACGGTTCACCAACGGGTCGTTGACTTGACACAGTCAACTTTGGTCAAACACGGTCAATGTGGACCAACACGAGCAAACACGGTCATTGTGGACCGACACGGACAAACATGAACAACCAAGTGTTGTTGGGCACAAACACGAACACTAGCACGAACACTAGCACGTTCACATACACAAACTCACTTACGGTATACGATATAGGTTGCCGATAACCGACGCGCCACTTACTCGAGGAGCTTACGCATACTTACGTTCATTTCACTAAGGTGAGTTTACGGCCCTCTTTACTCATTTCAAACGCTAATAAATAGGGGGAGAATACTAGTTACATCGAGTCAAACATTTATACTATGACAAACATTTTATTGTGTATGCTGGTTTATTAGATTTGAACTCGTAACAAGCCCTCACAAAGTCTTACCGTTAATGTACGAACAACGTGGTTGGTTTGAATGGATCCGTTTGGGTGTGACTAACCCCACGGGGCACAATATTGACTAAGTGTCATAACCCGTGAAATTCTGACCTAACTTACTGTGTGCACGAGACACAGTGGAGGCAAGGACAAACAAGTCTAGTTCGGTAGTGACGCATTGACACTTGGAGCCTAGGGCTCGGTACTAACATTTGATAAACAGCATGACACAATTTTATTATTATATGTATACCAAAACATGTGAACTCACCAACCATTGTGTTGACACTTTTCAAACTTGTATTCTCAGGTAACTGACAGGATGACGGACACTCAGGAATGCACACATAAGGAAACGAGCATTAGGATCTTCATGCATTTCTCTTTCTGTTTATCTTTTGAAAACAATTTCATTTGGGATTTGTATTAAACAATGTTTTGGTCTGACATTCATTTCCGCTGCAATACTTAAACTTATTACTTTTCCGCTGCATGTATAATAATTATATTTTCCGCTGCTTTGATTATTTATTCCGCTGCAAACTATTTTGTTAAGTGTATGTGTCAAACATTGGATTTGTAAACGCATATAGAGGTATTCTATATGACCTTGACCTGTGATTCTGGCCATGTCACGCCCACGTGGACTAACACCACGAGTGGGAATTTGGGGGTGTGACAGCATGTTTGTATTATTATGCATAACATGATTATGGAGGACAAAGGAAAAACTATTTGCCAAAATTATGAAGAGATCGACGTTCCGGTTGAAAATGTTACACTGGATGAAAGAATTGAAATACACGCCAAGATTCGAAGTATGGAAATACATAACATGCTTAAAGGTGATTTGCTTGAACATGTCTTGTTATAAAAACGAGCATTTTTTTATCTTTAAAATAAGTATAGTATTGTTATAAAAATGAGATTTTTTCAGTTCTTTGTGTCTAATTATCGTCATTGTGTCTTTCTTATACGTTTGTGTATAATCATCATTTTTATGCTTTTTACAAGTAATTATGTCTTTCTTACAGGTCATTGTGTTATTCATTCTTGTCATTGTGTCATCCTTGATTGACATTAGGTATTTTGCAACATCATTGTATCTTAAATTGTTCATGAAAACATAATATTGTGCATGAAACACAAAATACATAATGACATGTGCAAAAGATACAATGAACTAAAAAACAAATTTTTTTTCTTTCGTAACATTATACTTATTTTGAAGATAAAAAATTCTCATTTTTATGATATATTTTCTTTCAAAAAAGTGTCGTATGTAAAGTTATGAATGTTTAAAGAAGATGGAGGAACTTGATAATAATCAACAAAAGTGGTCATTACTAAAACTCTCCAACAACTTAATTTAATCATAGCAGTTGATTAATGATTGAATAGTTCATGACCCTTCTTACCTTTTTTAGATAAGCATATTTAGTTTAACCTAACTCTTATTAACTAATAACATTAATTTGTGAGTTTTTATATTTAAAAATAAAGATATATTTTGGAATAATAAGAGAATGCCATGTAGCATTTTTTTGGGTTTTGGAATCAATTATTACGATAGGAAAATAAACCCAAACAAGGCCATAACAAACGACTCTTTTTTGCCAAAGACATTATAACCCAACAACATTTTGGTGGTGAGATAAGATCCAGGAACAATAAGGTCCTGGGTTCAAATCCAACAAGAGAGTTTTCTCAAAGTATTGAGTTTGCTTCTGAACGAGTGACTTGGTAATGGATATGATCGGGTGATACCGCTGGTGACATGATGATACTCCAGTGATCCGTCAATTATCCAAATTAGTCATTCAAAAAAAAACAGTTCTTTTACGTGACAACTTGCAAAAAAAAAAAAAAGATTTAAAGTATTTGACAGAATGACGTATCAAACAAAACAAAACCTTCATCCCTATGGGGCTGACCATCACATCCAAGAATGAACCTAACAAGTCTTTACAGTTTACTCTATCGATGAAGAGCAATCGCAATACAAAATGGAACGCAAATACACAAAGTCGATATCATACACATCATAATATATATCTCTCATGTGAGATGTGAATGCACTCTCGATCAAGTCTTGTCCTTTCACCCTCGTGTCGTGTTTAATGTTATTCTCTCTAAGAAAAAACATGTTAGTGATCATAGGAAGAATCATGGCCACCTTAATAGGTAAAACAACCCAAACAAGTGCTTAGGACCCACAAAAATATAAGGTCTTTAATTTTTAAAAGATTTGTATATATAGTTGGGTTTTTTGGATTGTGGACCTTTGTTTAGTTTGTGGATTCTAGAATACATAAATAAATATAAGAAACAATGGCGGATCTAGAAAATTATTTCAAGGGAGCTAAATTTTTTTAAGTTCGTCTGAGTTTCGCTTTATAATATTTTTCTCTCTTTTGTTCAAGTCAGATCATGACGTCATGTTATAAAAGAAAATAAAATTTAAATTTCATAAATAAAAGCATAATGAAAATGCAATACTTGTAAAGTCATTCTAAGGTTGTTATATACGAGATTTTATTTTTTGAAATCTATCCAAAATAACATATAGGTGACTTTTCAAAGTAATTATTTTTCTGCAAAACAAATATAACTATTCCATAAATTCTTATCACCAATCCGATTATGCAAATTTGACTTCAAGTATTGTTTATTATGTATTATGTTAACGCGTTATTAAAATTTATAATGGAGTTGTTTAAAATGGGCTAGTGTTGGTTTAACTTATTAAAATTAATACTGGATTTAGTTTAAAATTGAGTTTAAATTATTAGTTGTGTCTTTTTTCAACTTAGTTTTATTAACTAAAACTTAAAATTAGAAGCGAAAGAAAAACTTAAAATTAGAAGCGAAAGAGGAACGATTGCAAAATTTTATGAGTGACGATTGTGATTTTAATTTACATATTCTAAAAAAATTTTAAGGTGGGTGGCTACCTCCTAGAGTCTCGAGTGGGTACGCCCCTGCAAGAAAATCTCATATAAAAGCCCATTCTTTTCTAATGTTCACGAAGGGAAAAGATATACGATTATAAACCAATGAAAAACTTGTATAACTTAATTTAGTTGAAAACTTGAAATTATAGAGTTTATAAATCAATGAAAAAACTTTTAGTTTTTATTATCCGTCCCAAGCCGGATAAAAGGAGGTGAATTTTTAACGTAACTAATACTGAAGGGTGTTGAATTTTTATTACGCTTAGCGATTTCAAAATGACTGAGCCGAACCTAGGTAGTCATAGGGCTGTAAACGAACTGAACGTAACGAACCGTTCGTGAACCGTCCGGCGGCAAGTTCGTTTATGTTCGTTCGTTTAATAAACGAACGAACATGAACAATAAATTATGTTCGTTTAGTTAAATGAACGAACATGAACAGAGGTTGTGTTCGTTCATTTGTGTTCGTGAACGTTCGGTAACTTGTTCGTTTACGTTCGTTTATGTTCGGTTAAGTTCATTTATTATATTTATTAATTAAATGTGTTGTATACTTTTAATTTTATTTTTAGTTTAATATCATAATATTTAACTTATTTTTAGTTTAATACTATAATATTTTAATATATATATTTACAAATGATTATATATAATGGTTGAAATTAAAAATGTTGAATTTTATTTTTTAAATAATATGTGTTCGTTAGCGTTCGTGAACCGTTTGTGAACAAATTAAATTCCTTAATGAATGAACACGAACAAAAATCTTCGTTCGGTTAGCGTTCGTGAACCGTTAGTGAACAAGTTAAAAGTTAAACGAACGAACACGAATAAGGGCTCGTTCGTGTTCGTGTTCGTTCGATTCGTTTACAGCCCTATAGATGTAACCTCTTGGCTCTCTAACAACGTTTTGTTTTGTTTATTTTCACTCTACTTTAGTTGTAACAATGTGAGTCAAGATCACCTACAACAACCAAGCATTTTGAGACTTTGACTTTTAGAACACCTCATCAATCTCATTTAAAATCCTACGGCCAAAAATTTGTGGGGCAAACGAGCACAGAACATTGAACATTATAGTTATACGTGTAATTTCATCTCAATTATTGAAGGGGATCATGTATGCATGTTAACAAGCCAAAGTCTAGTGAAGTCGAGCTCGGCTTGAATTTTTTATCAAACTAAAAAATCGAGATGAAGTCAATTCGTAAAAATCTCAAGCCATGAGACGGGCTTATATATATTTTTCACTTCTCTACGTATTAATACAAAAAGAAAAATAAAACTTTTGATGCATACATAATATATAATTTGTGAGCTAAAAAGCTATATTTTGAATTTAATATGTTATCAAGTTACTTAATTATAAAAACTATAAAAAAACAGTTAATAGAACATTGTCAAACGGATAATTTATTTTTATTTAGCGTTGTATATTTTTTTCCTTCATATTTTGCTGTATATAAAAAAAGATCCATAATTTTTTGGTAATAAATAGTGATATTACGAATTATTGTTAAATAAAAATAAAAAAACATAACTAATATATATATATATAATATTTTGTTTAAAAATTGAGCCGGGCTGCAAGCCAAACCAACACTGCCACGAGTTTGAATCGGTTATAAAATGACCCAAGTTGGTTCAACTCATTTAGAAACCAGATTTTTCTTAGCAAACTTTAGATAAAATGAAAGTTTTTTTTACCAATTATAGTCAAATGATTTGAAAATATGTATTGTTTATTTTAATTTATTTTATGTGTATATATAAAACACTACTTATCATAATTTTGCTAAAAAGAATGTTTATAATATTAGTATATCATGAAATAAAACAAAACTTGTATTAAAACTAAACTTATGAATTAGTGTCAAAAAATATTGATTTAATTTTTGGTGATAAGTGTATCTCTCCTCACACGACCAACGCACATGAAAAAGGTAAAGGTGTTGGGGAATGTCATTCTCAAAAAGGCATATTAGAAACAAGATAAGTTGCCTAGGAAGTAGGGTTGTATGGCTCACCCCAATCCCTCCATGTTACCACTTCCCCACCCCAACATTATATCCACATCTTTGTTTCTATCTTCTTCAACTTAAAAACATTTTTTTTAAACATATCAATTCACAAAATACAAATAAAAAACTGTATTTTATGTATTAAAAAATATAAAATATACATATTTGTGTGGATTCTTTTACTTTTTTATAATCAAAACTAATTTGGTATATTGATATGATTTAAAATTGATTTGGTGTTGTGGTCAAAGATATGTTAATGTGCTATTTTAAATCTAAAATTTAATAGGATTATTCATAAATACATTATCTGCTTTATGCACATTTTACTCTTAAACCAATAAATTGTCAAGATAGTGTATGTAGTTTGTAATTATTTTACTTTAGTTCTTTAATAGCATAAAAAATTCATAAGTTGATTTTATATAGTTATTATTTTTTTACATGTAAACATCACATTTTGCATATATTTATGTCATATCATTTATTAGATTCCATATTTATGTACAAAAAGTGACACCATAGTGTATCCTTACGCAATAACATGCCTTTTTCATAAATACATTCTCAATTTTATACATATTTTATTTTTAAACTTCCCATACCACGGTACCACCTCTTTACGGAAATTAAACCCAAAATCGTTTAATCAGAAAATATGTAACACTATCAACTATATTTAAATTAATGGCATAAAATTTAATAAGTTAATTTTATATAGTTATTATCTTTTATATTTAAACACCACATTTTGCATATATTTATGTCATATCACATAATAATTAGATTCAATATTTATGTACAAAAAGTGACACCATATTGGCATATTGTATCCTTATGCAATTTTATGCCTTTTTATCCCCTGATTTTAGTATAAATAAACACCATCTCATCCTTAACAAACCCTTACTTTCAAAACACACATTACCTCCTTCATCATCATCATCATCATCATCACCACCCATCATGTGTTCTTCAAACTCCAAACTGCTGCAATCAAATGACGCTGCTACTCAGGCCACCACCACCGTCTCCGACATCAACGGCCGGCCGGTTCTTCAGCCGGCGACACCCAACGGGAACTCCCCACTCTTCGAAAGACGTTCACTCAAAAAAACCCTCTCCCTCCCAAAGTCCATCAACATGATCCCCTCTCCGACCACCAATCCCAAATCAAACCAACCTCCGATCTCTCCCAAGCTCAAATCACCACGGCAACCGGCGGTCAAACGCGGCGGAAACAACCACGGCAACGATATGACTTCTAGCTCCGACAAGCTTGTACTACCACTACCTACTAGATGTGCAAACCCTAAATCAACGATTCCGGTTAAGAAATCCAAAAAGTGTAGCGTAAATGGTGATCAAGAACGTCAATTACGTATTTCTGTGGATTCCGGTGCTAGTACGAGCCCTAATTCGTTGGTGGTGAAGTACTCGTCGGCGTCGATTGTGGAATCACCGGGGAGTATCGCGGCGGCAAGGAGAGAACAGGTGGCGGTGATGCAGGTTCAGAGGAAAATGAGAATCGCTCATTACGGTAGATCGAAGTCTGCGAAGTATGATAGTTGCAGCAAACTCACATCATACAGTTTTGATCAAAATTCGCTTACTCCCGTCAATGTTAGAGAGGAGAAACGATGCAGCTTCATCACCCCCAATTCAGGTCAAATTCATTCAAATCTTTAAATCAATTCACAATCTATGATAGCATACTGAAATCAATCAATTGATTCCTTCAACAGATCCAATATACGTTGCTTATCATGACGAAGAATGGGGGGTTCCTGCTCATGATGATAAGTAAGCACCCCAAAACTTGTTATTCTTGCATTTTTCGATGATAAATCCACTTTTTGTTTACGAATTTCATTGTGGGTATGAAGGATTTTGTTCGAATTATTGGTGCTAACTGGTGCTCAAGTTGGATCAGATTGGACTTCAGTTCTCAAGAAACGTCAACAATTTAGGTGTTCATGAGTATTAATTTTTATTTTATTTTTTACAAATTTATTAAAAAATATATATAATTAATCATGGCATCATTACAGGGAAGCTTTTTCAGAATTTAATGCGGATATTGTGTCAAAATATTCGGAGAAGAAGATAACATCAATCAGCAGTGAACATGGCATTGAAGTTAGCCTTGTCCGAGGTGTTGTTGACAACTCTAAATCCATAATTGAGGTACAATTAAAAATTGATTATTGTAATTATATTAATTAAAAATTAGTTATCGGAATTATATTAATTAATAATTATAATTTGCAATTATATTATTGACAGATTAACAAGGCATTTGGGTCATTCGACAACTACATATGGGGATTTGTGAACCATAAGCCAATAATAACACAATACAAGTCAAGTCATAAGATGCCTGTAAAAACATCGAAAGCCGAAGCTATAAGCAAAGACATGGTGAAAAGAGGATTCCGACAAGTGGGCCCGACGGTTATTCACTCGTTCATGCAAGCCGCAGGCCTCACAAATGATCACCTCACAACTTGCCCTCGACACCTCGAATGTGCCACGACCTTGGTGTCATCAAGCCCTCTGATTTCCGTCAACTAAATTTATCATTTGTAGTTAGTATCTTGTTACTTAACAAGTGTATTTGATATCTAACATGACATACCACCCTTGTTTTTGTTCCTGGTTTGTATTATGTTGGTTTGGTTTTATTTTGTTTTATGGTGTAGGAGGGTGGCTAACCCAACCCAACCCAACCCAAAAGGGAAAAGTTAGTATTTACAAGTTGTATTTTTAATATGTGTGTGGTTTGATTTGGTTGTAAGATTATAATTATTGATTGTGTTGGAATAAAAGAGATGTGACAGAGCATGTGAGAAAATGGAATCTATGGCATGTGCTTGGTGACCACCTGTCTGCCATTCAGTCATGTTACTTTAGTTTTTCTTGGCAGCCTAGCAAGGATTTGGACCACAAAAAGTCAAAATTAGGCCAAACCATACTCTAATGATAAGAGTACTCTTCATTTTGAGGGTAATTTGGAGCCCCTTTGGTTTTCTTTGTTGGGTCTAATTAAATTAAATGTGTCCTTAATATTATGATGATGATGATATTACTATGGATGTGGTTTATTGAGTGAGACCGGTTATTTACACATTTTTTTTCTAATTTCACACATGTTGTATGCTTATATGAGACGTATCCCTTCATCTGATACATATTGTTTCGACAATGATTGATTTATTTAAGTGTATACTTAACATGATGTTAATATGACGATGGTGATATTATTATTATGAATGTGGTTTTTGAATTGCACACTTGTCAATTATTGATGTACAAACTTGCACATGTATAACCTACGCATTTGTCTCCAATGGGATTTGGATCTCTAACAACTCTTTTAGGGACATCTTTTGTATGTTGGGACTCAATATAATTAAAAAAGTTTTTTTTTTTTCGATAACCTTAAGAACCCACTTACGTGATATACCCCCCATCCCCCAATACCCGACTAACCAAGAGGAAAAGGTAAAGTACGGCCGCAAGCAACCAGGTCGGGTGGTCTACAAGGTAAATTGTTCTAAGTTGGGGCTGAACTTAAAACGTTTTGTTATATTTTTATACCATGAATGTATAAAACCATTTTCATATGTTAAATAATCTGGGTTATATATAACATTGAGAAATACAAGAACTCACACTCAGGTTTGGCTCGATACATGAAATTTGCTCAATGCTCGTTTGAAAAAGGTCGGTAAATGCTTTGGAGTTGTTTGTTGGGTCTACTTAAATATCTATCTCAATCCTCACCTTTGTTGAGGTGTAAGGTGAGTCATATACTCATATACACATTTATAGTTTCTTTTCTTTTTTTTTAACTTTTGGTGATGCTTTTGGACATAGGTAAAAGAAATTTCCACCGAAGATTTCACAATTGATCCATTTTTAGTCACGGAAAAGTCCATCTTGTTGCGATAGAAATGAACAAGAATGACAAATTACATTTTTTATGAACATAACATTAGGGTTGTTCACGAGCCGAACAGAGTGAGGGTATGTCCGTGCTTGGCTCTTTTACAAACCGAGCGGCTCAGCTTGCTTCCGATTTACAAAATTGAGCCAAATATTATTCTCGTTGCTCGGCTTGTTTAAAACCGAGCGCCTTAGTTTGGTTCGTTTTCAAAATAAAATTTAATTCAATTTTTTTTCAAAATATTTATATTTTTTCAAAGCATTTTTCAACCACATACAATTCAAAAAAAAATGAAGTACATAAATTACAAATTTTCGGAATACGAAAACATAAAAAAAAATTAATGTTTGAATAGTTTATCAATATCATTAATCATTAATTCAAATACACCAACATCATCATTCATCTTTACAAACTTGTAATCTGTTACTGTTAATAAAAATTAATATCACTTTATATATATATATATAACTAGGTTATTAGCCCGTGTATAACACGGAGTTATATAAATAATAAGCGTTTGTTAAATTGATTTACTTATAAAAAATTAGATATAAATAAAGTAAACTTTTTAACATTTTTTAAAAAGAAAAATATTATATTTTATAAATTTTTAAACACTTCTTTATATACAAGATTGCATATACAAAAACAATATTGTAATAAATATTTGATATGATGAAAATTACCTATTATATATAATAATAAAAGATAACAAATTAAAGTTTCCATTAAGATGTTGATTAATTTTATATAAGAAGAAAAAATAAAAAATCATTAAAGTGTGAAAATATGATAATATGAACTAAATATTGACAACAAATGTTTTAAAAATCATAATTAATACAGTGTGATTATTATAGGTTTAATAATCATACAAACCACATATAAAAACTATATGTTTTTACAAAATAAATACGTATAAAATTAAGAACTAAAACTTAGTTAAAAAAACATATTCATTATTATTTGACATATTGCATTTTTACCATTTAACGACGTTAAATTATTAAAATTTATAAATATCTATAAATAAAAATAATTATTATCATTATTATTTCTTTTTTTAGCTAGAGTTTAAAACTTTTGAATTTTGTATTTTGATAATTCAAAGTATGAAATAATAATTAAAACTTTATACATGATTGTAATTTTATCAACATTTAAAGATAATTTGACTTAATTAATTTACCTCATTTAAAGTATGAATTAATTATATTTATTGAATAAAATTAATTTTTAAAATGTCTATAATTAATATAGTATTGACATGTGACACACATATGACGTGGATAGCCTAAAATAATGTCATGTGGTCAATTGTTACTATTTTATTAGGTAGTATAGATTAGGATCATATAAAGCCTCATGGATTAAGAAAGAACCCATTAACTCAAATCTAATGGTTAATCTAAAAGTTCATTGTATAAGATTGTGTTATGTGTCATCTTTCATATTTAAACACAGAAGGGTATTTTAGTCATTTACAACATATTAAAAAGCTGAAATTAATATGGAGGTGTCATTTGTCACCTTTATTATTTCTTAATAAAGCTAATTTTTTATTTAAATTTTACCCCTCTTTTTTTATACATCCATAACTTTTTTATACCATTATATTTTTTTATAAAAATTACACCATTTTACTCGTCTTATTGTTCTCTTCAATTCCGTTATAGTCGTGACTAGGTTTTTTTGTTTTTTTTGAATGTTCGTATTTACATCAATGTAACAAGTATAAACATAACACATTATTTGTAGCGAGTTGTAACGAATTTTGGTTTACATGTTCGTAAATTAAATATGGGTTACGTTTAGGGGTGTAAATGAGACGATCCAATTCCGAGCTCGATAAGGCTTGCGCTCGGCTCGTTTAGACAAATGATTTTAAAACTCTCATAACTGGCTCATACGAACTCCAATTTAACCCATTTTAACGGCGTTAGACCCATCTCGTCAAAACTCTACGTACTTAGTTTTTATGGTTTAGATTTTAAGATTTAGTTTCTTTAGCCTTAGGGTTTAGCTTTTGAGGTATAGTTTTAGGGTTTAGGCTTTAGGCTTTTAGGTGGGGGGTGGAGGTTTCAATATTTGGGGGTTTCTCTTCTTTTTCTTCTCAAGGATCGAAGCTCAACTTAACTTCATATCCGAAATGTAGGAACGATGTGATTAGAAAGTCATTAAAAACTTGATCAAAGAACCGGTGTATTTGGGCAGGGTATTTTTGAGAATTGATTTTGGGGAGGGGTTAGGTTTTTGGAGGGATGGATGAGTAGGAGTGGGGTTGAGGGTAGGGGGTTGGGTTTTTGGGGTGGGGGGTTTACGGGTTTTTTTTTAGGGGGGGATGGGGGGTGGTTGTTGGGGGGGTTTAGGCTTTTGGGAGATGGAGATGAGGTGGGGGTTAGATTGGGTATGAAAAGACGGTTCTAAAACAACTTGAACAAGTTAAATTGGATTTGGTATGAGCTGCTTATGAACGACTTACAAATCCTCTTTAGGCTTTTTAGAGTTTTTATCATTTTTAGAATATATATATATATATATATATATATATTTAAATTGGTTATATCTAAACAAGCCAAATGAGCGACTAACCGAGCGAGTAATAAGCGAGCTTATTTTGGCTCGTGCTCGGCTCATTTAGAAACCAAACTTAGCGTGCTTGGCTCGTTTAAAACCGAGCAAAATTCAATTTTTTCCGAGCTAGTACCGAGCAAACGTTGAGCATATATATATATCCTTAATGTTGATGGCTTTTTCCACCTACAGATTTCAACCCTCAACATTTATAAATATCACTTTTATTACACAAATTTATAAAGTTTAGGTTAACCTCCTATACTATTTATAATTTTTTACTTAATAACTTGCATTTGTCGATTTAAAAGGAAACTAATAATTTGTTATGCGTTATTGCGCTTATTTTTTTTGTACTTGTTATAAATTTGAGTTGGTTTACTCATTTATCAATGTTGGTGGCTTTTGCCACTAGCTAATTTCACCCTTCAACTTATATGAATTGTCACTTTTATCATCTTAAGTTTATAAAGTTTAGGTTAACCACATGGAGTATTTTTTTGTTTTTTCTTAATAATTTTAGTTTAACTTCAACTTTTATAAATTCACTTTTATCCTCTCAAGTTTATAAAGATTAAGGTAGCCACATGTAGTATAGATAATCTGGCCTTTCTTTACTAATTTTCTTAAGTAACTAAAAAATAAAAAATAATAAGCACGCTTAGTTTGTTTTTATGCGACGTTTTAAATTCGAGTTGGTGTACATTTTGACATAGATTTTGTTCAGTAACTAGTCAGACAACAACTAGTTAGACAACAAAAAGTTTGGTCAAATATAATACTTTTCGTGTTTATTTTTATTTGCATTTCTAAAATTTTGAGTTAACCCTATGTAGCTTATATAATGTGATTTTTCTTAATAACATTCATTCGTTAATTTTTTTTTATAAAAAAAGAGAATTTTCTTAGTGCTTATATTTTTGAATCTTTCGTGTAAAATCATGTTGGTATACGTTTTAACATAAATTTTATTCAAAGATGAGTCATGTAAAAAATAAAAATTTTCATTGCTTAATTTTAGGTGTGTTTCGAGTTTTGTCTACGTAAGGACATAATTTTTTTTGGAACGAATTGTGTCATATATAATATGTTTTAGTTCGACGATGTAAATTTGAGTTTGTTCGGGAATGAGTAATAATCTCTACTTAGTCATATAATATACACGTGCGTAAAAAAGTCAAATTCATTTCACTATAGTAACCGGTTTTTTATCAACGTTTCGAGGTTGGTTACGAAGTTTGTAAATGCACCCTTTACCATGTTACTATTATCGTATGACCTGCTGCAACAAAGAAACAAACGTACACAGTTTAATCCCACTTTTAAGTAGGGTCTGGGAGGGGTGAGATGAAAACAGACATTTCCCCTACCCCCAGAAGAAGTAGAGAGGCTGCGTCAGACGAGACCCCTGGCTCAAAAATTCTTTTTTTTTTTTTCAAATATATATATATTTTGAGACATTGAAACATTTTATTACGAAAAAAGAGTAAACCTTGCATGAGTAGAACTACAGAAGTAAACATCAGTCATAAAGAGAATCTATAAACACTCGTCTCAATCATATGGTGGTCACATACTCAATCATATATAAAGGAAGCATGATTAGAAACAAGACATATAAACACCGACTACACATGCAACCTAAGCAAAACAGGAGTCATAATTAATTTAAGGCCATAAACCACGTAAACAAGCTGAGACACACAAGGTAAACACTACCAACCACTGAAGCATGCATTTGTGGTTCTATCTATAAGTAAAGTTGCTTACCTATATCCTATTATTCTAGTAGTCCCTAGCCTTTATTCTACGCCTCCATGAAATCCTATCACTGATCATGTCCTCAGAGAGATGCAATGCTATCATGTCCTGGCGAATCCGCTCCTCCCATGTCAGCCTTGGTCGACCCCTGTACCTCTTCCCCTCCACGCTCAGATTCTCTACTCTTCTAACCGGAGCCAACATGTGTCTTCTCCTCACGTGACCGAACCATCTCAATCTCCCTTCCCTGACTTTGTCTGAGATGCACGTGACCCCCACTCTTCCCCTGATGGTTTCGTTCCTTATTTTGTCAAGTCTTGTGTGCCCACTCATCCATCTAAGCATCCTCATCTCTGCCGTTTCTAGCTTCCTTTCGTGAATCTTTTTGATCGGCCAACAATCAGTTCCATACAGTATGGCTGGTCGGACTGCTACTCTGTAAAATTTACCCTTTAGTTTGTCTGGGAATCTCTTGTCGCATAGGATGCTTGTAGCTGCTCTCCACTTGTTCCATCCTGCCTGTACCCGATGGGCCACGTCGCAATCAATTTCTCCATCACTCTGTACGAAATATCCTAGGTATTTAAACCTGGTTGTTTGCGGCACCTCTTGACCTCCAATAGTCACCTGGCTCACGTCGTCGTCCTCGTCGTTGGTCCCGCTAAAGTTGCACCAAAGATATTCTGTTTTTGACCTACTGATGCGTAGTCCATTATCCTCCAAGGCGGTTTTCCATTCCTCTAACCTCGCAGATAGGTTGTCTTTCCTTTCCGCCACCAACACAATATCATCTGCAAAAAGCATGCACCATGGAATATCTTCCTGAATCGACCTTGACAACTCGTCTAAAATAACTGCAAAAAGGAACGGGCTTAGTGCCGAACCTTGATGCAGTCCCACCTCTACCGGGAAGGGATCTGTATCACCCACCGGCGCTCTGACACTGGTTTTAGGGCTTGCGTATGTATCCTTTATAATCTCTATGTATCTCCAAGGAACACCTCTACCGGGAAGGGATCTGTATGACCTGCTGCAACGCGAGGGTAAAAACCTTGTTTTTCTTATAATCAATTTCAAATCCACCAAATCATAAGAACCCTAGGTCACAAATCGATCAAATTTGATCAATTGCTTGTTCGTGACTTCCTGTAATGATAGGTTTATTTCTCTTCGATACAAACTTGTAGATTCTTGGGAAGAATCACTTGGAATTTTTTCGAATTGATCGAGTTCAAGTACCACATAAGTTGTGACTTGTTCTTAACTTCGATTCAATACCCAGAACACTTTTGATGGGGCTTTTGATATCTTTCATTTCAGAGAGATGTTGCGAAGGTATGTAGGAGTCCATTTTGTGGTATGATCGATGTTTTAATCGATTTTAGATTAAAGTTTGACCAAGGTCGTCCGTTTATGGTCTAAGATGTTTAATGGATTTAAAAATCGCAAATGATTAGGGGTGTGCTCGGTTCGGCTTGGTTTTTGGCTAAAACCGAAACCGATATAGTTAGTTTTTAGTTATTAAAAACCATTCGGTTTTCTTTTTTTTGTCGGTTTCGGTTCGGTATTCGGTTTTTCGGGTTTTTTTTACTTTTTTTTGTGTTTGTTTTTTTGTTCTCTTTCACACCCAACATTGAAAATATAAACATGTTTAAAAATGGATAATTCATAAATTAATTGATCGAACTCCAATTAATCAAAATAAAACTAAATAATTATCATCATGTTCTTACATTTAAAAAAAATCAAATATAAATAACAAAATATACAATTATTCCGATCTTCACCTTTTAAAATGATAGAGTTCATCTAATCCAAATATTTATCATCTTCAAGGTAACTCTTTATATGTTTTTATCTCGTTAACTAAGTATAAAAATAGTAACATATGTGTGTGTATATATATATAGGGGATGGTTCCATTGTTAACCCTTCCTTATAGCGTTAACCGCTTAACCCTAGCGTTTTTGCCCGAATCTTTGTTTTTTTTCATCGTTTTTATTATACATAAATAGGGGTTTCTTTTTTGTGTTTTTGCTAATTCATCACCGTTTAGAAGTTATAATAAGTGTAAGTTACTTACACTTACTTACAATCCCTATCTGATGTAAGTAAGTGTACAACTTACACTTACTATAACTTTTAAACGGTGATGAATTAGCAAAAACACAAAAAAGAAACCCCCTATTTATGTATAATAAAAACCATGAAAAACAACAAAGATTCGGGCAAAAAACGCTAGGGTTAAGCGGTTAACGCTATAAGGAAGGGTTAACATTTGATCCTTCCCCTATATATATATATATATATATATATGTGAGGCCCCGATCCCGGGTACCTCCTAGAGGTTGGTTTTCATCATAACACATAGCTCTTAAACTAAAAACTTTCATGGATAGCAGCGGAATTTAAAACATAGTTTGTCAAACATGAAATAATGTCTGAATTAAAACATAATTGATTGCCAACACCACCGGATGCTCTATCTTGATGCCCGAGCTCCGCGTTTCTTCTTACCATAGCTTTAACCTGACATACATGGTAAAATGTCAGCTTACGCCGGTGAGTTCTAGTTTTCATAAAACATCATAATCATTTAGTGAGTTAAACATTTTATCATTAAAGCATCATTTCATACACATAAACCTTAGCACATAACCATTTCCTCATCGTAGCCATATAACCATCGTCATCATCAAAACCACTGTCATCAACATGAGCAGTGAGCTTATGCCGGCACAAGGCTCCATGTTTATAGTCCGATCGACTCTTATCATGTTTATAGTCCGATGGGCTTATAGCCCGGTCGGCTCCATGTTTATAGCCCGGTCGGCTCCGTGTTTATAATTCCATGTTTATAGTCCGGTCGACTCTCATGTTTATAGTCCGGTCGACTCCATGTTTATAGCCCGATCGGCTCCGTGTTTATAGCCCGATCGGCTCTTACCATGTTTATAGTCCGATCGACTCTCATGTTTATAGTCCGGTCGACTCTGTGTTTATAGCCCGATCGGCTGTTCATATCCTGATATGTTCAGGTCATCGTCCATACTTACTAGTACAAGTACTAGTACATCATGCATACATATCCTATCACACGTATAAGGTCATCATTCATTCATCATACGGGATATACTACCGGTATATCATCATATATCATAATCATATTATGCTAGCAGTAATTCATAACATTTTAGACTTAGTAACGTCTCATTATCATAACAAAGTCATCACATCATAACATGCTAGCCTCTATCATTATCCTACATTTAGGACTTCATCATATCATGCTATCATCATAACATCTTTCATATTATCCTAACAGCTTAGGAAATTCATCATATCGTTCAATCATCGCATACATCATGGCATCATACATAACATTAGCATCTTTTCATCAATCCTACATCATATCTTCGTATTATGCTAACATTTATTCATCATTCATACGTCATAGTTTCATACTTACATCCTAGTCATTTAGGATTTCGTTATCATGTTCCATTTCATGTATTCATCATGCTTAGCACATTTTCATGCTCATTTCACCATACATAACACATATAATAGCATGCATCATTCATAACATATCATCCTAACATAACATAAGCATGTATGCCAGCCCAAAACAGTGAACATGAAATAGGGCGTCTAGAACTCACCTGTTAGTAGCTTCTGTTTTCCTTAGCCGAACTCCTTAGCTAGGGCTTAAGAACCTACATTAGTTACATCGCCTCATTACATTACATTCTTAGACTTAGGATACATTCTAAGTTCTTAGAACTTCCTAACCAGCCTCCCCAATATTCGAGAACTGTTACATTTCCGAACTGTAATATACTTGAAACTAGAGTATTTGAAATTAACGGTACTCGAAATACTGGTGTACTCGTTTTCCCATGTGTACTCGAATTTCCTTGTGTATTCGAAACCCCATGAGTACTCGAATCCTTATACTCATACTTCACATACTCGAAATGGTATACTCGAAATGGATAAACCTGGTTTCGAGTATTCACATAAACATATTTTCGTGTACTCATGATTTTATCATAATCCATCTCAGAATTTCATCTACGATCATGGGGAGCTAGTTACAGGTTCCTTAGGTTGTTACCAACACACTGGAACCTCAAAGTTTCAAACTTTATGCATAAGTTCACTTTTGTCTAAAAATCCTAACTTTTTGGGTAAGATCACTTACTTGAAGATAAATGATCACCCTTGTAGAGTCTCGTGTGCTTCTTCCTTCGTTTGGTCGATCAAAAGCTCGATTCTTGAAGTTCTTGGACCCTACTTCGTGTACTCGAGACAGAATGTGCTTCTAGCCAAAGGTTCGCACATTTCCCAAGTCACTAGTATTTATAGGGGGCGTATCTGTACTCGAAATTTGGAGATTTCGACTACTAGGATTTCGAGAACTAGTTTGCTCGAAATCCAATTTAAGTACACGACTTCGAGACCTGAACTTAGTTGTTTTTCGTCCATTTTCTAACAAGTTAATTATTCGTTACGCATTCGTGAGTTCAAATAACTTGTATTTAGAAAATTTGGGGTGTTACAATATATATAGGGAGAGGTTAAAATGTTAACCCTCCCTTATAGCGTTAACCCGTTAACCCTGGCATTTTTTGTCCGAATCTTTGTTTTTTTTCATGATTTTTATTATACATAAATAGGGGGTTTCTTTTTTGTCTTTTTTCTAATTCATCACCATTTAGAAATTAAATCAAAATGTAAGTAAGTGTAAGAAACTTATACACTTACTTACACTTTGATTTAATTTCTAAACGGTGATGAATTAGCAAAAACACAAAAAAGAAACTCTCCCTATTTATGTATAATAAAAATCATGACAAAAAAAAAGATTCGGGCAAAAAACGCCATGGTTAACGGGTTAACCGGTTAACGCTATAAGGGATAGTTAACAATGGAACCATCCCCTATATATATATATATATATATATATATATATATATATTAATTTTTAAATAAGATCAGGGACGAAGGATATGTCACTCTTTTTTCGCCAGTAGTGTTAATTTTCGGACCGTAAGACAATCTTTTTAAAATACTGGTCCCCCTCAAAAAAACTTTTAACCAAACATATTTTAAAAAATTCTCATTCCATCACTCTCAATTTTTTTACCCAATTTTCCTCCCTCATATTTTTATCTTATTTCTCAACAAATAACCTTTTTCTTTTAATCTTTTCTTTAATACCCATGGCTATTCCCTAAAATACCCTCACTCCCCAAGCTTTAATTCCTAAAAAAATTGAATCCCGTCCCCGTCCCCGTCCCCGTCCCCGTCCCTTGCTCCTCTCCATTTTTCAGCCTCCAAGGCTCCAATTCTCCCAACTCGGCACCTCCCCTGCCAGCTGCCGCCATGCGCCTCCTGCTGCTGTCCCCCTCCTGCGCTCTGCACTCAGCAGCTCTGCGCCCTGCGCCTCCTCCTCCAATCCTCCTCCTGCTGCCGTCCTCCAATTCTCGCGTTCCCGTCCCTTTCTCCTCTCCATTTAGGTATAAATTTGTTTTTTTTTTATTGCTTATGTTTTTTTTGTTGATTATGGTATAATGTTGATTGCTTATGTTTTTTTTGTTGATTATGGTAGAAATGATGTCATTTAGGTATAAATTTGTTTCTAATATTTGATTTAGAAATTAGAATTGGTATGTTAATTGGGATTAATTGTTATTATTTTGTTTGTTATGATTTAGAAATTAGAATTGGTATGTTAATTGGTATAATTTGTTTGGTATCATTTAGGTTTAAGTTTGAATCAATATTTCATGGGGAACGTGAAAACAATTGATTCGTTTTTCAAAAGAAATGTTATTGAAGAAGGGGATGTTACAAATCAAGACAAACGTAAAACTAGTAAGCGCCATGATGAGTTACAGAAGGCAAAGGCAAATGAAATTAAAAAGTTGTTAAATTTGGGTGAAATCAAAACAGGAACTGGACTAAATCAAATTGGGACATTAAGTAGAGTTGGTGATACACGTTGGGATTCCCATTTTAAATATGTTTGTAGTTTGATTGACATGTTTGATGTCACTCGTGTGGTAATTCAAGGAATAATTGAAGACTTATCTTATACTACTTTTTCACAACGTGAAAATGCTGATGTAACCTATAGTCACTTGCAATCATTTGAATTTGTGTTTATTCTTCACTTGATAAAGGTAGTAATGGGAAGAACTGATACACTTTCTCAAGCTTACAAAATAAAATTCCAAGATATTATTAATGCTATGGAGTTAGTTTCATCAACAAAAGTTAGTCTCAATAATTTCATAAACGAAGGATGGGATTCTTGTTTTTTTTTTGCAAAAGTTACTTTTTTTGTGAGAAGAATCAGATTGAAATGCCAGAGATGACATCTCCATACACTTCTACTCGGTACCGGCCTCGAAAAAAAAATCTTCATGTTACATTTGAACATTATTACCGAGTAGATCTGTTTAATTCCATTTTGGACAAGCAATTACATGAGTTGAATAGTAAATTCAATAAGGATGCGATGGAGTTGTTATCTCTTAGTTCTAGCTTAGTTTCTGATGAGATTAATATTGATCAGATTTGTCTTCTTGTTGAGAAGTTTTATCATACCGATTTTAACGATCAAGACATGTTTCATTTACGATATCAATTTGAGCTTTCTAATATTGAAAAGTCAAATAATACCAAGCTAAGTGGTGTATCAACACTTTCTGATTTATGTAGAAGTCTGGCGGAAACTCAGAAAAATGAGATGTATTATTTGGTTGATAGAGTGATCCGACTATTAAAGTGATCCGACTAATCTTGACACTTCATGTTTCTACTCCAACAACAGAGAGGGGATTTTCAGCAATGAAGATATTCAAGAATCGCCTTCGAAATAAGATGTATGACGAGTATCTCGCAAATAGCTTGGTGATCTATATAGAAAAATAAATTGCTGAAAAGTTTGACTCGGAGTACATAATCGATGAATTCAAAAATCTTTGAGCGGAATTGTAATTCTTCTTTAAAATATTCACTCTTTTAATTTTTTTTACGCATAATGATAATTATTAGACATTTTAATTTTTATTGTTTGACCCGACTTGACTTGAATCGCTAACCCGAGCATTTAACCCAACTAGGCAACTAACCGAGCCAATTGCAAAAAAAATTTTTGGATCACGTTTGTTTTCACCTCCCCTTCCGATACAGTCAAGCTCTGTCACTGAACAAGATTACAAATCGGTTCGTTCGGCTTTTTTGTTTTTAGAATATGAAAAACCGAAACCGAACCGAACCAAAAAATTCGGTTTCGGTTTTTTCGGTTCGGTTTTTCAGTTATTCGTTCGGTTCGGTTTTTTAGGTTAATTCGGTTCCAGTTCGGTTTTTTGCTCAACCCTAGTTGCAAAGTGGGCTATGCAACAGGGGAAAGGGGATGTTGAGAAGTGCTGCTGAGCTGAAGATAGAGACTGTTTAATAGCTACATAGGGATGTTGAGTAGGAAATGTGGGTTGTAGAACAAATGGGTCAGGCGTAGAGGGCAGAGATTATGTGTGTGGAACAGGTGTAAGAAATGTGGAGAAATAGAAATCGGGTGGTGGAGTGGAGTGTGTTCGGTTAGAGGAGGAGGAGTGAACGGGAAGACTTGCTCATTGAAACGGACATGGCGTGTTATATGCACACGTTCGGTGGCTAAGTCAAGACACTGATGCCCATGACGCATGGGTCTTTTACATATGGTTAAAAAGGTTTATGAAAGAGTGACAAATGTTATTTTTTTTCCTACTTTGATTTGATTTAAAGAGTAGATTATTTAAAAGAAAGTAATAGTAGTTGTTTTATTGTATATATGTAGGTGTATAATTTTATAAAATTATGGGTATATGCAATTAAAAGTTGTGTGTCTTGTGTTAAGGATTTTATTTAACTTATTGTCACAGTTTAACTTTTTGCATTCTTAAATTTATTTTTTATTAAAATGAGTATACGTAGGTGTGAATAATATAAATATTTAATATTACCTGTTTTGGAAAAATTCGAAAGAGTTTTTGTAACATGGCACTTTGTGGTGTGTAAATGGTTTTACGTGAAATGTTGTTCATTTGCTTAAATGTCATGAAGATTCTAAGCTACACATTTTTCGAAAGAGTTGTATACTTGTATGAATTCGGACGTAAAAATGATGATGATAATCTTGTTAGAGTTCATTGTTGAGTGATCGTTTGCTATCTAGCTGGAAAAGATGGTCCGGAAGCTTCCTCTCTCTCTCATGGGCGGCCCGGGGAGGTGCAAACCCGACCTCCGTTCATGACCTATTTTTTTGGGGCACAAAAATTTATATTATATATATATATGTATATATAGATATTCATTCAAATAAGGTGAACATAACTAAAAAGAAATATTTATAAATATATTATTTAATGGGTACAAAAAATCATTTTTTTTAAAGTATAGAAGTTACTTTCATGCTCTTTAAACTAAATATGTTCATTGGTTCGGTTAACGGTTTATTCGGTTTGGTTTAATCGGTTTTCAATTTTTTTCCTATCAAAAAACCGAACCGAATTCGAAAAGTGGTTCGGTTCTAATTTCAGTTAAAACCAAATAAACACATTTAAAGCCAATCTTATATATTATTAATAAGATAATAATTTAAATTTGAATTCGGTTGGTTAACCAAACAAACCAAATTTATAAAAAAATTGGAATTAAAAACCGAAATTTGGATATGGTTTGGTACCGAACCGTAACCAAATTCGGAATTTGGATACATCTAGAACCAAAACGAAAACCGAATTCAGAATTAGGTTTGATTTTTTCAGTTACAAATACGTTTGACGTTTCAATTTTCAATATTAAATGGTTTTTTTTTAACACCTCCACTTAAATATTTAATTCGTTAGGAGGCCTTTTTCCGGCTCACCTGCACGTCAATTTTCAGGGCCGTCCCCTGCTCTCTCCAAGCAAGCAAGATGAGATCACCACTTCTCTCGGATTTCCCTTACTTCCATGCATGTTGCATAACAATGACACCAACAATTTTTTTATAAATTTGAAATCAAAGACACTCGAACCCGAATCTTTCTCTCTCCTATACTAACCCATTTAATCTCCTCCAAAATCAAAGGCTTAATAAGGAAATTAGCCTCAACAAGAGACAATTTTATAAACACATCCTTGCAAAGTCTTGGCCTAATTTTACAATATTTTAGAACTAAGCGGAATCAGGATAGTTACTGATTAATTTAGTTGAACCGTTATTTAGTGAAACAACGAATCAAATGGTCCAACGAACCAAACGGTTGGATTGGTGAATCGCATTGTAAAACCATATTTCATTTTTTTAATATTAAAATACAAGTTTTATGATATTTATCACAACATTTAGTTTTTGAAACCGTCCTCGTGATGGTGGCCCAGTGGTAAGGGGGTGAGAATCTATAATGGAGGTCTAGGGTTCAAAGTCATGTTGACGCGATTTACCTCTCTCATGTTAACCAAGTGTACAGTTCTCTGATGGGTCTCCAACGAGGAACCCTCGTTTTACATCTTTTCCGTTACAGAGACCGAACGAGCCTGGTTACGAAACTCACCCATAACACATGTGCTATTTAATAAAAACATATGCGTATCTATATCCCAAGTATTTTAATATATTGATCGTGTTTTCAAAAGCATGAATCATTTTTTTGATGTTAAAAACATTAAATGTATTTACCTTATTTAAATCTTGGCTTTATAAATGCTTTTGAACTTCTAATGATTGTCTATAACTGAAAAACACCTCAATACTAGCTTATATCTCCTCGTTTATTAAGCGTCGCTAACAAAGACATGTTTAATGTGAGCATGGCATGTGTCTAGTTTTGGGATATATGAAGTTAACTCATCATGGCTGGTGGCGGTAGTCTCTGCTCCAGCGTGTTAGCAAAAGCGGTGGGCTTTTCGTACGCAAGGCGCACATATTTGAAACAAATATTGTAAATTATATATAAAACTTTTATAACACATAAAAACATTATTATATGTATTTAACATCTAACAATAGAAGGATATTAACAAAAACCAACCAAGCAATAAACTAATGATAATATAATAGTATATATAGGAAATAAACAAAAGAAAATTGCTTAAGTGTTTTCAACACTCAAAATAGTTTCTACTCGGATCACCTGTATTAGTCGCACCACCGGTTTCACCACCATCAGTATCCATTTAACTAAACATAATTGAATAAACATTTACTAAGTATTGCAAAATAAACGAACAAAAATAAACCTCAACAGTTAACAGCCTATGATACCCTTTAATAAAAAAATAAAATAAAATTGACTTAATAGAGAGATCTAACAAGGTATGACCAATAGAATAGTGAAACTAAAATCTCAATCTCAATTCACAAATAAACAAACATTGAATAAAAAAGCAAAAAATATAAACAAAACAACTTGGAAATAAGTAACAACAATATGAATTTCGAGATGGTCCTCCAGAATTTCGAGAATTAGAATCTTAGAAACAACTTTGAAATACACATATCAAACTTAGAAACTTACATGGTTTTCAATCGAGATGGTCCACCACTCCACCAGAATTTCGAGAATTAGAATCTTCAATCGACGGCAGACTGCAGACGCAAGTACGAGAGCCACTGTCAACGAGAATTAGAATCTTCAATCGACGGCAGAACCACTGTCAACGAGTGGAGAGGGATGATTCATAGCATGCCAGCAAGAACGAGAGCTTAATTTTTCTCTGGAGAGCGGGAATGATCGAATGAATGTATGAAATACGTAACAGCCGACTACTCGACTTCTAGGGTAAAAAAATCATCTAATTTTTACCTCCTCTTCTCGGTTAGTAGGCATGTTTCCTTATTTTTTGCTTAACGGGCTATTTTGTATGACCTAATAAGCTTATATTTGGCCCAGTTAAGCTTTTTATGCTTCCTGTACGTAAAACTGCGCTCCTTCTCGCTTCACGCTTCCACGAAAATCGCAAAAAGCCCATGCTTCTAGTACAGAGCTCTCCTTGTGTTACACAAAGCGCCTTTTTAAAACCCAGCCGGCAACAATGCAAACATGGGCAGCATCTGACCTGGGTTCAGGCCCAACATCAGGGGATTGGGATTAGGATTAGGATTAGGATTGGTCTTGCTAATTGACTTGTCTTCTTGAGACTCTTTTGGGTCATCAATGTTTGGTGGCAGGAGGGGACCCACACCATCATCGCCTTTGGTAGAAAGTGATTCTCGAAGCTTAGTGCTGTTAAAAATATACATCATTATACCATGCAAAAACGTCTTGACAATAATCATATTCAAAATAGAATTACTTAATGGATTATGTTTGTATTTTATGTAATTATCTTGTACTCAAGTGTAAATTATTATTCTATTTATATCATCAGGATCACCCATTCAATTCATTCTCTCCTAATCTCTCTCATGGTATCATACGCTCAGGTTCCTTCTCCCCTTAATCTTCCAACCTCTTGGTTCTCTTTCCCCTCCACTTTTTGCCTGCCTTTCCCTTCACCTTCTTCCCCACCATGCCAACCTCCAAAGTTTCCAATGACCCCTGTCCATGACCACCCTCCTCCACTCTCTCAAGATTCAATTATCATCAACCAATTTTATGCCATGGAAAAATCAAATATGGCCACTTTTGTTGGATCAAGATCTCATCGGTGTTACAAGTCAAACATGATAACTCAACCCAAAGACTAGTCTGATGGGTGAGAGAGCCTTTTTGACTTATAAACCCCACATCGATTGCACATGCAACCGATGTGGGACAAGTCTCATACCCTGCAATGATTTCGATCCATAACAATCGGCCATGTTGTTGGATCACTAGTTCTGAGTTTCCAAATATCCTTCACCATTTTCACTTACAACAGAGACAATTTTTAGCCGGTCAAGCAACTTCAAATTAAGCAGCTTCAATTTTAAGATATCATCGACCTATTTATGAGATCCAGATTTGTTAACAAAAATATTCATTCTTCAACAAATCTGTAAACAAGAAGTCTCTTTGACTGCCCAATTCTATTGGCGTGGTTCATTGCTTGGATATCAATATGCAGGTTAAATCAGAATCATATATTACGGGAGGAGATCCACTAATACTAAGATTTTGCCTAAAAACAATTTAAAAAGGCATTTGACAACTCTAAAGAATTCGGATTGAACTCATTTCAAATGCGTTGGAACAGTCTCATCAAAACTTAAACCATAAAGGCTAAACCCAAACCCTAAACTCAAAAGCTAAATACTAAAGCTAAAATCTAAATCTGAAAACTATAGGTAAAATCTACATTTAAACCTAAACCTAATGCTAAACTCTACATTTAAACCTAAACCTAATGCTAAACCCTAAAAGAAAAGATCGTATAGTTCGACGAGATGGTTCCAACGTATTGGGAATTAGTTCAATAAGAGTTGTCAAATGTCGTTTTTATGATTGTTTTTAGGCAAAATCTTGTTTTTATCTGATCCTCCGTCTATATATTATAATTGAGACAGGTGCCGGCACTTCCCAAATAGAAGAACCCCAACCCACCTGAATGGGTCATAACAAAAGCACAAACCGACTTTGTTATGATTGAACTGTGCAATTCTCATTTGGCAGTTACCTATCGGGTCCAAATTCAACATTCAAATAATATTCAACAATATATAAAAGCTTAGTCATTTGTGAAAATATAAGAACCTGATGACCTTTGTGCAATATTTAAAGTAAGTTTGAGTCGTTGAAAATGAAAGAAATGAAGAATTTGCAAGAAAATTATATGGTATTGATGACCTTCTTTGAGCAAACTCAACTCATGGCTCTATTTGGCATGCAAATTGGCAACAGAGGTTGAAAAACTCAACTTAATTTTTAGAGGTTTTCTAGCTGTTGTATACTCTGATAACAATTGAAAAGAGAGAGAATAACAGAGAGGAAATGGTTGTTAAGCTTAATCAAAGTCTGAGCTCATTTGTTATTGATCAACGATTTATAACAGAATCATAACCGTACAATTACAAAACACTCCACATATTATCTATATTTACATTTTTAATCCCTATCTTATTACAACATATCAATGCTTCCCTCTTATAAGAATGTTTTTGACCTCAAAAACACTTCAAACAACAAAATTAGGAAAACAAATATGTATATCTTCTAAATTCTCCCATGTGGCTTCAGTAATTGGTAAGCAATCCCATTGAATCAGTGCTTCAGTTGATGCTCTATTTCCCCTACGTACCATCCTTCTGTTAAGTATTTGTAAAGGTTTGAACATGAATCTTGGACCACTAGGAATCGGAATAGATTGAGACACATCTCCTCAAGCTAACTTTAGTAGTGATACATGAAAAACAGGATGAACTTGCGCATCATTAGGTAAATCTAGCTTATAAGCAACCTTGCCTAATTTTTCAATGATAAAAAACGGACCATAAAATTTAGGTCCCAACTTGTTAAAATGAGAATCCCTTAAAGTAGATTATCCATATGGATGCAATTTGACATACACATTATCTCCCACTTGAAACTCTCTTTCATTTCTGTCAGCAATCTGTTTCATGCGATTTTGAGCCCTAATCAAAGAAAACCGCAGTAACTTGATTGTTTCTTCCCTATCACACAACAATTGATCAACTGCAACAGCTCTGACATCTTTAGGAATATAAGGTACAAACAAGGGAGGAGGATAACTATACAAAGCCTGAAATGGAGTAATTCCTAAACATGTATGAAATATTGTGTTATACCAAAATTCAGCCAGTGATAACCACTTCACCCAAATACTAGGCTTGTCCATAAGCATACATCTCAAGTATGATTCCACACATCGATTGACTACCTCAGTTTGACCATCTGTCTGCGGATGATGAGCCGAAGACAATGCCAATTGTATTCCCTGCAATGCAGTAAACTCTTTCCAAAACTGACTTAGAAAGTTAGGATCACGATCTGAGACTATAGTATCTAGCCATCCATGTAGTTTAAACACATTATCTAAGAATACTTGAGCAACAACAGTTGCCGAATAAGGATGAGCCAGAGCCATAAAATGGCTATATTTTGTGAGCCTGTCAACCATCACAAAAATTGAATCCTTACCTTGTGATTTAGGTAAGCCTCCAATGAAATCCATAGAAATATCAGAAAAAACTTGATTTGGAACTGGAAGTGGCTGTAATAAACTCGGAGAAGCTACAGTTTCATACTTAGCTTTTTGACAGACCACACAATTTCTAATAAAATTCCTTACTTGTTTAAAAACACCTTTCCAAGTAAACAAAGATCTAATCCTTTGCACCGTACCATGTACCCCTGAATGGCCACTGGTTGCACCTGAATGACATAAAGAAATGATACTACCTTGTAGTTCCAAATCAGGGGCGGCCCTGAGAAATTGGGTGCCCAGGACGAGTCGGGGAAAAAAGGCCCCTAACGCATTCAAAGCTCCTGACCAAGCGGGGGTCAAGGGGGCCGCGCCCCCTTGTGGGGTCCTAGGGGCAGCGCCCCTGGCGGGGTCCAAGGGGCAGAGCCCCTGGTGGCGGTCCCGCTGGCCAGTCAGCGGGCGGGGGTCAAGGGGGCAGCGCCCCCTTGTGGGGTTCGGGGCAACGCCCCGAAACCTACACGAAATGTCATAAGTTAATATGTTCGGGATTAATTTCCGTATTTTACTTAAATCAGTCATTCAATAATCAGTAAACTGTAAATCCATGGGCCCAATTTCTTGGGATTTTGAATTTCAATGTCTTCTTGAACGTGAGCGTCCATGGAGCCGGTTAGGATAAAGGGCTTTTGAGAAATGAAATGGGCCCATAAATATATTTAACTGAGTTATTTGTTACTCAAACCCGTGTAATACTCGGGTTTATAACCTAATATATATATAAATACATATATAAAAATGTGCCCCTCGAAAAATTGGGCCCGGGACGGAGGTCGGGTTTGCCCCTCCCCCGGGCCGCCCCTGTTCCAAATCTTGAACTACCACAATCTTTCCTTTCTTTAAAAGAACCTCCCCATTCCACACATTTTTTTGATGAACTTTCCCAGATTTTAAATCCGAAACAATAACTTGTAACCTATTATCATTTTCCCATGAATCTTGTATCTTCTTCCATATAACCGGATCAAAACTGTTTAGTGTAAGAGACATCAAGGCTGGAGATTGTACTCTAGACAAAGTATCTGCAACACTATAATCACAGCCTTGTTTATACACTATTTCATAATCATATCCCATAAGTTTTGTCAGCCAAACCTGTTGTAACGGTATTGTTATTTTTTGATTTGACAAATGCTTTAGACTCTTTTGATCAGTTCTAATAATAAAATGACCACCAGACAAGTAGTGATGCCAATATTTAACAGTAAAAATAATAGCCAACAACTCCCTCTCATATACCGATAATCCTTGATGTCTGGCAGATAAAGCCTTACTTATAAAGGCTATAGGATGACCCTCTTGCAACAACATTGCCCCAATTCCTTTACCCGAAGCATCCGTTTCCAAAACAAAAGGTTTTGAAAAGTTTGGTAATGCTAACACCAGTGGAGAAATCATCGCTTGTTTCATCTGAATGAAAGCTTGTGTAGCTTGACCATTCCATAAAAATGCATCTTTTCTCAATAATTCTGTCAAAGTGATGTGCACAAAGTAGTTCAATTAAAATTAACAAAATCAAAACTAAATTAGACACTAAGTAATACTCTAGACTATTTAAAACTAAACTACTGACAGGCAAGTGAACCTATCAAAACTAGTAAAGCAAAAGAAAGACCGGATATAAAACCCACACACTTATACAAAAATGCTAACTAGACTCAATTACTTATCTATACAACTTTGGTTAAATAAAAATTATGATTTGAAGGGGGGTTTTTACTGAATAATTAAAATTATACTAAAAGAAATAAATGACTTAAAATGACTTAAGACTAGGTAGCACGAATCGACTAAAAAGTGATGATGATGAAAGTACTATCTAGGGGTGAATCCTATACATGCTTAACACCTCTTCTATTGATTATGAAACTATTGTGAAACTGGGATCTTGAGATCCTAACTTACAAGTAGCCTAGAGCATCTTCGATCCTTCTCAAAGATGTCAACCAAGATACCTAAAAGTCATTAAACTACCGGTTTGATGGACTTCTTTCACAAGTTACCCAATCCCATCAATGACATATCCAAAAGACAATCTACCTCTCAGAAACGAAAGTCACAAACACACTAAAGTGCATGGGATAACTAGGAGTCTCAAATTGGATTCGATAAACAAGGAATGTCAAATTAACAAGAAAGAATCTTCTCACAAAAACATTAACTAGTAATCAAACATACAAGACAAACTGACAATCTCTCACTTTACAGCTTTTGAGATTGGTTAAACATTTAGAACATCTAAAGCATAAACATCATTCCTATGGAATGTTACATCTAGCAACCCATTTAATAATCAATAACACACAGTAATTAATCTAACATCCACCTATGTTGTGAAAGACATTCACCAAAGCACATGAAGAATAAATGATTATACCATAAACACTTCTCAATATCCATACACATCCAAGAATAAAAACCAAGTCTTTATGTCATTGAATCGTCACAAACAAATGTTCCATAACCAATAAAATCAATGTTAAACATGCATATTCATCATAACCTAGGTAGTTTTAAGGGTCTAGCCCACAATCATTTCATAAACAATGAAAGATCCCATCAAAAACTGAATAGAAAAAATAATCATTCGGTAGAAAACAAGAAGAAATCAAAAACCGAATGTTGTACACCGTTGATTATGAATCCTAGGGCTTCCAAATGTCAATCCTTGCCTTCAAAGTCTTCCTAGCACTCCTTTGTCGCCTCTCTAGATTCCTCAGATCGTGTCTAACCCTAAAAATAACTCCCAGCCTTGTTTTAATCGATCACAAATCAGTTTTCCGGGTTTTTCTACGCGTCATGTACCGCAACGGGGTTCGGGGCGCCCTCGCGTAACACAAAGGGTTTCGGAAACCGACAAAACAGTCGGGTCAACCCAATGATTAAGTAAGGGGCATTTTGGTCTTTTCCACCCCTAGTGTAGTGCGATAGGGTTGCTTGTGTGCCTAGCGTAGCGCGACAAGACAAGATATCTTGAATTCTTGTTCTCCCTATTTCCTGATCCATCCTCGTACTATCGGGAGCTCGTTTCTTTGCATTCTTGCACCAAATGACTTCGCTTATGACCTGCAAGCATCAATTGACAGAACTTTTAAGTACCATCTGTAATTAACTAAAAATAGAATAAATATGTACAAAAATCAAAGAAAAACCGACTAAGAAGTAGATGTGTTTTACAACACATCACATCCCCACACTTAACTCTTTTTCGTCCCTGAAAATGACTTATGCGAATGGAATCACAACCAAGCAGTAATATCTCAAATCAATTAAGCTTGTTATATGGAAATCACATGCCTTGGAAAATATTGTAGGTATGTTTTTCCTTATAAACCCATACACTAACTATTTAGTTCCTTAATCATTATCCTTTGCGTTCATGTTATAGCACTCAATCCATGAGACCCACACTTAACAAATCTAGAACCAAATCAATCCCGAATTCAAGCTTTCAAGGAAAAGGTTTTTCCTACCCTCACATATAAACAAACTAATAATTGTTAAAATCATATTTTTAAGATGGAAGCGGATGAAAGTATGAGAATTTTTCTTTTAGTTATCTATTTTTTTTCTTTTTCTTTCATTGAACCTAACTTAGTGGTGTTTCAACCATGCTGTAACACGGCATGTGACACATAAGTTGCAGCTCATTTTCTCTATTTTTATTTTTAGCTCAACTCATTTGGTGGAATGGAGGCGCCATACGACTCGAATTTATTCTCATAAAAAGAGCACATACGTGCCAAAAAACCGGATTTTATAAACATTAGTTTGTTATTATGTAAAGGTTCCTTTAATAACAAGAAAACAGTTTCATTGATTCCAAATTCCCTAAGATGTTTCCCACAAAAATCATGCACTTAAGTAATGTTATACCAATCCTAAGGAACAAATAAATCAGTTGAGCCTACCCCCATATCCTGTAGCCAATGCATAGATCAAATCAGTTTATTATGATTGAAACCATAAAACTTAACTTTAACTATCATTTCCACTTAAAAGTTGCAACCATCTTAACAAAGGGCGAAAAAATTTTAAAATTATGTACAAAAATTATACAAAAATTGAAAACAAATGACTTAAATTCAAAAATAAAAACGCAGTTTCCCATCCCCACACTTAATATTTACATTGTCCATGTAACACCCCGACCGATGGCGGAAACGTCGGGATGCCACGAGGGATGTGTAGATTGTTCATAAGCTCGTGGGCATCTAATTAATTCATCACATAACAATTAATCAACCAAATTAATTACATCAAAAATCATGTTCAGCACGAATTAGTTACATCAATTACACAAAAGATTAAGCTATGTAACTAAATTCTAATCTTCAAAATTTCAGTTATTTAACTAAGTCCAAGAACCTAAGTGATGATGTCCCTAAAAGGTGTAGAGCTATCCTGCCCTACCTACTTCTCCTCGTAGGAACATCTTCAATCCTCTTTCCTTTCTCTTTTTTCTCCACAATGTGTGCTAAGAATGCTATACATTTCTTCCTAAGGTACTTGTGTGCTTTAGTGCATGACATCAGCTTAAGACCTTTACTAGAAGTTATCCCAAAAACTCTTAAAGTTTCACCTGAAGGTAAGGAAATACGAATGTATTTTTCGTGATAAACAATCTCCGCTTTGTGGGTGGCTAACCAATCCATGCCTATGATAACATCAAAGCTACCAAGGTGCATATGTATAAGATCAATTGGGAAAACGTGATCACTTAAGTTCACAGTACATCCAATAATAACAGTGTCAATATCAATAGTGTTTCCGTCAGCCACCTCCACGTTAAACGGTTTATCTAAGTGTGTACGTGTTCTACCAAGCATGCATTCAAAATCATATGAAACGAAACTCCTATCGGCACCATAATCAAATAGAACAGATGCATAAGAGTTGTTGATCAGAAATGTACCGTTGACTACATCCTGGTTGGCTTGAGCAGCTGGAGCATTTAGTTGAAACGCTCTGCCTCGAGCCACCCTTTGATTGTTTCCTGTCAGTCTCGGGCACTGGTTTCTGAAGTGACCCGCTTCACCACACTCATAACAGGCTCTTGCCTATACAGGTACCTGGCGAACTGGTACAACTTGAACTTGTTGAGCTTGCGGAGCTGGCAGTGCAAGCGGAGCAGATTGCATCCTTTGTGCTTGTGGTGCACTCCGGCAAACATTTGCAAAATGGCCATACTTGCCACAGTTTTTGCAGACGCGACAAGGCAAGTTGGGCATGTGATGATATCTGCAAGTATTACATTGGGGAGTATTCCCAATATAATTTCTGGCAATGGTGTTGTTGGATGATTGCTGCGCAGACTTAGCAGCAGGAGTAGTGACCACCAAGTTCCTGGTCTTCCTCTTCTTGTTGCTGCTTTTTGAAGAACTAGCAACCTCAGTCTTGACTTCGGTTTTTGTTTCCTTTGTAGCAATCTTCACCTCAGTCTTCTTTGTTCCTTTTCTTGTGAGTGTTCCAGCCTTCACATGATTATCTGTGAGTGTAGCAGATAGACGGATCGCAGCCTCAAGTGTTTTGGGGTTGCTTCCGTAGACAGTGTCTTGAATCTGCATAGGCAGCCCGCCTATGTATTTCTCAATAGCTCTCTCCAATGGTGTCACCAAGTGAGGTACTAACAGACTATACTCATGAAATTGAGTATTGTAGATTACGTTCTCCCCACTATCTTGTTTGAGTTCCCAGAACTCTGTCTCCAGTTTCCTTATTTCACTACGAGGACAGAATTCGGTGGTCATTAAGTTCTTGACCTCAGTCCATGTCAGTGCTAGGGCAGCATCCACTCCCCTAGTTCGTTTTTCGCCATTCCACCAAGTAAGTGCTCTCTTTTGGAAAACACTGGTGGCATAGCGCACCTTCAGATTATCGGGGCAATCACTGTTGATGAAGGTATTTTCCATGCTCTCAAACCACTGTAGCAGACCAGTGGTCGTCTCAGAACCCGTAAACTTCAGTGGATTACAGGAGTTGAAGTGTTTAAATGTGCAGACCGGTGGGTGTGCACCACCTCGGTTCTGATTAAGAGATTGATTGGCTTGAGTCAGTTGATTTACCAATCCAGAAATGAGGTTTGTTAACTCTTGTATGCCGGAGTTGGCATTACCATTAGCATCTTCAGAGTTAGTATCATCTCCGTTGTGACGGCGTGGCGGCATGTTTCTGGGGATATTAGAAACATGTTACTACCGTTTACAACATAAGTTATACAAACAAAGGTCAAATGAGTTCATTTCAACAGTTAGGATTACATATAGGAACTATATTTTCTCCTATCTGTCATTAAACTCATAACAATTATAAATGTCCTAATATTATACTAAGTGTCCTAGTTGGTAATATCTAATATTAGCTAAATATTCCTAAGTTCCAAACATTCCCCACCCTATACCAACACTGACAACCTCCCGATGCAATGCAACAAGCTTATATATAGGGCATATGCAGGGGTAGATCGCAACCTCCCCAACACCGTCCCACCACCGTTTCATTGCACCACGATTATGCCCTTGTAAGAATTTAGTGTGTATCATGCATCTCACCAAAATCTCACTTCACAACCCTTATCCTAGGTAGGAAAATTTTGAGTGAAGTGGTCTCTAATTCCCTTGGACAATTAGGTTCGCCTAATGTCTAAGTTCACCTGACATGTAGGTTTACCTATTCCTAAGTTCACCTAATGTCTAAGTTCACCTGACGTTAAAGTTCCCCTAATATCTAAGTTCACTAAAATCCATACTAAATCCCAACATCCATAATTATCAATGAGGGTTCATATCATCACTGAGTGCTCTTATTGTCACTAAGTGTTCATATTCCCCCTATAATTCATTCTCATCAAGTGTTCATACCATCACTAAGTGTTAGTATCATCACCATGCGTTCATATGTTCACCAAGTGTCTATATCATCATCCAAGTCTTCAATTTATCACTAAGTGTTCGTAGCGTTCGTTGATCCTATACACCCCACGTTTCCAATAAGTGTGTTCATAAGTAATTTTATATGTTCATCAAATATTATCATCCAATATGTTAATCCGAACCACTCTTAACCAACATACCATCAACAGTCCATCAATATTAACTTCACAACATATCCTAGTAATATCCTAAGTTCCTGACACTGACAGACCCCCAATATACTACAAATGGTATATGTATAGGGCATATGTAAGAGTAGGTCTCAACCTCCCAAGTCACCGTCCCACCACCTTTGTAGTATACCACGAGTGTGTCCTTGTCTGGAGATCAAAAGATCTAACAGATAATTCCTAAAGCAAATAAATTCCTACATAGTTAATTTCCTAACCAGATAAATTCCCAAACGGGTAGTTTCCTTATTCCTCAATACTGACATCCACCCGATGTACTGTAAATGGTATATGTATAGGGCATTTGATAAGGGTAGGTCGCAACCGCCCAAACCACCGTCCCACCACCTTTACAATACATCACGAGTATGTCCTTATCGAGTTGTTAGGGCACAAGTAAGCAATTAATCAGTAAGTAACATATGTAGATCAGATGTATAACAGGAGTTCAATTAACATGTAATAAACGAATAAGCATGAAATCCTGAATATACTAACTAGTGTATGAAATAATTCATACTAGGGTATCCTATGGTTATAGACTAGGTCAACCATTTCTAGTAACCTAATTCCCTATAACCCAGGCTCTGATACCAATATGTAACACCCCGACCGATGGCGGAAACGTCAGGATGCCATGAGGGATGTGTAGATTGTTCATAAGCTCGTGGGCATCTAATTAATTTATCACATAACAATTAATCAACCAAATTAATTACATCAAAAATCATGTTCAGCATGAATTAGTTACATCAATTACACAAAAGATTTAGCTATCTAACTAAATTCTAATCTTCAGAATTTCAGTTATTTAGCTAAGTCCAAGAACCTAAGTGATGATGTCCCCAAAAGGTGTAGAGCTATCCTGCCCTACCTACTTCTCCTCGTTCCCTGAAACATGTAGAAAATCAAGTGTCAACTACGAAGTAGTTGGTGAGTAATCATAAGTTTTTATATTTAAAATTATTTTTTTCAAATGATTGTAAAAGTTTATAATTTTCTGAGAAAATCCACATGAGCACCTTCGAGATAATCCAACACATAAACCAAGACAATCACAAAACATACAATCACATATCTCAAATAATCATAGATAATCAATCACATACACATTCAACCATTCTCAATCATCAATATTCTCAATTAGTATAAGTGACCATACATGAAATCAAGGTGATTAACCGAAGTTAAGGACAATGATTCATGGAGTGGTAGCAAACCATGTGACAATACATGCAATCGTTTCGGATAACCAAAGTCAACAGTAACGACTCATGGAGTTGTGATAATCAAGTGGCAATACATGTAATCATTACGGATGACCAAAGTCAACAACAACGATTCATGGAATAGAGGTAATCCGTGATAATCCATAAATAATGTAAGTTTCATAATATGAATATCATAATGATAAACATGTGTCATCCTTGTGTTATCAAAATAATATTTAAAATTGGTATACATGTTCCACCTCCGAGTTTAAAACAAAAGGATTTAAAAGGAGGTTATGAGAACTCACCTGAGTCCTTAGAATCAATGTTCGTGTGATATGCGCGCTCGCGTATGTGTAATCCATAACACTCAATCAACCTGTAATTATAGTGTGTTTGTGTTTATAAGTATAAGCGTTTTCTCACTATTGGGTGTTCATTTAGATTTACTTTAAACCCATAGGTATTTTATCAACTTAGTTTTATTTATTTCCAAGTTAACTTATAACGCCTAAGGCTTATCGATGATCATCATGTAGGTGAATTAAAATTGTTAGGTTTCAATCAACTATAGTTGAGAATCACTTGTGAACTCATATGTATCCTTACCCACATGTGCATGCACATTCATTTGAAATAATCTCCATTCAAAGTTGTTGAATTGCATTTAGGTTTAAAAGAACCAAGCTCAAATTATTTTCATAGTTTGTTTAAGTTAATTAAACTTTCAATTTAACACTTGTTCCTATTGCAAAAGATTTTAGTTTCAATCATTCATGCATGAGTAATGTAAACCCACTACCATAATCGAATTTATAATAAACCAAACTTTTTAGGTTAAGTGATTAATACTTAAGTCATTTACATAAAATGTTGAGGTCATGTAACATTTTCTAATCCAAAACTTAGATTATTAAGAGAAGGTGATATCTTATAGTTTTCCCCCATGCATGCATGTATTTCCATGATTTTCCCACGGTCTTTGGTTCCCCCATTAATTTCTAGTTCATCACTTTGATTTGATGAGTCTAGAGGGCAGCGAACCTTTATTCAGAAGCCTAGGTTCGGCTCCTAATATGACTAAGGTTCAGCCTATGTTAGGTTCGCCTAATGCAGTGACTTGACAGCTAGGGTTCGGTGGTTAGCAGAGGTTCGGCCCCTTTACAGTTCGTCTAGGGTTCGCCTAGCACAAAGTTTCGGGACCCATGAGTAGTGCAAAGGGTTCGGTGATACTAGGTTCGTGGCAGCCGGCTCGACAAGAGGGAAGGTTCGCGTCTTACTAGGGTTTAGCCCAAGGTTCGCCCGCAGGAAGGGTTCGTCCAGAGTCAAGGTTCGGCCATTGCCACTTTGTCCCGCCCAAATGAAGGTTCGGCTAGGTAGGATTAGGTTCGGCTGGGCAATGTCAGCAGGTTCGGTGCTCCCCTGGTTCACGACTAATAGGTTCGGCCTGATTAGGGTTCGGCTGCCTTGCAAGTTTAGCCATCACCAGGATCGGCTGGCCACAAGAAGGTTCGGCTCCCCCTCTGAGCAGGTTCGTCGACCTGCTGTTGGTGCAGGTCACATGTTCATCATCAATATCCAACCTGTACAAAGCTCAACCGTGGTTTCCCGCCACTCGTCCTAGGTTATTTTAGTGTTTTTAAGGTTTTTGTTCGGTTAACACATCACTAGTGATTAGGGTATGTTATCCACCACCAAAACCGAAAATATAACTTCAGATTTACCTCGGTATGTAGACCGATCGTTGAGTTTCATCGTATCTCCGCGTTCCCCTCGATCACACGAACGCGTGGACACCAAGATCTTGCAATTTCGTTGAGAGGTGAGCAAGAAAAGCTAGAGAGAAGGTAGAGAGAGAAAGTGGTGGCGTGTGTGTGTTTTAGAGAGAGAGAGAGGAGGTTTTGAAATTAAGAAGAAGATGAAAGTCTTCTTCTTTAATCACCCGTATAACCCCGAATGCTCGGTCTCGTTTATATCGCGATAAAATAATAAATACTCGGTGTTTTGCCTGTAAAACTTATTTAAAACACAAAACCTTTTAAATGAATACGTTTCGTTTTAGGTTGTGATTACTAATAAATATTTTTATGTTTCATTTATTAATTTAATATCGTAAATTATTATTTCGTTATCTCGTCGAAACGCGTTACTCACGTACGTATTCGTAAAGATCGTCACCTTTCCGAATCCGACGCTCGTATCGTATTTCGATTTGATTTACGATTTATGGAATATCGTTTCAGAATATTATTCCTAATAATCATATTCGTGTGAATCGTCACCCACGCGAATACATTATTAAGTTAATATTTCTGAATCAATATTCGTGTTTAAATTTATAATCGTAACCTCACCATCGCGTAATTGTTCCCGACTAAGCTTTCATTATTTTATTAACTTTAATATTATAAATCCCAATCCAAAACCCACTAAACCATATCACTGACACATCCATGATAGACCGAAATATGCATATGTATAGGGCATATGCTGGGGTAGATCGCAACCTCCCCAACACCGTCCCACCGCTATTTCGATAAACCATGACCATGTGTCCTTGACTATGTTTAGCAACCAACCCATAACAACTCCTAATACCTTTCCATTCCAAACCACAACCCAATTGTAACACCCCGACCGGCGGCGGAATCGTCGGGATGCCACGAGGGATGTGTAGATTGTTCAAAAGCTCGTGGGCATCTAAATTAATCATCATATATCATTTAAGCAAACAACATAATTACACAAAAATCATGTTCATCATGAATCAATTACATCAATTACACAAAAGAATTAGTTAAACTAACTAAACTCTAGTCGCCAGAAATTTAGTTAATTAACTAAGTCCAAGACCCTATATGATGATGTCCAAAATAGAAGAGATCCTCTCTTCATTCCTACTTGTCTCCATCACCTGAAACATGTAAGAAAAACCAAGTGTCAACTACAAAAGTAGTTGGTGAGTAATCATAAGTTTTTATATTTAAAAATGTTTTAATAAAATGAATTTGAAAGTTTATGCTTAAAAATGGTTTTATAAAATGTTTTGTTTAAAACGAGTTTAAAACTTATGATCTTCTTGAGAAAATCCATATGAATACCTGTATGAGATAATCCAACACACATCCATCAATTCAACAATCAAACACATACACAATCACATAACCACATAACCAAATCAGTCCTAGCCAATCACAAATAATCATAATTAAATATAGTTAATCAATCCACAAACAAATCAACCAATCACATCAATCATATTCTCAAATAATGTTCGTGACTATACATGATCATTTTGTAATTGACATAAGTTAATTACATGATTCATGGAGTGGTCGCTAACCACGTGACAATACATGAAGTCAAAGCAATTAACCGAAGTCAAGAGCAATACTTCACGGATGTGGAAACCCTCCACGTGACAATACATGAAGTCAAAGCAATTAACCGAAGTCAAATGCAATGATTCACGGAGTATGTGACTATACATGTAATCTTTGTTATCGACCGAAGTCAATAACAATGTTTACAAGGATGTATAATAATTAATCAGTGATAATTCATAATATGAATATCATAATGATAAACAGGTATTATCCTTGTGTTATCAAAATAATATTTAAACCGGTATACATGTTTCACCTCCGAGTTTTAAAACTAAAACAGTTTAAAGAAAGGGAGGTTATGAGAACTCACCTGAAGTCCTTAGATTTCGGGTTCTCGTATAATGCGCGCTCGCGTAGATAAACTTAAGACCAACTCAACAATCTGTATTTATTATAATATTTGGGTTTAAAGTATTAGCAAATTCCATTACTTTACTTGCCCTTAAATGCTTACTTTTGATCAATCGTTTTGTCAACTTAGCTTATCAATTCTAAGTTAAGCCATACACTTGGAGTTTTAAAATGATTATCATAAGAAAATCATTCAAACTTGTCAGTTTAGATTATTTACAATATGATAATTAGTTGTAATTTCCCTTATGTGTTTCACCATAATTATGTATATTCAAAGATGTTAATCCTTATCATACACGTATCTATACACATACTTGCATGCACCCTTAGTTAGGTAATCATCATGAAATTTAAGTTAATTAAGTCTTTAATTCAATTTCAAGAAAACATGCTTAGCTTGACTTTATAAAATGATCAACATATATAATTTCATAATTCAAATTGATCTCTATAAAATATTGACAACTTAACATCATTGCATGCATGCATAGTTATATATACGTGTGCATATATATGTATATACGTACATATATATATATATATACACACATAATTATGTCCTCCACTTATCTCTAATCCCTTAATTAAACAAAATTAGGTTTTATCCCCCCCTTAGGGCAGCGAACCTTTTGGCATAAGCCATAGGTTCGGCCCAGCCTAGTAAATGGTTCGTGATGAAACAGGTTCGTGACTCCTATAGTTCGGCTAAGGTTTCGCCTATGCCAAGGTTCGGCTACCTGCATGGTTCAACGATAGACAAAGGTTCGGCCAAACAAGGAGGAGGGTTCGTTGATATACAAGTTTCGGCCAACAAAATAGCTTCATCCTAGAATAAGGTTCGCTGCCTAGGACATTAGGGTTCGCCATTTTTCAGCCCCACGAACCCTTAGGTTCTGCAGTCTAGCTAGATGAGGTTCGCAGCTAGGGTTCGACAATAGAAGAAAGGAGAAGGTTCGCCAGCCACGAGCCTTGCTTCTTAAGTTTCGGCTAGCCTAGATAAGGTTCGGCCAGTCCCCATCCAGCTCACAAGGTTCGTTAACCTGTACCTCCTTCTTCCTTTTCGCGAACCTGTCAACCCATGGCTGCCCACCATCATCTCGATCGCATTTCAACAGTTGTATGACTATCCCCATGATCCTACCTCTTTATATTAACTCGTTTAAAGGTTTTGCAATGGTTTCAAATCGGTTTCAACAACAAAAGATTAGAGATTCGTGGTTTACACAAAAACCGAATATAAAACCCTAGATCTACCTGAATTTGTTGGCAAAACTCGCGATTTCTTCGTATCTACTTGTTCCTCTTGATCACCCGAACGCGTAGCCGCCAAGATCTCGCGATTCCGTTGAGAAATGAGAAAGTTAAGCTAGAGAGAAGTTTAGTGTGTGTGTAGGTGACGAAATTTTTGTGTAGAGAGAGAGAAAGGGTTTGTGTGTTATGAGGAAGGAGAAGGAAAGTTCTTCCTTATATCGCGTGTCGTTCCCCACTGTCCGGTCTCGTTTTTATCGCGATAACAAAATAAACTACTCGGTTTTACTCGATAAACATATTTAAATATATAGTGTTTAAATAATATAGTTTCATTAATTATCATGATTTCTGAATAATCTTTGTCTCGTAACAAATCTCGTTTAAATAATTAAATAGTTATAAAGAAAATGATTTTAAACAAATTATTTCGTAAAACAATTCCGTTTCGTTTTCGTTAATCAATTAATTAATAATTAAAATTATTCGAAACAACTTAAGTTGTGATTCCAAATAAACATTCTAAGTTCACAATCATTAATTTAATATCGTTAACTATTATTTAATTATCTCGTCGAAACGCGTTACTCGCGTACGTATTCGTAAAGATCGTCACCTTTGCGAATCCAACGCTCGTATCGTATTTCGATTTGATTTATTCTTTATGGAATATCATTTCAGTATATTATTCTTAATAATTATATTCGTGTGAATCGTCACCCACGCGAATACATTTATTAAGTTAACATTTCTGAATTAATATTCACGTTTAAGTAATGTCCGTAACCTCACCATCGCGTAATTAACTCCCATTATTTAATAACTTTAATATTATCATTTCCCAAACCAAAATCCCACTAAACCCTAGTCACTGACACATCCATGATAGACCGAAATATGCATATATATAGGGCATATGTAAGGGTCAGTCGCAACTGCCCTAGCCACCGTCCCACCGCTATTTCGATAAACCATGACCATGGGTCCTTGACTACGTTTAGTAACCAGACTCCAACAAACTCCCAGTTCCATCACAAATCAATTCTCAACCAATAATCCTTCATCATCAGTAATACGTAACTGCAATAAACACTACGGGTCTGTGTAGTTGAATTACAACTAAACTTCCCGTGGTTTACGCGTATAATAAATTATAATCATGTATACCAGTAACAGTGATAATATCAGTAATGTCAATCAATAATCTCATAATCATTAATAATTATAAATATCCAGTCGTAACAGTACATTCGTACAGATGTACGGACGTACGGACAACCGAAAGTACAGTGATGTTACAGTCTCCCCTAGTTAAAGGAATTTCGTCCCGAAATTCAACTTGGAGTGACAGTAGTAAATAAATGTGGGTACTTAAGCTTCATCTGATCTTCTCGCTCCCATGTGAATTCTGGACCCCGCTTCGATTCCCAACGTACTTTGACAATTGGAATTCTACTGCGTTTGAGCTGTTTAACCTCACGATCCATTATCTCCACTGGTTTTTCAACAAAGTGCATGGTATCATCGGTGCGAATGTCGTTGAGTGGTACCTGAAGGTCTTGATCAGCTAAGCACTTTTTTAGATTGGACACGTGAAACGTCGGGTGCACGTTACTAAGTTCATCAGGAAGTTCTAACTTGTAAGCAACCTTCCCAATCCGTTCGAGGATCTTAAAAGGGCCTACATAACGCGGAGCAAGCTTTCCTTTCTTCCCGAATCGCACAACGCCTTTCCAAGGCGACACTTTAAGTAAAACCATATCTCCCACTTCAAACTCTAAAGGTTTTCTTCGTTTATCCGCGCAGCTCTTCTGTCGACTGCGAGCAGCTAGCAGATTATCGCGGATCTGGCGGATCTTGTCAGTCGTTTCTTGAATAATCTCAGGACCAGTAATCTGCGATTCACCGATTTCGGTCCAACAAATAGGTGACCGACATTTCCTGCCATACAGAGCTTCAAACGGTGCCATACCGATGCTCGCGTGATAACTGTTGTTATACGAGAACTCAACCAATGGTAAATGGCTATCCCAATTGACACCGAAATCGATGACACAAGCTTTTAACATGTCTTCCAGTGTCTGAATCGTTCGCTCCGTTTGACCATCCGTTTGAGGATGATAAGCGGTGCTAAGATCCAGTCTTGTTCCAAAAGCTTCATGAAGTGATTCCCAAAATCGTGCCGTGAAACGAGCATCACGGTCCGATATTATGCTTAAGGGAATACCGTGTCGACTAATGATCTCATCAATGTAGATACGAGCTAACTTCCGCACCGGGTAAGTTTCGCGTATCGGTAAGAAATGAGCCGACTTGGTTAATCTATCAACAATTACCCATATGCTATCTTTACCGTTCGCGGTTCGTGGGAGTTTAGTAATGAAATCCATAGAGATATTTTCCCACTTCCACATCGGTATTTCAGGTTGTATTAACAATCCAGAAGGTCGCTGGTGTTCTGCCTTGACCTTAGCACAGTTAAGGCACTTAGACACATATTCAGCAATATCCTTCTTCATTCCAGGCCACCAGTACAAGCCCCTAAGGTCTTGATACATCTTGTCAGCACCCGGATGGATTGAATAACGAGACTTATGAGCTTCATCCATAATCATCATTCTAAGATCACCCCTGTTCGGTATCCACAACCGATTCAAATAATACATCAACCCATCATCCTTAGTTTCCAATAAGATTTCAGCCCCGCAAGACATTTCATTCTTCAAATTATCTTGAGCTAATGAGTGTTGTTGGGCTGTGAGAACATCATTACGGAGGTTATTGTGCACTCGGACACTATGGATTTGAACTTGACTTTTGCGACTAAGCGCGTCTGCTACTACATTCGCCTTACCAGGATGGTAGCGAATTTCACAGTCATAATCATTCAACAGTTCGACCCATCTCCGTTGTCTCATATTGAGTTCTTTCTGATTGAGAATATGTTGCAAGCTTTTATGATCAGTGAACACTACACACTTAGTGCCATAAAGATAGTGTCTCCATATCTTCAAGGCAAACACGACTGCACCAAGTTCCAAGTCGTGTGTGGTGTAGTTCTTTTCGTGAATCTTCAATTGTCTTGATGCATAAGCCACAACCTTTCCCCGTTGCATGAGAACACAACCGAGACCTAAGTTGGATGCATCACAGTAAACCACAAAATCATCATTTCCATCGGGCAATGTCAAGACAGGAGCATCACAGAGTTTCTGCTTCAAAGTCTGAAATGCCTCTTCCTGCTTTGGTCCCCACTCATAAGGTTTATTCTTTTGAGTCAAAGAAGTGAGAGGGACAGCAATTCTGGAGAAATTCGATATAAACCGCCGATAGTAACCGGCGAGTCCAAGAAACGATCGAATCTCCGTCGGTGTCTTCGGTGTACTCCAATTCTTCACAGCATCAATCTTTGCAGGATCCACGTGAACACCATATTCGTTGACTATGTGTCCCAAAAATTGAACTTCCTTAAGCCAAAATTCACATTTAGAGAATTTGGCATACAGTCGCTCTTCTCTCAGGATCTCCAAAACCAACTTAAGGTGTTTCTCGTGTTCTTCCTTGGTCTTTGAGTAGATCAGAATATCATCAATGAATACAATTACAAATTTATCCAAGTATGGCCTGCAAACACGGTTCATGAGGTCCATGAAAACCGCAGGTGCATTGGTAAGGCCGAAAGGCATTACCAAAAACTCATAGTGGCCATATCTGGTTCTGAAAGCAGTCTTGGGAATATCATCATCATGTACACGAAGCTGATGATACCCAGACCTAAGATCGATCTTTGAAAACCATGCCGAGCCTTGAAGCTGATCGAAGAGATCATCGATGCGCGGCAGTGGATATCGATTCTTGATTGTGAGTTTGTTCAATTCGCGGTAATCAATGCACATTCGGAATGATCCGTCCTTTTTCTTGACAAATAGGACTGGTGCACCCCATGGCGAATGGCTTGGGCGAATGAATCCTTTATCGGTAAGTTCTTGCAGCTGACTCGCCAATTCTTGTAACTCCGAAGGCGCAAGTCTATAAGGAGCTTTGGCGACTGGGTTCGCACCAGGTACCAAGTCGATCCGGAACTCAACTTGACGTTCTGGTGGAAGACCCGGCAAATCGTCTGGAAAGACTTCTGGAAAATCTCGTATCACCGGAACATCTTCAATTCTCTTTTCTTTCTCTTTCTTCTCCACAATGTGTGCTAAGAAGGCTATACATTTCTTCCTAAGGTACTTATGTGCTTTAGTGCATGACATCAGCTTAAGACCTTTACTAGCAGTTTCTCCAAATATTCTCAAAGTTTCACCCGAAGGTAAGGGAATACGAATATACTTTTCATGGCATACAATCTCCGCTTTGTGGGTGGCTAACCAGTCCATGCCTATGATAACGTCAAAGCTACCAAGATGCATAGGTATGAGATCAATTGGGAAAACGTGATCATTTAAGTTCACCGTACATCCAACGATAATAGTGTCAATATCAATAGTGTTTCCGTCAGCCACTTCCACGTTAAACGGTTTATCTAAATATGTACGTGTTCTACCAAGCAAGCATTCAAAATCATATGAAACGAAACTCCTATCGGCACCAGAATCAAATAAGACAGATGCATAAGAGTTGTTGATCAGAAATGTACCGTTGACGACGTCCTGGTTGGCTTGAGCAGCTGGAGCATTCAACTGGAAAGCTCGGCCTCTTGCCACCCTCTGATTGTTCCCGGTCAACTTTGGGCATTGATTTCTGAAGTGACCCACTTCACCACACTCATAGCAGGCTCTTGCCTGCGCTTGAGGTACCTGGCGAACGGGTACCGCTGGTATAGGTTGTGCATGCGGAGCTGGCAGTGCAAGCGGTGCTTGTTGCATTCTTTGTGCTTGCGGTGCACTCCGACAGACGTTAGCAAAATGACCAAACTTGCCGCAGTTATTGCAGACGCGACAAGGCAAGTTCGGTGCGTGATGATATCGGCAGGTATTACACTGAGGAGTGTTCCCAGTGAAATTCCTGGCTGTTGAATTGTTTGATGATTGCTGCGCAGATTTGGCAGCAGGAGTAGCGACCATGAAGTTTCTGGTCTTTCTCTTCTTGTTGCTGCTTTTGGATGAGCTAGCGGCTTCAGACTTGACTTCAGTTTTGACTTCTTTCGCAGCAGTCTTGGTGTCAGTCTTCGTGTATCCTTTCCTAGTGAGTGTTCCATTCCTCACATGATTGTCAGTAAGAGTTGCAGATAATCGAATTGCAGCCTCAAGTGTTTTGGGATTGCTCCCGTAGACTGTATCCTGAATCTGTACCGGCAGTCCGCCGATATATTTCTCAATCGCCCTTTCCAAGGGTGTCACCATGTGGGGTACCAGTAAGCTATACTCATGAAACTGAGTATTATAGATGACGTTCTCGCCACTATCTTGTTTGAGTTCCCAGAACTCAGTCTCCAGTTTCCTCATCTCGCTTCGAGGACAGAATTCAGTAGTCATCAAGTTCTTGACTTCAGTCCACGTCAGTGCAAGTGCAACATCCACTCCCCTAGTTCGCTTTTCCCCATTCCACCAAGTCAGTGCTCTCTTTTGAAAAACACTGGTGGCTTAACGGACTTTCAGATTCTCGGGACATTCGCTGTTGATGAAGGTGTTCTCCATACTCTCGAACCACTGCAGCAGACCAGTGGCCGATTCAGCACCCGTGAATTTCAGGGGATTGCAGGAATTGAAATGTTTGAACGTGCAAGTTGTCTGGTTTGCACCACCTCGATTCTGGTTAATGTTCTGGTTAGCCTGAGTCAGTTGGCTCACCAATCCAGAAATAAGTGTGGCTAACTCTTGTATGCCGGAGTTGGCATTACTATTGTTAGCATCCCCATTGTTTGAGTCATCTTCGTTGTGACGGCGAGGCGGCATGTTTCTGAGAAATTAGAAACATGTTACTACCGTTTACAACGTAAGTCATACAAACAATGGCCAATTGAGTTTATTTTAAACAGTTAGGATTACATATAGGAACTATATTTATTTCCTATCTGTTATTTAAACTCATAATGTCTATAAATTTGCCTATTATTATTCTAAGTGTCCTAGTTGGTCATAACTAGTGTTAGCTAACTATTCCTAGTTAAGAAGGAAATTCAATACGGATTCAAACAAAAGCAACATTCCATCAACCAAAACTGACTTGAAACTAATTTATATCAAGAATTATGTGAATTAAACAACAAAAACCCATTCAAAAATCAGTTCCAATGACCCTAGTCATACCCACTTTTTTTTTCAATGTTAATCAAAGCAATATACCAAATTCTAGCAAGTTACCACATCACAAGGTATGAACAAATTCAGCAAATCAACTAAGTAAACCATAAAAAATTAACCTCTATGGGTTGCCATTAAACAAGAACAAAGCAAGATGACCAAATCAAACCTAAAAACTAACTTGAAATGAAGAAAACCAAACAAGGAGCAACAAAAACGAATCCGTGGGTACATTACCTGATAATTAACTGAAAAACACTCCTAAAATGTGAAGAAATGAAAAACCTCCTTTTCTTGGTGTAAGAACCGGCTATGGTGGAGATTGTGGTGGAAATGGTGGAATGTGTTGGTAAAGATGATGAAGAAGGGTGGAGGGGTGGTGGTCGATGGTCGGAGTTGGGTTTGTTGGTGGTGGAGGGTGGTAAACAGTGGTGGTTGTGGTGGAAGATAAGAAGTCGTCGGAGGTGCAATGGGTGAAATGGGTAAAAATCTGATCTAGGGCTTGAATGAAAAGAGTTACCCGTCTGTGTACACGTCGCGTATCGCGACAAGGTTAGAAGGAATCCTCGCGATACGCGAGGACTTGTTGACCCGTGTGTTGACCAAGATCGGTCGCGTAGCGCGACAGTTGTCCCTGTGTGTCGCGTGACGCGACGATGTCATTTTTCCACAGAATTTTCCAGAATTCCATGCCCTAGCCAAATTTTCACACCATAATTTCACAAACCTACACCAAAGACTCTTAGGTAGAAAATACATACCTGTTACCCCAAATTTCATTTTCCTTGCATCAAAATGCTTAAAGAACCTGCAAAAAACATTAAAACACACAAAAAAGACGAAAAACAAAAACAAAAACGAAAAACAAATCGAAAACGCTTAAAAATTACCAAATTACACACTTACACTTGGGTATTCACCCCAAGAACCCTTCCAACGGCCCTCCGATGTAATATTTCAACCTATGACCATTCACTTTCCACGTGTTTCCATCCACTTCATTTTGCAATTCAATGGTACCATAGGGAAACACTTCTTCAACCACATAAGGACCCGTCCACTTGGACTTAAGCTTTCCTCCAAACAATTTCAATCGGGAGTTGTAAAGCAAAACCCAATCACCCGTCTTAAACTCTTTCAAACCTTTGAACTCCCGGTCATGCAATGATTTGGCCTTTTCCTTAATACTTGAGGAACGTGCATAGACCGCATCACGAAGTGCTTCCAACTCATGGATTTGGAAAAACCGTTTCCTCGCCGCCTCGGTAAGATCAAGATTTACCGTCTTGAGAGCCCAAAGAACTCTATGTTCCAACTCTACGAGAAGATGACTTGCTTTACCATAGACGATCATATAAGGTGTGGTGCCTAAAGGTGTTTTGTAGGCCGTTCTAAATGCCCACAATGCATCGTCTAACTTGTCGGACCAATCTTTCCGACTCTTCCCAACGATTTTCTCTAGGATTCTGTTCACTCCTCGGTTTGCATTCTCCACTTGACCGCTTGTTTGTGGATGGTATGCGGTCGCCAAATGATGAGTGACACCATAGCGTTGAAGAGCCTTTCTAACATGGTGTTACAAAAGTACGTGCCACGGTCGCTAATAAGTGCTCTAAGAGTTCCAAACCGGCTAAACAACTTCTTCAAAAAGTTAAGCACCACTCGAGCATCGTTAGTAGGCAAGGCTTGAGCCTCAACCCACTTGGACACGTAATCAATTGCCACGAGTATGTACCTATTCTCTTTTGACATAGGGAATGGTCCAATGAAGTCAATACCCCATACATCAAAAACTTCCAAGACTTGGATGGGGTTTTGAGGCATTTCATCCTTCAATGAGATGCTACCAGTGCGTTGACAAGGATCACATTGCTTAACAAACTCAAGGGAATCTTTCACCATAGAAGGCCAATAAAAGCCACAATCAAAAACCTTTTGAGCAGTGGAGTGGTGACCATGATGATCTCCCGTCAAACCCTCATGACAATGCTTAAGGATTTATAAATATTCGTTCCTACTCACACGTCTCCTAAGCACTCGATCTCCTCCTACACGATATAGGTACGGGTCATCCCAAATGTACTTACCCGCATCCTGGAAGAACTTGTTCTTCTGTTGAGTGGTCATACCCTCAATTACTACTCCATGAGCAAGATAGTTTGCCAAATCAGTGAACCATGGCATACCTTGCTTCTCCGCCTCTACAAAATCAATCACCTCATGAGGTAACCTATCTCCAATATCCTCCTCACGAATCTCACTTCTCTCCGGATCCTCCAATCGGGAGAGATGATCAGCAGCCACATTCTCCGCCCCTTTGTTGTCCTTAATCTCTATGTCAAACTCCGATAGCAAAAGAATCCACCTAATTAAACGAGGCTTGGCATCTTTCTTTGCGAAAAGAAATCTCAATGCCGAATGGTCGGTAAAAACGGTGGTCTTAGAAGGCACAAGATATGATCGGAATTTGTCAAAGGCAAACACTACCGCTAGAAGCTCTTTCCCAGTTGTGGTATAATTCTCTTGAGCATCATTAAGAGTCTTACTAGCATAGTAAATGGGATGGAAGCGTTTCTCTCGCCTTTGCCTTAAAACAACCCCAACTGCTTGGTCACTAGCATCACACATGAGCTCAAATGGTAAGCATTAATCGGGGGCAAGTAAGATGGGAGCACTCACTAACTTCTCCTTCAAAAACTCAAATGCCTTAATGCATTCCTCATCAAACACGAACATGACATCTTTCTCTAGAAGATGGGTCATAGGCCTAGTGATATTTGAAAAATCCTTAATAAATCGCCTATAAAAACCTGCATGACCAAGGAAACTCCTAATGGATCTCATACTAGAAGGTGCTGGAAGTTTACTAATGGTCTCGATCTTAGCCTGATCTACCTCAGTACCAGCTCTAGAGATCTTATGTCCTAACACTATCCCCTCAGTCACCATGAAGTGACACTTCTCCCAATTCAGCATCAACTTGGTCTCCACACATCTCTTAAGCATCCTCTCCAAATTCAACAAACACTGATCAAACGAGCTACCATAAACTGAGAAATAATCCATGAAAACCTCCATCGATGACTCTATCATATCCTGAAAGATAGCTACCATACACCTCTGAAATGTAGCCGGAGCGTTGCACAACCCGAATGGCATGCGACGATAGGCATAAGTGCCATAGGGGCACGTGAAGGTGGTCTTTTCTTGATCCTCCAGTGCAATGGGGATCTGCAAATACCCTGAAAAGCCATCTAAGAAGCAGTTAACTGCTGACCTGCCAAACGCTCCAAAATATGGTCAATGAAGGGAAGGGGAAAATGATCCTTCCGGGTGGCATCATTAAGTTTCCTATAATCGATGCATACTTGCCTCCCTGTGACCGTTCGAGGAGGAATGAGCTCGTTCTTCTCATTCGTGATGACAGTCATCCCTCCCTTTTTAGGGACAACCTGAGTCGGGCTCACCCATGAGGAGTCAGAAATGGGATAAATCAAGCCCGCATCCATCAACTTCAACACCTCTTTCTTCACAACCTCTTACATATTAGGATTTAAACGTCTCTGAGGTTGTACCACCGGCTTATATGCATCTTCGATGAGTATCCTATGTGTGCAATAAGTAGGACTAATGCCTTGGATATCTGAGAGTCTCCAAGCAATAGCACTCTTATGAACCTTCAGCACATCAAGCAAACGACTCTTCTCCTCCTTACTCAACCTAGAATAGATCACAACAGGTAGAGTGAAATACTCACTTAAAAATGCATACTCCAAATGGGAAGGCAGGACAGTTGGGGACTCTAATAATGGTTTCTTACTCTCCTCTCTCAACTCATCAACCTCTAAAATCTTAGAAATCACAGAGACACTCTCCTCAATCACCTCTACCTCCTCCCCACTACTCTCAATTACCAAATCAGCTCCACACACGTAATCAAGACACCTATCTACGTGTGACATGAATGAATTTATGAAGTATACAGAATGAAATGGATCATTAAAATCATCTTGATCACTCTGATGTCTCATGGACTTCACAACCTCAAACATGACAGTCTCATCACCTACTCTAAGAGTGAGCTTACCATCAAAAACATCAATGATGGCCTTAGCGGTCCGCAAGAAAGGAAGACCTAGAATGATAGGAACCACCTCATCGGCCTCCATGTCAAGAATCACAAAATCAACGGGGAAAACAAATTTACCAACCTTCACTAACAAGTTCTCTAGAATTCCCCGTGGACATTTGACCGTCCAGTCAGCAAGAGAAAGTGTCATGCGCGTCGGGAGTAGATCACCAAGGGCTAGCTTCTCATATAAAGAATAGGGCATCAAATTGATGCTAACACCTAAATCCGCCAACGCGTGTCTCTGAGTGTCACTACCAAAAAGACACAGGATTGTAAAAATACTTGGGTCTGTCAATTTCTCTGGTAGCTTGTTCAGAATCACCGCAGAACACTCTCCACTCAATGGAACATTAGAAAGTTCCCCTAAACGATCCTTCCGCTTCAACAAATCCTTCAAGAATTTGGCATCTGCTGAAGGGCCTCAATAAAAGGTAGATTGATCCTCAACTGTTTGAACATGTCAAGAAAATGACCATACTCCTTAGCATGCTTCTGATGAGCTAAGCAAGCAGGGTATGGAAGACGTGAATGATCAATCTTAGGATCGGGCCTAACCTCAACCGGTTTCTTCTCAACCGACTTCTCTACGGGAGACTCACTGTTCAGTGTTGTACTTGCTAGGCATGGCCTCATGTGCACCCCTCCAGGAGTCTCCATCTCTATCTCCTCATCTACTGGTTCCTTTTCAACCAACTCAACAGGTGGGAAAACTCTCTCACCCCCTTACCACTACGAGTGGTTACTGCTTTGACATGAGCATTTGGGTTAGGCTGAGTACTACCTGAAAACTGACCTTGGGGCCTCTCATCCAAACGCTTAGCAATGTCACCCACGGATCGCTGAAGATCAAGAAAAACAGATTGTTGGTTTTTCAAAAGGATGTCATGCTCAGCAAGAGTTTTCTGAGTAGTAGCATCCTTAGCAACCAAATGAGTCAACAACTCCTCTATCCTACCCATGTTACCACCACCACTACTACTACCCCCTCCCGATGTGTGACTCGGATTACTACCAGATGAGTGACCCTGCCCCTGGTTATGAGTCAAACCAGATTGAAAACCAAGGGATGACCGGAAGATCGCCATATGAAATTTGGGTGGTTTCTCCAATTTTGGTTGTAAGAGTTATTGAAAGGATTAGTGTTACCCAGATTTTCACCTCCTAAATAATCAACCTACTCCTGATTAACCACTAAACACTCAGATGTAGCATGACCACCCCTACAAATCTCATACCTATCAACCTTCATCTTCAACTCCTTCACATCTCTCGACAAGGCTTCGAGAGCAACTGCCACACTAGTATCCATATAGACATGTGTGACACCCCGCAAATTCCAGGTCATACTTCCTTTTAATTAAATGTATATTTAATTAGCATATGCATACGTGGCACTAGAATTAGTTTAATTTAGTGTGACACGTAGCATGACAGTACAAACACAGTCACACAACATGATAATTCGAGGAAATATCGAAAAAACCGCACACACGTGTCAGAAATCACGAACGTTGGTGAACGTCACATCTTTTAAGCACAAGTGAATTACACAAGTCAATTATGACTAATAGTTGATGATAGAGTTCAAACGATGTTAAAACAACGTGTTACAGTCGAGAAACGAGTGAAAACGAGCTCAAATTATGAAAATGGGCTAATTGGACTTGTCAGGGCAGCCAGGCGGTACGCCTAAGCCCAATAGCCGACCACAGGCAGTACACGCGAGACCGAGGAAACTTTTCAGACCAGGACCATCCGCGCGGTATGCCTGGAGACAGCCTGGCCCGTCAGGCGATGCGCCTGGCAGCCGAATCGTGGAAAATCTCCTTGAACACCACAAAAATGATGCCTACTCTATTGTCACTCCTTATAACCGGTTCTAGACGCCATCTACTCGAAATTTTCACCTCTGATTCATCTTCTACATCTGATTGAGCTCAAGAAACTCCATTGGAAGCCTTGATTGAAGGATTTGAAGCTTGTAAGCAAGAAAGGAAGGATTAGAGGCTTGTCACCACTCTCACCATCACCTCCTAGTCACTAAAGTCTCATTCTCAGCTGATTGAGGAGCATTCCAGACCTGTTCTAGCAACACCCCACCTTGTTTGAGGCTTGGAAGGTAGTTTTACATCCCTTGTAGCATAAACACACTCAAAACACACACATGCAAGCTTAAAATCCACATGCCCGCACTCAAGCTTCACATGCACGAATTTTGATGACAAAAATATGTGATTTGATGTTATGAGGATTGGTTTATAGTTATTAGAATCGTCTAAGATGATCTACAATGAGTTTTGTTAACATTCATGCGATTATGGTCATATTCTTATGAAATAGTGACTTTAAGTCACATGCATGTGCTATGTAAGATGATTTGGTTGATGTTAAATAGAAATATGTGATCATTAAGATGATAAGAATGTTCATGTTAAAGATCAATGAGATTTGTGAAAATGCATTTGATTATGTTATGAGCAACATGAACTTGTTAAAATAATGATTTAATAACTATTATACCTAAGAAATGATTTGAAATGATGGAATGGTCGTTTGATGAACATTTAGGCATAGTTACTATTTTTAGTAACTTTATTTTATGAAAACTTGATAAATGATGATATTTGATGAAATATTATTATTAATGAAGTTATTAACAAGTATTAGGCATGAACTTGGTTTAAACAATGCTTGGAATGAAATGTTGCTATTTAAGGAAACTTTGTTTGGTGAAATCATGAAATAGGAATGCAATGCTTGATTTGTACATGATAAATGGCTTAAAATGATGCAATATGATTATTGTGTGAAAAGTTATGTAGTTCTTGATGTTAACCATGCTAAATATAGGAACTTTCCATTTTAGGAAACTTTAATGAGTAAAAACGACTTATATGTTTATTTGATCGTTTGTAATAATGTGTTATGTGTTAACATGACCACGTAGGGTAAATGAGCAAGTTAGGATCATTAAAACGAAATGTTTTGTGGAATTCTAAAAATGGAAACTTGCTATAAATAGGAAGTTGTCCATAAATGTGGATGGTGTGTTTCACTCACTATGTACACGATCACGAATGTTACACGAGATATAACCAACACACGATTCACCAACGGGTCGTTGACTTGACATGGTCAAACACGGTCAGACACGGTCAAACACGAACACGAACACGGACAAGCACGACCAGTATGGACCAACATGGACAAACATAACAACCAAGAGTTGTTGAGCACGAACACGAAACACGGTCACATACACGAACTCACTTACGCTATACGATATAGGTAGCCCGTGACAGACTCGTCACAGGAATCAGGAGCTTACGCATTACCCGACTATCAACTAAGGTGAGTTTACGGCCGCCTCTTTAAAATTTTTGCAAACTTTCAAAATAGGAGGAGAATACTTGTTAATCGAGTCAAACATTATTACTTGTACAAACATTTGTGTATGCTAGTTTATTAGACAAAAATTAAGTGTTGGGGGTGTATTTTAATATTCCGCTGCAATCTTATTTAACCAGTTGGGTTAACACTATGTTTTCAAACTTACTTTTTAAAAGCATATAGAGTCGTTCTGTATGACCATGAGCTGTGATTCTGGCCATGTCACACCCATGCAGACTGACACCGCACGTGGGAATTTGGGGGTGTGACAGACTGGTATCAGAGCCTTGGTTATAGGAAACAAGGTTTGCATGTTGTTAACTTAGACTATAGTCATCGCTCAACACTAGACATTACACTTAGTCATTGCACAATAATATGCTTATTATTAATGTTATCTGTTACTTATTAAGTCGAGATTACAGGATGGAAAACAACAACAATGACGGAAGAAACCCGGGCAAGCGTCCCGCATATTACAAGCTGACTAAGGAGGACCGACGTAGGATACGTTGTATTGTATCCGAAGTAGACTCCGAGGAGTCTAGACGAGCTCGACCGACGAGCAGCACCAAAGCATGGGACTGGTACCCCATGACTATTGTACGCTGGATAGAGGAGGAGCGAGTGCCACTTTTGCCATTACTTGGTGACACATATAGTGGCCACTCCTTACCAGCACTGGGTGTGCCATTGGAGCGGGCTTTCGCAACCTATCTCTCCTGATCAGCACGCGAGGCTTGATATGTCTATGAGCTGATCGGAGAGGTCAGAGCTCTCCGTGAGGATAACCGACACCTTCGAGGACAGGTGGAGTACCTGCAGAAAGAACTCGCCTATACTGATAGGGTGCACGACGTCTTGGCCGGTATGACCAAGGACTCTATACGTTGACAGGAGGAGATGGCGACTGAGGTCGCAGAGTTACGTGCTCGTACTGGACAGCTGGAGGAGCACCGGGAGGCTGTCACTACAGTGGTCCAGGAGCACGGAGCTCGTTTGGGAGCAGTAGAGATAGTCTTCGAGGAGAACACTGCTTAGATACAGGCTAGCGATGCGATGATGAACGCCTGGGCGGCGCAATTCATCGTAGAGTTGGAGCCTGAGGACAAGCCACAGTTTGATGCGGAGGACCTTGAGGAGAATACTGAGGAGGATCTGGAGGAGGAGCCTTTCGAGGAGCAGGATGACGGGCCTACTGCCAGCGAACACTCTCACTCTATGATTGCCTCCGAGTAGTTAGTTGTTTTATTTCAGTTATTTTGATTTATATTGTACACCTATATGAGCGGGTTGTGATTATATGAACTATGATGATTAGTAGTATGTTTTGGAAATCATTGTACTCAAAAGATGTTATTAATGGAATGATATTTTGGTTTTATCATTTGAGTATTTTTTTATGTTGCATTCTAACTCAACATCTAACACCAATGACAACTAACACACTACCTATTTCATATAGAACTAACAAATGGCTGGACGAGGAACCCATTCCTGAGCACACAAACGACAGATCGGCGCGACAACTATCAAGATGATGGTTGACAGGCTGGTCAACAAAGCGTTCACCGAGTATGAGGCGAGTCGACTCCATAGTGAAACTAGTGGCACAAACAATGGTACTAACACTCACTTAAACCTGATTGACTTAGTATGGTTAACGTGATCACTAACACACAACATTGACTACTGACAAACAGGACCTCAAGGCAATGCAAACAAAGGATGTTCATTCAAGACTTTTTTCAGCTGTCACCCACACTCATTCAAGGGGATGGAAGGAGTCGTTGGGATGCTCCGATGGATCGAGAAGGCGGAATCAGTCTTCTCAATGTGCGACTGCGCTGAGGAGAATCGGGTTAAGTTTGTGACTGGAACACTCGAGGGCCCGGTCCTCACATGGTGGAACACTCATGTCCAGACACTTGGAAGTTGCTAACTCTATTACCTGGGATGACTTTACTCGAATGCTCCAAGAGGAGTATTGCCCAAGAAATTAGATTAAAAAGCTGGTGGAGGAATTTTGGGTACACAAAATGGTGGGCTCGGAGATCGAGCAATACTTTACACGATTCCATGAGATGTGCAAGCTATGCCCGGGGATGGTGACCCCTGAATAAAAAAAGATCGAGCAGTTCATCAGTGGACTGCCCGAGCAAATCCAGAGCATGGTCACAACTTCTGACCCAACACTGATCCAACCTACCATCCGACAGGCTCACAAACTCACCGATCAGGCGGTAGCACAAGGGAAGCTACCCAAGAGGGGTGAACATCTAAAACCCCAAGACAGCAACAAACACAAGTGATGCCCAGTCCTCATCAATCACACTCCTCACATCAACCTCATCAAAGATCTGCACCCGCACGGGCATTCACAGCTACCCAACCCGAGCGCAAAGGGAAGGGTGTGTATGAGGGGAAATACCCTCTGTGCAACCGGTGTTCATATCACCACTTCGGGCAATGCGAGAGGTACCGTTGCCTGAAATGCGGACGACATGGCCATATGGCCAGAGATTGCAGAACCAAGCTGGCTAACGACCACATAAACAACCCCAACCAAAAAAACAACTAGAATACTCTCAAGGGGTGTTATGAATGTGGAAAACCAGGGCACATGCGGAGGGATTGCCCACAACTGAAGAAACCTAGAGGAGGCACAGCCAAGGGTCGTGCGTTCATGATTGGCTCGGGGGAAGCCAAGGATGACCCGAACATCGTTACCGGTACGTTTCTTTTAAATAATGTCTATGCAAGCATATTATTTGATACCGGTTCCGATAGGAGTTTCATATCTAGTGAATTTAGCAAACTACTTGATATTACCCCAACACCACTAGACTATAAGTATACCGTAGAGTTAGCAGATGGCAAATTGATAGAGACACAACACGTATTTCGAGGGTGCGTCATGGTTTTGGTGGATCACAAACTCAAAATCGACCTGATGCCAGTAACTCTCGGGAGCTTCGATGTGGTCGTTGGAATGGACTGGCTATCCGCAAACCAAGTTGACGTGTAAAATGAGAAAATCGTACGAGTTACGTTGCCGAGTGGAGAACAGATCTTGATTCAGGGAGAACGGCGGGGGATACTGCTAAAAATCATGTCTTGCATGAAGGCGAACAAGTATTTGCAAAAGGGATACACCACCATACTAGCCCTTATCACTGAGCAACCGAAGAAGGAGAGTAAAATCTAGGACATCGTTGTACTCCGCGACTTTCCTGAAGTATTTCCCGAGGATTTACCTGGACTACCACCGAAATGACAAATCGAGTTCCTGATAGACCTCACCCCAGGAGCGGCACCGATTGCTAAAGCACCATACAGACTAGCACCGACGGAAACGCAAGAGTTGTCTAACCAGTTGCAGGAGCTATTAGACAAAGGATTCATCCAACCGGGCTTCTCGCCGTGGGGAGCACCGATCTTATTTGTGAAAAAGAAAGACGGATCATTCCGTATGTGTATCGACTACAGGGAGCTGAACAAGGTGACGATCAAGAATCGATACCCGTTACCACGAATAGACGATCTGTTTGACCGGTTGCAAGGGTCAAGCTGCTATTCAAAGATCGATTTAAGATCGGGCTACCATCAACTGAGGATACAGGAAGATGATATTCCAAAGACCGCCTTTAGGACCCGATACAGACACTATGAATTTTTGGTCATGCCCTTCGGATTGACCAATGCACCGGCCGTATTCATGGACCTCATGAATCGCGTGTGCAAGCCGTACCTTGATAAATTCGTGATAGTGTTCATTGACGACATCCTAATTTACTCCAAGAATCATGAGGAACATGCCGAGCACCTAAGGCTTGTCTTGGAATTGTTGAAGAACGAGCAGCTGTACGCGAAGCATTCCCAATGTGACTTTTGGATTCGCGAAGTCCAGTTCCTTGGACACGTAGTAAATGAGAAGGGAATACACATAGACCCAGCCAAGATCGAAGCCATCAAAAACTGGGAAACACCAAAGACTCCAACCAAGGCGTGACAATTCCTAGGACTGGCAAGGTACTACCGACGGTTCATCGAGGGATTTTTGAAAATCCCTCAGTCACTAACTTCCCTGATGCACAAGGATAAGAAGTTCGATTGGGGGAAAAACAGGAGTCTGCTTTCAACTTGTTGAATAAGAAATTATGCACTGCACCAATCCTATCCCTACTGGAAGGAAGTGATGATTTCGTGGTATAATGTGACGCTTCGAAACAAGGACTCGGTTGTGTGCTGATGCAACGCGAGAAGGTCATAGCATACTCATCATGACAATTAAAGGTGCACGAGAAGAACTGTACAACTCACGATCCAGAGTTGGGAGTCGTGGTGTTTGCTATGAAGATATGGCGACACTATCTATACGACACGAAATGTACCATCTTCACCGATCATAAGAGCCTACAACATATCTTCGACCAGAAGGAGTTAAACATGAGACAACGAAGATGGGTTGAACTTATTGGCGATTATGATTGCGCCATAAAGTATCATCCGGCCAAGGAAAACGTAGTGGCCGATGCGTTAAGCTGAAAGGAAACAACCAAACGCGTGCGTGCACTGCAACTCACGATCCATTCTGAGTTGCCACAACAGATCCGGAATGCTCAACAGGAAGCTTTGAAAGTTGAGAACCTCACGCAAGAATCCTTGCGCAGTATGCACAAACAATTAGAGGCAAAGACCGACAGAGCCTACTACTTCATGGATCGGATCTGGATTCCACACTACGGGGGAGTACGAGGTGGTGGTGGATGAAGCTCACAAGAGCCGGTATTAAGTACACCTGGGCTCTGACAAAATGTACCATGATCTGAAGACGACCTACTGATGGCCGAACATGAAAGCAGAAATAGCAACTTACGTAAGTAAGTGTCTAACGTTTAAAAGTCAAGGTTGAGTACCAGAAGTCATCAGGTCTACTACAGCAACCCGAGATACCAATGTGGAAATAGGAGCAGATTTCCATGGACTTCATAACTAAGCTGCCTAAGCCGACAAGTGGCTACGATACCATCTGGGTAATCGTAGACCGACTGACGAAGTCTGCGCACTTCCTACCCATAAAGGAGACTGACAAGTTAGATAAACTGGCATGGATTTATCTAACGGAAGTGGTTACCCGACACGGAGTACCAATCTCAATTATCTCTGACAGCGACAGTCGATTCACGTCGCATTTCTAGAAGTCCTTGCATAAGGCATTGGGTACGAGATTGGACATGAGTACCGCTTACCACCCGCAGACTGATGGGCAGAGCGAGCAAACTATACAGACATTGGAAGACATGCTCCGCACATGTGTCATTGACTTTGGCAGTAGCTGGGAGACTCATCTACCGTTAATTGAGTTCTCGTACAACAACAACAACTATCACACGAGCATACAAGCTTCACCATTCGAGGCACTCTACGGACGTTAGTGCCGATCACCCATTTGTTGGGCGGAAGTTGGTGAAAGCAAACTGACAGGTTCCGAACTTGTGCACGAGACGACTGAGAAGATCGGGCACATACGCAAGCGAATGGCAGCAGCTTGGGACAGACTAGAAAAGCTATGCCGACAAAACGCGCAAGCCTTTGGAATTCCAGGTAGGAGACAGAGTGTTACTCAAGGTCTCGCCCTGGAAGGAAGTCATCTGATTTGGCAAACAAGGGAAGTTAAATCCTCGTTACATCGGACCTTTTGAGATCACCAAACGGATAGGCCCCGTGGCTTATGAACTGAACCTGCCGAACGAGCTAAGCAGTGAACACAACGTATTTCATGTGTCAAACCTCAAGAAATGCATGTCTGATGAAACACTTGCAATTCCTCTTGAGGATATTCAAATCGACGAGCAATTACACTTCGTTGAGGAACCGGTGGAAATTATGGACCGGGAAATCAAGAAGCTTAAACCTAGCAAAAACCAATAGTGAAAGTGCGATGTAATTCGCGACGCGGACCAGAATTCACGTGGGAGCGTGAATATCAAATGAAGAAGAAATATCCACACCTGTTCGCTGAACCGACAAACACTAACAACGCAAGCTAAATTTCGTTTCGGGACGAAATTTTTTCTAACAGGGGGATAATGTGATACCCCGCAAATTCCAGGTCAGACTTCCTTTTAATTAAATGTTTATTTAATTAGCATCTGCATACGTGACACGTGTCATGACAGTACAAACACAGTCACACAACAGGATAATTTGAGAAATTATCTAAAAACCGCACACACGTGTCAAAAATCACGAATGTTGGTGAACATCACACCAATTAAGCACAAGTGAATTACACAAGTAAATTATGACTAATAGTTGATGATAGAGTTCAAAAGATGTTAAAACAACGTGTTACATTCGAGAAACGAGCCCAAATTATGAAAATGGGCTAATTGGACTTGTTAGGGCAGCCAGGCGGTACGCCTAAGCCCAACAGCCGACCACATGCAGTACGTGCGAGACCGAGGAAACTTTTCAGACCAGGACCATCCGCGCGGTATGCCTGGAGACAGCCTGGCCCGTCAGGCGATGCGCCTGGCAGCCGAATCGTGGAAAATCTCCTTGAACACCAAAAAAATGATGCCTACTCTAATGTCACTCATTATAACTGGTTCTAGATGCCATATACTCGAAATTTTCACCTCTGATTCATCTTCTACATCTGATTTAGCTCAAGAAACTCCATTGGAAGCCTTGATTGAAGGATTTGAAGCTTGGAAGCAAGAAAGGAAGGATTAGAGGCTTGTCACCACTCTCACCATCACCTCCTAGTCACTAGAGTCTCATTCTCAGCTGATTGAGGAGCATTCCAGACCTGTTCAAGCAACACCCCACCTTGTTTGAGGCTTGGAAGGTAGTTTTACATCCCTTGTAGCATAAACACACTCAAAACACACACATGGAAGCTTAAAATCCACATGCACGCACTCAAGCTTCACATGCACGAATTTTGATGACAAAAATCTATGATTTGATGTTATGAGGATTGATTTATAGTTATTAGAACGGTCTAAGATGATCTACAATGAGTTTTGTTAACATTCACGCGATTATGGTCATATTCTTATGAAATAGTGACTTTAAGTCACATGCATGTGCTATGTAAGATGATTTGGTTGATGTTAAATAGAAATATGTGATCATTAAGATGAATGTTCATGTTAAATATCAACGAGATTTGTGACCATTTAGAGATGATTTATGCATAGTTACTAAATATAGTAACTTTATGTTCATGAAAATGCATTTGATTATGTTATGAGCAACATGAACTTGTTAAAATAATGATTTAATAACTATTATACCTAAGAAATGATTTGAAATGATGGAATGGTCATTTGATGAACATTTAGGCATAGTTACTATTTTTAGTAACTTTATTTTATGAAAACTTGATAGATGATGATATTTGATGAAATATTATTATTAATGAAGTTATTAACAAGTATTAGGCATGAACTTGGTTAAAATAATGCTTGGAATGAAATGTTGCTATTTAAGGAAACTTTGTTTGGTGAAATCATGAAATAGGAATGCAATGCTTGATTTGTACATGATAAATGGCTTAAAATGATGCAATATGATTATTGTGTGAAAATTTGTGGTGTTCTTGATGTTAACCATGCTAAATATAGGAACTTTCCATTTTAGGAAACTTTAATGAGTAAAAACGTAGGGTAATGTGCTATGTGTTAACATGACCACGTAGGGTAAATGAGCATGTTAGGATCATTAAAACGAAACGTTTTGTGGACTTTCTAGAAATGGAAACTTGCTATAAATAGGAAGTTGTCCATAAACGTGAATTGTGTGTTTCACTCACTATGTACACGATCACGAATGTTACACGAGATATAACCGACACACGGTTCACCAACGGGTCGTTGACTTGACACGGACAAACACGGTCAGACACGGTCAAGCACGGTCAGTATGGACCAACATGGACAAACATAACAACCGAGGATTGTTGAGCATAAACACGAGCACGAACATAAAACACGGTCACATGCACGAACTCACTTACGCTATACGATATAGGTTGCCGGTGACCGACTCGTCACAGGAATTAGGAGCTTACGCATTACACAACTATCAACTAAGGTGAGTTTACGGCCCCCTCTTTAAACTTTTTGCAAACTTTCAAAATAGTGGGAGAGTACTTGTTAATCGAGTCGAACATGATTACTTGTACAAACATTTGTGTATGCTAGTTTATTAGACAAACATTAAGTGTTGTATCGTAACAAAGGCTTCGAACAGTCTTACCGTTAATGTTCAAACAACGAGGTGAGTTTAGATAGATCTATTGGGTGTGACCAACCCCACGCGGCGCCAACACTGACCGGAGGTCGGGGCGCGTGTAATCTTGACCTATCGCGCCATTGTTATTACGAGACGTCGCGGAGGCAAGAGCTAACAAGTCTAGTTCGGTAGTGACGCAACTGACACTTGGAGCCTAGGGCTCGGGACTAACATTTGATAAACAGCATGACACGTGACAAACATTTTACTTATTATGTATTTATATCAAAACCTGTGAACTCGCCAACCTATGTGTTGACACTTTTTCTTAAACATGTATTCTCAGGTAACTAGCTGCATTTGGATCAGGAAGCACATAAGGATTGAGCATAGGACTGACCGCATCCATATCATGCCTTTGAAAACAAACATTTTATTCCTTATGATTATGTAACAAACAATGTAGTTTCTGACAATTTCTTTTTCCGCTGCATTTGAACAAACTGTAATTTTTCCGCTGCTTATGTATTTTAATATTCCGCTGCAATCTTATTTAACCAGTTGGGTTAACACTATGTTTTCAAACTTACTTTTCAAAAGCATATAGAGTCGTTCTATATGACCATGAGCTGTGATTCTGGCCACGTCATACCCATTCGGACTGACACCGCACGTGGGAATTTAGGGGTGTGACAAGATGTATCAAAACGGGCACAAGTCTCGTAAATAAGCCCATTGTAGAATTTCTCTACAAGAGCCCAATTAGAAACACCATGCTGGGAGCATAGGCTAAGCAAATTTTGGAATCTCTCCCAAGCAAGGTAGTATGGCTGATCAGGTGCCATTCTGAAAGAATGGATCTCATCACGAAGGCGGGCCACCTTGGCAGATGGAAAGCACTTCTTAAGGAACGCATCCCTAAGACTGCCCCATATAGTGAATGACCCTGGTGTGTGAATCAAGCCAAGTGCCAGCCCTTCCCGCAAGTGAGAAAGGAAATAGCTGCAGAAAAATCGTATCTTCAGTGGCACCTTGCAGATTGAAAGTACCACAAATGCAAGTGAGGCGAGCTATGTGTGCCGGAGCATCCTCATCATCACCATTAAACTGTGAATTGTTAATGGAAGTCATGATGTATGAGGTTATCTTCCATGAGTTTTCATTGGTGATGTTTGGCACAGTGATGAGATTATTAAGTCCCGTGAAACCCTCGGTGGATTGTTGGTGAACAGTGCGACGGTTGGCCATAGGTGGGGTTAAAGGAAGACGGGGGCTAGAATGGATGGAAGAACTAGATGATGAAGGTGTGGAATCAGAAAGATCAGGAGAAATGGGATTAGAAGCACTTACCTTGCTAGTAGAACCTTCTGAAAGCTCTCGTGAATCACTCCTTGATGGTAATGAAAGCACAGGTGGCGATCCTTATGAGCGTAAGTGTAGCATACACTATCAAACCTACAAATAAAAGAATTAATTAGAAATAAAATAAACAAAATAAAATAAACTGAAACTGAAATAAGACACAACTATGCACACATAAGAAAAGAAAACTAGTAAGCACAATCGACTAAGAAATCCCCCGCAACGGCGCCAAAAAATTGATGTGCACAAAGTAGTTCAATTAAAATTAACAAAATCAAAACTAAACTAGAAACTATGTAATACTCTAGACTCTTTAAAACTAAATTACTGACAGACAAGTGAACCTATCGAAACTAGTAAAGCAAAAGCAAGTCCGGATATCGAACCCACATACTTCTACAGAAAATGCTAACTAGACTCAATTACTTATCTATACAACTTTGGTTAAATAAAAATTATGATTTGAAGGGGGGTTTTACTGAATAATTAAAATTATACTAAAAGAAATAAATGACTTAAAACGACTTAAGACTAGGTAGCAAGAATCGACTTAAAAGTGATGATGATGAAAGTACTACCTAGGGTTGAATCCTATACACGCTTAACACCTCTTCTATTGATTATGGAACTATTGTGAAATCGGGATCTTGAAATACTAACTTACAAGTAGCCTAGAGCATCTTCGACCCTTCTCAAAGATGTCAACCAAGATACCTAAATGTCGTTAAAGTACTGGTTTGATGGACTTCTTTCACAAGTTACCCAATCCTATCAATGACATATTCAAAAGACAATCTACCTCACAGAAACGAAAGTCACAAACACACCAAAGTGCATGCGATAACTAGGAGTCTCAAATTGGATTCGATAAACAAGGAATGTCAAATTAACTAGAAAGAATCTTTTCACAAAGACTTTAACTAGTAATCAAACATACAAGACAAACCGACAATCTCTCACTTTACAACTTTTGAGATTGGTTAAACATTTAGGACATCTAAAGCATAAACATCATTCCTATGGAATGCTACGTCTAGCAACCCATTTAATAATCAATAACACACAGTAATTAATCTAACATGCACCTATGTTGTGAAAGACATTCACCAAAGCACATGAGGAATAAATAATTATACCATAAACACTTCTCAATATCCATACACATCCAAGAATAAAAACCAAGTCTTTATGTCAATGAATCATCACAAACAAATGTTCCATAACCATTAAATCAATGTTAAACATGCATATTCATCATAACCTAGGTAGTTTTAAGTATCTAGCCCACAATCATTTCATAAACAATGAAAGATCCCATCAAAAACCGAATAGAAAACAAAATCATTCAATAGAAAACAAGAAGAAATCGAAAGCATTGTACACCCTTGATTTTGAATCCTAGGGCTTCCAAATGTCAATCCTTGCCTTCAAAGTCTTCCCAGCACTACTTGTCGCCTCTCCAGATGCCTCAGATCATGTCTAACACTAAAAATAACTCACAGCCATCTTTTAATCGATCACAAATCAGTTTTCTGGGTTTTTCTACTCATTGCGTACCGCGACGGGGTTCGGGGGCGCCCTCGCGTAGCGCGAAGGGTTTCGGAAACCGACAAAACAGTCGGGTCAGCCTAATGATTAAGTAAGGGTTATTTTAGTCTTTTCCACCCCTCGATATAATTAACTAAAAATAGAATAAATATGTATAAAAACAAAAGAAAAACCGACTAAGAAATAGATGTGTTTTACAACACATCACAAAGCCTTTGCAAGTATACCATAAAATTTAATAAATCTGCTATAGTACCCCGTTAGCCCCAAAATTCCCTCAACTGCTTCACATCCGTAGGAATAGGCCATTCTTGAATAGCACTCAATTTCTTGGAATCAGTTTGACCCCATTACTAGAGATAATGTGGCCCAAATACTCAACTGAAGTCCCTCCAAAAGTACATTTAGATTATTTCGCATATAACTAATGTTTTCTCAACATTTCTAACACTCTTTTAAGATGGCTTACATGCAATTTCCATGAACTACTAAACGCCAATATGTAATCAAAAAATACTAGCACAAATTTCCTAAAAATTCCTTAAAAGTGTCATTTATAAGTGCTTGAAATGTTGCAGGAGCGTTTGTGAGGTCAAATGACATCACTACAAATTCGAATAACCCTTCATGAGTTCTAAATGTTGTCTTTTTAATGTCCTCTTCATTCATATGGATCTAATTATAACCCGATCTTAAATGAAGCTTAGAGAAAACCACCACATTTCCCAATTCCTCAAACAACTCTTCTACTAAAGGAATAGGATAACTATTTTTTATAGTAGCATTATTTAGTTTCTTGTAATCTATACAAAACCTTCAAGAACCATCTTTTTTCTTTACTAAAACCATTGGTGCAACAAAAGGACTACAGCTACTCCTCACTACCCCTGTGTCCATCAGTTCCTTAGTTAGCTTCTCCATAATATCCTTTTGGGTAGAAGGATATCTATAGGGTTTCAAATTAACCACCTGACTTTCATCTTTCAACTGTATCTTATGATCAAACAATCTCTTAGGAGGTAATGATGAAGGTGTTTGGAATACATCGTTAAATTCTTCTAATAAACCTTGAATCTGATCATTCCAAGAATGACCTAAAACGTTAGCCTCATGTTGAAGATCTCCCTTAGCAGGTTGTAATTGTAGACTACATAAATGAGCATCAATTATGTTATTATCCTGCTTCAAAAGATTGTGCATCACATTTGCAGAACATAATGAAACATCATTATTATCTATTCCCTTTAAATTGCATTGAGTTCCTTCAATAGAAAATTGCATTGTTAAATCTTTAAAATTCCACACAATAGCCCCCAAATCTTTAAAATTCCACACGTGTCCTAGAGTAAACTTTTCTGTACACCAAAAACATTCTCCCCTCGCCCTTTTCCCTTCTATTTCTTTACTAGATTTCTGTTTAGTGTTCGTCAATCTCTTGGAAATAGAAGGAGTAGGTAAAACATGTAATTGAGTTACACTGATAGGTGGTTTAACAATGTTTTGAGATTTGTTCACAAATGAATTATTGATATGATTACTCTTACTTCCCAAAGATAAATTTATCGATTTATTAGTGGCATCTTGAATCTTGGCTAAGTAAAAAAGCTTCTCTTAACAGAGGCGTCTCCGAGAATTCGAGTGCCCCGTGCGAAAAGGGAAAAAAGGCCCTTTTAGATAAAATTTTTTTTATATATAATGACTAATGTTGTGACAATTAACGTAAGCATAACAAAATCATAGTTTTCAAACTTAAAAGTACGTACCAATATACCAATGTTATAATGGGACAATTGAATTTTTATAAAAAATATATAGTATATATAAAAAAAATTTATAAAATTGTGCCCCTAAAACGATGGGCCCTATGCGGGAGGCGGGTTTGCACCCCCTCCCAGCCGCCCATGTCTCTTAACATCTTGGGTTGAAACATTTTAACAAGACCACCAATAGAGGTGGGCAAAAAATCCGGACCCGGAACCGACAACCCGAACCGGTCATACCCGAACCGGTGGGTACAAACGGGTCCGGTTTTTCATACAAATTAGAACCGGAACCGAAACCGGAACTGGTTCCACCTATACCCGGCCAAAACCTGAACTGGAACCGGCCAAAACCCAAACCGGAACCGGTCAAAAACCGGTCGAAACCCGGAACCAGGTATTGACTTTGTTGACCGGAACGAGAACTGGTTGAAACCGGTTCCGGTTCCGGAACCGGTTTCAGAAAAAACCCGATTTGTGCACCTCTAAATAGAGGGATTAACTGCCTTAGAAACCTTTAATTAGCACGCATCAATCTGTTGAAAAAAATCTTCCAATGATCTCGATTTGACAATGAAGTAAGAATACCCATTGCATCTTCAAATAACGTGGTAGAGAATTGGGCTACAATTGCTTCTGAATACACCTTCCACGAAATCTCTGTAATAGGAACTCCTTTAGTCTTCATGAATGATTGATGCCACTTCACTGCATTCCCTTCCAAATGGATCGCAGCATATCGAACCTTAAAATTGTCAGGCGTATCATCCACACTGAAAATGCTCACATCGATAAATCCAATCATCCCCTTCATTGCCGTCGAATTTAGAAAAATCAATTTTCCCAATTCTATGCAATCTATTGTTCCTATTCAACACCATATTTGTATCGAATCTTTCTTCATCACCTATGACTGAAACTTCCGTTCAATTTGGACAAAATTGCATGAACATTAGCATTCAGATTAGCGAACGTCTGTTCTGACTTTTGCATGAACGCAGATACCTTCAACAAAGACATTACATGTTCATCAATTGTCTTCTCCAGATTAGTTCTACTACGAGCAGTGTTGCCTAGACGGTCGCCTAGGTGGCGCCTAGGTGCTAGGTGGCCTTCTACTGTGTCGATTTTAGCCTAGGAGGTACCTAGGTGCTAGGCAGCCTAGTCGGAGCCTAGGCGGCCTAGTTGGATCCTAGGCGGCTTAATCAGATTTTTTTTTTGACTTTTTCTAGTAAAAAGGGACCAACTTCATGATTATTTAAACATTATTCAACCTAAAATCCTTAATATGTCTATAAAACATCGAATCCAGCCACTTAACATCGAAATTCATCTCTAAACTTTGAACTTGGTGTTTATGTTTGAACTTTGAAGTACTTGACTTAATATGTTTAAGTTTATTTTTTAAATTATTTGAAGTATTATATTAAATTATAGATATTAATATGTGTATATAATATATATTTGTAAAATTACATATAAAAATTCCAATCCGCCTAGCGCCAATTAATCCGGATTAATCCCTAGGCGGTAACTCGCCGCCGGACTAGCGCCTAGCGATTTTTACAACCATGACTACGAGTCATCATCGATCGCCTTTGAACAATCGCCGGCGAAATAGGAATTTCCGATCAAGAGCTGCGAAGGAATGGTAGCTCTGATATGAATGATAAGAATTGAAAAGAGAAAGAATAACAGAGAGGAAATGGTTGTTAAACTCAATCAAAGTAAGAGTTCATTTGTTATTGATCAACGGTTTATAACAGAATCATAACCGTACAATTACAAAACACTCCAGATATAATCTATATTTACATTTTTAATCCCTATCTTATTACAACATATCATACTCACCCAATGGCTCCGGTTCTAGTTCCTCATCGGTACCATTCTAAACACAGTATAGATGTTAATATTATACGACCAAATATATAAACAAATAATCTTATCAAGTCACCTAACCCATAATTCGCAATAAATGCAAGCATCAAAACTTCCAACAAGGAGTAACCATTCTTTGCAGGCGTGAATCACTAACAGCAGCAGGTATTGTTGAGGTGGTCTTTAGAGAGGCAATTGGTGGTTTTCTGATGGAAGGGATTGGTAAATTTAAGCTGGTATATGCGACCAGCTGTTTTACAGGTCTTCTAGTAGAAGGGGTCAACTGTGTTATAGGTTTTATGGTTGAGGGGATTGGTCGTGTTACGAATTTTCTAGTAGATGGGATTAACTGTCTTTGAAATTTTTTGGTGAAAGGAATTAATTGCTTTAAGGGTTTTCTGGTTGAGGGAATTACTTTAGTTACGAGTTTTCTTGTAGAATGGATCAACTGTGTTAAATCTTTTATTGTAGATGGGATTGTTTATTGTATCGGTTTTTTTAGATAGGATCCGTGGTTTTACATGTTTTTTGGTAAAGAGGATATGTGGTTTTACATGTTTTTTTTTGCAGATGGTATAAGTGGTTTTACATATTTTTTGGTAGAGGTAATAAGTGGTTTTACATGCTTTTTGGTATACGGTATTGGTGGTTTTACATGTTTTCTGGTAGAGGGGACCGGTGGTTTTACATGCTTTTTGGTAGAGGGGGCAGGTGGTTTTACATACTTTTTGGTTTATAGGATTGATGATTTTACATGTTTTGTGTTAGAGGGGATCAGTGGTTTAACATGCTTTTTGGTAGAGGGAATCAGTGGTTTACGATATTCTCAGTATTACCAAGAGAAAATTGCTGTAACACCCGTCAAATTTTAGTAAACAACTCGTTGTTAATCAAACAAAATGGGCTAGGCCCAGTTAAGCCCAACATAACCCAACAAGAAATTAGGCCCACATTTAAGGCCTAAGCCATTGAAACAGACAAACTTTTCTTAACAAGATGTTACATAATTATTTGGTGTTGGCAAAACATAATGGTTGATTAACCAACTAACACATTCGAGTTTGGTATGGAGCATAGATGCAAAAAAAAATCATGAATTTATGACAACTAATATTAATACTAACATTACTATTTAGTTTGATACGCCATTCAAAGGAATTAAGCGTGGAACACGTGCAAAACCGATAAAGCCAAGTTTAATGTATGTTTGCCCCGATTAACGGGTTAAGCGTTCCGACGTTAAATCACAATGAAAAAGAAATAAAATTATTGTTATATTTTTATTTATCTAGCATATTAACCAATTAGACAGTGCTTTAATGGTATCTCAAGATTCTCCCAAATGAGAGATCTTGGGTTAAAAACCCTCCCGCAGGGAAATAGGGGTCTGAGGGGGGTCAGGGGGTTTTCCCAGTGAGGTTTCCTGTTGTAGTGGCTCATGGGAGGTCTAGGTAACTAGACATTTGTGACATGACCTGGAAACATTGGGCTCACACGATTGAGATCTTCGCCGTTCAAAAAAAAATTATCTAGCATATTAATAACATCATTAAGATTTGAACAGAAGTTAATACTCGGAAAACGTTTAAATTACGCGGTCAAACATGCAACGTTAACTTATTTAAACTGGTATATTCACCAGATTAATCTTTATTTTACAAACTAAGACCTTGTTTGGAATTTCATCTAAAAGTAACTTATTGATTTATTGGTTTTTTCAAAAAGCTAATAAGTTAATAAGTTGTTTGTCAAACTTAAAAGGACTTTTGAAAATGACTTTTTGTAAAAGGGTAATAAGTTGTTTTTCAAAAGCTAAAAATTATAGCTTTTCAAAATGACATATGACTTATTGACATAAAATTACAAATCTACCACACTCTTTACATTACTCAATAACCTTAAAATAATGTCAATAAAAAAATGTCCTTTTTGGTCATTTTAAAATTTTATTTTGGAAAAGTTAATTTAAACACATTTTTAAAAACTTTATTTCAAAAAGTCATAAATTAATAAGAACTTTTGACAAAAAGTCGTTTTTGAAATTAAACAAGCAATCCCAAACAAAGCCTAAATATTACAAGAATGTTAATGTTAATCGAAAAATATTACAGCTATGAAAATAATAATCAGTTTTAATAAACGCGATTTGAACGAGCTTTTTTTACGTGACTTCACACCAAAGTACCAAACCCTAATTATAAAAGCATCTTATACTCCTTAGTCCTTACCTCTTCATTTGTGTGTATTGTGTTCAAGTTCGGCAAAGAGAGAAGGAAAAGGAAAAGGAGCACCGGCTCTACCGGTTCATCTCCGGCGAAGCCCTGATCTGCTCATCTGCACTCCGGCAACCACTTCGGCCATCCAGCGCTGCTCCGACTATCCCCCCCCCCTGGTACAAATCTTCCCATGAATCGCCGCCTCTTCTTTTCTGTGTATGCGACCGGTTCTATCTCCACCGACGATGATGGTGGTTTTGGTTCTCTTCACCTTCAATGATCGCCTCCTCCGATGTTTGAAAATGGTGAGTTAGAAGCCAAGTTGCTAACTTCCGATCTGCTGTTGCACACTCAAATATTGGTCCTCTATGACTAGACCACTTCTCTTCATCTATAGCCATGATTTGTGGGTTCAATATAGTTTGTCTTTGATTTTAGTGTTTAAACCCCATTCGTAAGAACAGATCTGGAAGTTTAAATTGATTTAAAATAGAAATGGTGATGTTTGAATGGGGTCTGGTGAATCTGTTGTGGATAAAACAAGCATATCTACAGTAATGGGAGTTTGAGTTATTTCAGACGTCCCGGGTCTCGGTCAATTCTGGTCAACACCAACCAAGACTGGTCAAACTCGGTAACTGTATAAAATAAGTGCTGGGATGAACTCGTGACGCAAAAACGAATCCGAGAAAACAGATGGTTCAAGAATCGCGTCACCGGTTATAACTCGAACCGATTCGGAAGGTATACCCGCGAACTAACTCTTTACCATATCCGTCGTTTTAATTTCGACTCATGCTTTGTTATAATTTATCCCTCGTGAAAAGACCAAGCGAAAACGATTAAAAGCTATGTAAATTAACACGGCCTAATAATTGGTAAAATATAAATATGTTAATAAACGATCAGTTAGTTTAACAAATCGAGCGAGGGACTATATTAAGAGAACTGAAACAGAAGTGTAAATAATTAACTTTGTGAATCTTAATTGAACAATATCATATGTGTAAATTTAATAAGATTAAAATAAGATGATACGCTATCCATTTTCATTACTTATATACATTCCCGTTATGATTTTAGTGATTATGTACACATTTATCTAATAAAACTGAATTAAACAATCTCAAAATACACATAAGTTAAAGTATTATAGGCATACATATGTTTTGATAAAAGATGTATATCGAATAAATACTTCTACTTTTTGACTAAATTAAACAAAGATTTAATTATTTGAAAACGCAAATATTATCTTTTATAATGTATGATTGTTGGAACGATCATTTTATGTAAACATAAGCGTCATATACTTTCAAACATTTGATATGTAACTATATAAATAAACGAGTTTTAAATAATATAAGCTCATATTGACAACTTGATTAAAAAAACCTATATTTGGATATAATGACTATTATTTTAACAAAATAGTTTTAAATATGTTATGTACATATATAAATCATCAAATTTCAATAATTGCTAATAAATTTGACAATTGCTATTATATTGAGTAATACTTGTATATAATAAATACATGTTGGACTATAATAAACATCATTACAACCAGTGTTATAAAAATCGGCCTAGGAGCTAAGCGGCCTTATACTGTGTCGATTTTGGCCTAGGCGGTGCCTAGGTGGATTAATCAGATTTTTTTTTTGTGATTTTTTTGACTTTTTTGACTTTTTTTGACTTTTTTTGACTTTTTTCTGGTAAAAAAGGACCAACTTTATAATTATATATACATTTCTCAACTCAAAATCCTTAATATGTCTCTGAAACATCGAATCCAGCCACTCAACATCGAAATTCATTTCTAAACTTTGAACTGAGTGCTTAAGTTTGAATTTTGAAATACTTGACTTAGTATGTTTTAGTTTATTTTTTAAATTATTTGAAATATTATATTAAATTATTGATATTAATATGTGTATATAATATATATTTGTAAAATTACATATAAAAATTCCAATCCGCCTAGCGCCGATTAATCCCTAGGCGGTACCTCGCCATCCGACTAGCGCCTAGCGACTTTTACAACCATGATTACAACAAATAATACGTATACGAGTTCGGGTATGTTGAACATCTTTATTTGTAAATATAAACTAATTATGTGACAAAGGTAATCTATATGATAGCCATATTATCAAGTCTAAATAATCAATATTATATATGCTTAAGGTTTGAGCATAACAATTACAAAAACTGTTGGGCGAAATAAATAAACGAGTCTTTCTGCAAATATTGTATATACGTACTGTTGACTTGGTTACAAATAAATCAACTAAATCAAGTTAACACAAGTAATGACATGTTAGATTACGTATGCCAATTGTGTCATATAGGCACATGAAACAAGATTGTCAATATTAATTATTGATACACATTTAATTTATAAACAGGACTTCTTAGTTCACTCGATTGGAAAACGCTATACTGCATCAAACAAACAAAGTTGGATTGTCAAGTAAATCAACTAAATCAAGTTAACACAAGTAAGAACGTGTTAGATTACGTATGTCAATTGTGTCAAATAGGCACATGAAACAAGATTGTCAATATTAATTATTGATACACATTTAATTTATAAACATGACTTCTTAGTTCACTCGATTGGAAAATGCTATACTGCATCAAACAGACAGAGTTGACTAGCACTGATGTGTTGATTATGGTTACTCTAATTTTGGTTATCACAAATTATGGACATTGGGTTCCATTGTTATAAACAATGTGACGATTATATCTCCTTTTACATTTTACATATTTTAGAGGAGATGCATGCTACAATGCTTTAATTTTCTACTATGATATTCAAATTGTTTTCATTACTATGCTAAATGTGTTAATACTAGAACATAAGTTAGCTAGATTGTTGATTGCATGAGACATACATTTACAACATAAGTCCCTTCTCTTTTAGACACTTCCATTAACTCATGGTTTGAGCAAATAGATATATTGAATGGTATTATTTGGGTTGACACCCCATTCATATTCCGGGTGGTCTTGCTAGCTACAATCACCAAATGACGTGGTCAATCACGATGAGTGAATATTTTCAACATTAGCATTTTGAACTCAAGGAAAGTTTACTAGACTATGATTATTCATAGGCAGTTAATCAGATGTTTGGTTGTGGACTCATGTATATTGCATCCAATCACATTTATGATTAACATACTATATGATAGCATAGCACTATGGAATGACGATACTACTAAATTTTGATTGAATCTTTTTACTTGTGCCTTGAATGATAAACACTATTATTTTAATTGTTTGATCAAAACAAAAATCTAAGAACTCACCAACTTTTTAGTTGACACTTGTTCTTTGGATGTATTCTAGGTACGAACCTAAGACTATTTATGGACATTACACTTAAACAGAAGGGTTAGCATTCTCTGATATTTTGAGCTCTCGATATACAGTCTTGTCGCATCTCATGTGTTTCCGTCGACGGTGGAGATGTGACAGTTGCTGCCATTGCAAACTCATATCATCAACCATTAACATCATTTTGTCGATTACAGAATCCGTGAGCTTGAGTTGAATGTCAATATCCTCTAGACTCTGTAATAGAGCAGCTTTCAAGCCACCCCTAACTCTAGCAAGTGGCATTCTCCATAGCAGCAGTAGGGGCTAGGGGTGTTCAAATTCGGATATCCGGAGATTCGGATATCCGAAGTTCGAATATCCGAAAATTTCGGATATCCGAAATTTCGGATACGGATTCGGATCTCCGTTCGGACATCCGAAATCAAAAAAAATAATAAAAAAATTTTAAAAATATATATTTCGGATATCCAAATATCCGAAAATTATCCGGATATCCGAAAAATATCTGAAAATTATCCGAAATATCCGAAAAATATTCGGATATCCGAAAAATTATCCGAAAAAATATCCGGAAAAAAAACTATTTCGGATATCGGATATCCGAACAATCCGAAAATTTTCAAAATTGGTATCCGAATCCGAAATTGCGGATATCCGAACTTCCGGATATCCGATTTTTTCGGATATTTCGGATTCGGATTTTCGGATATTTCGGATTCGGATTTTTTTGAACAACCCTAGTAGGGGCATTCTCCATAGCAGTATCACGAGCGTTTTCCACTACAGCACCAGGAGAGTTTTCCACTACAGCACCAGGAGCGTTTTCCATAGCAACACCAGGAGTGTTTTCCACTGTAGCATCAAGATCGTTTTCTACTGTGGCAAGAGTCCTTTTCCCAAACCACGGTGTAACAGGTTTGTCGTTAGAATTTGGATCACGTCTATGTTCTCTCCGCCAGTACTTGGAAAAATCTTGGTAGAAGTAAAAAAACAAGACACAAATCACAGTGCAACACGTCAAGATGATGCTTTAAGAGTATCGAGAAACAGCTGCCAAAGCCTGATAAAAAAATCATGTCAACATAAATAACAAGAAATACATAAATTATAATAAAGATACATGAACATAAAGAGGCAAGTGTTATCCTTAATCATGTCAGGCATTGTATGACCAAAAAATATATAATAACAAACAAACCAACGACATATAAAATGTAGTACAATCTAAATTGCAAGTTAATAATCATTGCTTTACAATAAATAAAAAAAATATAAGGGTCTGAGCCAACAATCAAAATATAGAATCATGTGCATCAGTCATAGTGATGTCAAAGATATTTAGTGAGAAAAGATTTGAGAGACTTAATGTAGTTAAGATGTAGCCTTAGTGTGCCTGTTGTATTTTTAGGGAAGAAGCTTATGAGGGGTGCTAAAGAGCTAAATCAACGCTAATCATATATGGATGTAGGATGCAGTGGAAGAAAGTTTAACAAATTACCAACTACACATCTAATGTAATACTATTTTCAACAACTATTATTAGTGTAATCTAGACAACTTTGTTATATGGATGTAGGATGCGGTGCAAGAAAGTTTAACAACTATGCGCTCTTGTAAACAAGTTTAGAGGGAGGTTTTTCTTGTGAAATGAAAGTGTGGATTGGAGGTTTTTCTTGTGAAACGAAAGTGTCGTTGGGGTTATGATTTCTCTTAAACAACATCTAAGATGCAAAATAAAATCAAGTAACAACAGGGGGATTTCATTGTTCCCAGAATGAATAATTCCTTAAAGAAGTCACACTCTCATAATCCTAACACAATTTCTCACAAGAAACTTCCAAAGGCTTGTTCACAAAGTCAATATTATAGGTTTTTTGTCATCAATTTATAGATTGTAAACAGGATGCCATTTCATGTTACTGACAAATTCACACAGAAAGAAAGCTCTTTTGAAAAATAAACTTAATAATCGACAACCATTGCATCTAATAATTGAATGACACTCATTACATCTAATAATTAAATGACAAACAGATGACAACTAAATCGTAATTCCCAAAAACCTTAAAAGAAAACTCTTCGAGACTTGTATAAAATAAAAACGAAAGTGAATAAGGGATTTACTTTATCATTATCGAACAAATTTCTCCTTGAGCAAGCATTACCTGCATCCACAAGAAAAACATTAAAAATCACAATAATATGCATCAAAAACAAGTTGAAGGTTAGCGTAGCCATGGAGTTGGTTCTAATCATAAGAAATGAAATTGATTCAGATCGTAAGAAGTGAGATATGATTCAGATTGCAAGAAGTGAGAGATGATTCAGATTGCAAGAAAGCGTTGTTGATTCGATCAATTAATTGCTAGCAGAGGGTTTTATTGCAGGAAAGATCTAATGCCGCTCTTTTATACAATTGAGGGAAGAGTTTAAGTACAGATTTTTGTAACATTAGATTATTTGGGTTTATTAATTGAATATTATTGTTATTATTTGTTAAAATTGTTAACTTTTATTATATGTGATGAACAAATATAATTTTCAAGTTTGTATTTGTGTATTTAAGCGATTATTACCAAAGTGTTACACGAGTTGAATGAAAAAAATATAATAATTAGTCTCCAATTAAATTAAAATTTAAACAATGCTTCTAGCTGGAATTTTATTAAAAATGGGAACGTATGGATTGATTCGGTTTAATATGGAATTATTACCACACGCGTTCTATATTTTCTTCATGGTTGATGTTAGTAGGCACAATAGAAATAATCTATGCAGCTACAATGTCCCCTGGGTCACATAATTTAAACGGGAGCTATCCGGGTCGTTCCTGACAACCCCTTGTATTAGTCAACTAAGGTCAAACCTGATCAACAATAGAAGACGAGTGCTCGGATGAACTCGCGATGCAAAAACGAGTCCAAGGACATATCTGGTTCAAAAGATCAGGTTACCGATTATTAAAAACGAGTTCGCGTACGCGAACCAAATCGGAAGGTATACCCACACACTAATCTTTACTAGACAAATCTAGAATCGTGCGTTATCATTTATCAATTTCACGACTAAAAGCAAACAAAAATGATTAAAGATAATTATATAAATCAACTTTGTTTATTTCTTCTGGTAAAATTTAAAAATGTATAAAGACGCGCGTCAAAGTAAACAAACCGAGTGTATAATGACATTGAGAGAATTCAGAAGACTATGTTGATAACCCGACCATTAGATAGTTAGAATATAATGGGTTATTTCATTTATCGGCCTACGATATATAAATTAATAATTCCTATTAAATATGAACGGGATGAAATCCAACAAATACATAAATATATATGTGTATATATAAATGTATATATTTAAGCATATATAAATCTTGAATATATGTAATATATTTATACACAAATATAAAAGAGTTATATTTTAACCACATTAGCCGTGAGCAAATCGTAATCAATAACAATATGTATATATACACACACTCTTTCGATTTCTTTAAAACGAGAGTTTTCAAACTAAAACTTTTATTAAATATATCATGCGACCTGAAAGATTTTATTATATTAAAACTCAAACATTAGCTTCCGTAATGTTTGATTTTCAAAACGACCATTTTGTATAAACCCAGGTGTTAAACACTTTCAAAGTTATATATAATAACATATCAAGTGGATAATTAAGAATATATATATATATATTGAACGCATTAAGTATAAACACATTCAACTAAATAAATAGTCAAGTGTTAAAGAATAAACATTGTTAACCTAAAAATAGCATATGTAAACAAACGTCTTCGGTTAATCCAACTTAAGAAAAGTGAGGACGCATTAGAGCACATGTGACAGTTATTTCAAGTAGGCACGTGAAAACAAGATTGTTGGTATTGGTTATTGATACACATTTGATTCACAAACAGGAACTTATGCTTCATTTGATTGGGAAATGCTATACTTTATCAAACATACATAGTTGACTAGCATTGATGTGTTGACTATGGTTACTCTGATTTCGGTTATCACAACGCATGGACATGGGTTCCATTGCTATATACACTGTGAGTATTCGTAGCCCCTTTTACTTTTTACATATTTTGGGGGAAATACATGCTACAGTACTTTGTTTTTCTACTATGATACTTAAAAGGTTTTCATTACTATGCTAAATGTGTTAATGCTGGAACATAAGTTAGCCGGATGTAGATTGCATGAGGTTTTGTTATTCTATTGTAAGTCCCTTTTATTTATGCCTAGACACAACCATTAACTCATGGGTTTGAGCCAGGGGATATATTGGATATTACTATCTTGGTTGACAACCCATTCACCTATCGGGTGGTCTTGCTAGCTATAGTCACCCAATAATGTGGTCAAACACGGTGGATGAATATTTCTAACTCTATTGTATACTTTGAACTCGGGATGAGTTCGGTGATCATGAGATCACAAACAAGGGCAATCAGTCATAGGCTTGGTTGTGGACTCATGTAGATTGCATTCCATTCACACTTATGGCTTAACATGTTATATGATAGCATAGCATTATGGGATTGATGATCCTACTGGATTTTTATTGAAACATTTTACTCGTGCCTGAAATGGCCAACACATTATTGGATTGATGATCCTACTGGATTTTTATTGAAACATTTTACTCGTGCCTGAAATGGCCAACACATTATGGGATTGATGATCCTACTGGATTTTGATTTAAACATTTTACTCATGCCTGAAATGGCTAACACACTATGGGATGATGATCCTATTGAGTTTTGATTGAAACTTTTTACTCGTGCCGGAATGGCAAACACTATTACTTAAACTGTGTGATTAAACATAAAACCTACGAACTCACCAACTTTTTAGTTGACACTTGTTTTTGCATATATTTCAGGTACTAATCTAAGGCTAGATATGGACCTTACACTGAAGCAGAAGGACTAGAATTCTCTCATACTCAATGAGTTCTTGATATACAGTTTCGTCGCATCTCCCGTGTTTCCGCCGACGGCGGGGGTGTGACAGCATCCCTTACATTACCAGGTATGAGTGATTTTGTTGTATAAGTGATAGTAGTTTTAGGAATAATTACTAGTCAAAAATTTCTTTTTAGTGCCCAAAATTATCACTTTTGTAATGGCAATTGAAATTGTGACACCCAGATTCTCAAAACATAACATCTAACATAATTGCGGAATTTACAAAATTTAGGTTCCAGATTTCTCAGTTTAAAAGCATTACAATTCACCTCAAAACATTTAACACATTAATCATGACTAACGAGACATGTTCATCATTTACAAAACATGTCAAATGCGTTAAAAGTGTAGTTTTAAACTTTACAATTCATTTACTTAATCTTTACAAAAGCATGGTTCGATCCTTTTAACCGTTTGATCGTTCCAATTCGTAGCCGAGCCTACTTTTGACCTAAAACAACCGCAAACAATCAAGTGTTAGTCCAAAAGGACTAAGTGAGTTAACCCCTTAACCTCCTCGTGCTTAACCGAATTAAACGGAAGCAAAATTCAAAAAAATCCATACTGGGCGTATGGTACGCCCAGCCCGGCGTATGGTACGCCCACCGTACCCAACGCCCAAATTCCAGCGTCGACAGAAACTTCTGGGCATAGTGTAAAGTGTCGGCCGTATGGTACGCCCAATCTGGGCGTATGGTACGCCCACTGCAGGTCTGCAACTACAATTTTCGCGTTTTCACTTCCAGATTCGATCCGGATCATTCCCGGAAATTCTTTTACACAAAAATCAACTCCATGACACCATTTAAACATATTTTTAAGCCCCCAAACCTTTCTTGGTGACCCTCAACATAAATTTCCATATAAACACTTAATGGTTTGTTTTTCCCAAACCATTGTTACCTTTAATCCTTTTTCCTTCGCACCAATGCGAATCATCCCCATGACCCTCATTAGTCATTATACCTCAACTTTCACACGTATGTGAATCATCACCTTTGCCATACAAGTATGAACTTATACATTCTTCTACACGAATGTGGATCATCACCAAATGCCACCAAAGTGTGGTCTTACTTCATATTCCAAACGAATGTGAATCACTAAACATGAAACATGTCAATTATCCTTTATCATATATTGACATCAATTTAATTCATGCACACACCACATAATAAGCAACAACCACTACAAAACACCACATTATGTAATCCACACAATTCAACATTTACAAACATAAATAAGTCTTATGGTTGCTTATTTATGGATAGGTTTACTCACCTTGATCCTTAGTTCCACTTGGCTCTACTTTCTCTTTACCGGGTCTTTGGTTGGTACTTCCACCTCCTAGATCATATTATCACACATACACATTCAATCTAGGAGCAATACACACGAAACAAACTTCCAACCCTTTGACCCATTATCATTATATTTGACTTTACTATAGTCAAATTCTCCTAATTCATTAATTTACATTTCAAATGCTTCCAACATATGAAATTAGACTAAACACCACTAACAAATCATCTATTTGAGTTTAGGAACCATTTCCCCCAAGTTCACAAATAATCACAATTCATTCTTGCATTTAAGTTGTTTGAGGCATTTCCTCAAACACCTTATGTGCAGAGTTTTATGACACCACAACATCAACATTTTAAAAGGTGAATATTTCCATTCATTTCATTTCAAACATATGAAGTCTCAACTCCTTAATTTATAACTTCTCATCCAAATCACTGCACATTCATTATCAAATACATCCATTCATCAATTCAAAACTCTAGTTCATTCACTCATCAATTTCACCCAAACCCATAATTCCCCAAAACTCCAACTCTTAGTTTTCATACAAAATACATGCAAAACAGTTAGGTTAGTTGATTTTCATCTCAACAAACACAATCACATGTGTTAACTACCTCAAACACCCAAAAATTTGATTTTATCACTACTAACCTAACCCACCTATGGAGACCCATGAAATTTTAGCCATATAGATGAAACCGCATACCTAGAGTTGAGAAATTAGATGAGGAATACAAATTCAAGCTTGCATTCTAGATCAAAGTAACTCTAAATGCTGAATTTGATCAAAGTTTAGGTTTTTCTTGCTTGTTCTTCTCTTGATCGTCGCCCCCCTCTAATCTCCAAGACCAAATGCTGAATTTTGACCAGCATTGACCACATATAACCCCTTTTAAGTTATCTTTTAACTATTTGTAGTTTTAGCCCCTCATATTTCTAATTACCCCTTTTTAATATTTACAATTGAATAATATTTAACCTACTACTCAACACTTAACAACACAATTTAACTTAATATTATATCACATATCGATTATTAAATAAAAAGTTAAATCGGGTCGTTACAGAAATGGTATTAATTCCTATTTATTTATTATTTATGCAATGCTCAATGTTCTATGGATACAAATTATTTAATGCTTCAAACTCCTGTGTTTTTTATTCTGATTGCGCGAACTATTTGTTTTTTTCTTCGTTTTCTGTTTGTAATAAGATAATTTTTTAATATAAAATATGATTAAAATTTTATATAATATAATACTTTGAGTAATAAATTATATTTATTATTTCTAACCACTATTTTTTACAAAGTTTGTTGCTTTAAATATTTTTTTAAAAGACTATTTTTGAAAAATTGTATTTTATTATAATTTGCATTTTTTTTAAAATGTGTATTTTGATATTAATATTCTTTTAATGTTTTAAAAAAATTGCTTTGTAATTTTATAAGGTATATAAATTATATTTTATATTTAATATTATTATTTAATAAGTGATATATTTAATAAGAGAAAGACGAGAAATAAAAGTTGGTATGTTTAGAAATATGTCATGTGTTGAATAAATATAATTTTTAAGTTTGTATTTGTATTTTACTAGGTTATTACCTCAGGCATTGCATGTTGAATGAAAAATATAATAATTAATCTCTAATTAATTAAATTTTGATAATATGAGAAAATTTATTAATATAAAATCTGACTACAATTTTGTGTAATTTAATGGTTTAAGTATAAAATATGATTTAATAATTACATTAAATTCACGACGAAATCCAAAAACATGATGTTGTTACATCAAAATAATATTTAACTTGTTTTGATAAATTGAGAATACTGATTTTAAATTTAAAATATCAAATTAATCATTATTAATTTGTCTTTTTTTGTTTTTAAAACAAATTAACACTGAAAAATGAATGTGTTTTTTAATAACAAAATAAATTTATCTTGTATTATTTATTTTTAGAATATAATATAATTTCACTATTTTGAACATAAATTGTTCATTATTTAATAAGAGCAAAATATTAATAAGAGATCTGAAAAAATCACAAGTTGAATTCATGAGAGATTGACGTATAGAGGATTAAGCTATTCATTTATTATATTAAGATTTTTCTATTTACAGTTATCGCTTAAGACCGCCATAGTGGGTAAACCGTGGAACCGGCGGGACTCAAGTTGTCACACCCCCAAATTTCAACTAACGGAATCATACCGTTTGGGACGTGACAAACCAGGATCTCAGATCATTAGACATAGCGAAGACCTCTATATGCTTTTCGAACATAACTTTGGTCTAAAACTGTAATATCAAAGTTCTAACGTGGCGGAAGCGTTTTTAAAACAATAACAAACATAAAGGTTTGAAAACTATAAATTACAAGTCAAAATCTTAAATATCCAAATTCAAAACACAAGAATTAAAATATGCATGCGACTCCACATCCTAGTACATGCTTGCTTGTTCTTGTACCTTAACGTCCTGAGAAAACATGTAAATCAAGTCAACCCAAAGGTTGGTGCATACACAGGTTTGTTTAATCACAAATGTTGGAAACAACTGTTTGAAATTTAAATGTTGCAGATAACATAATCACACATGCATAGTCATGATAGCTAGTCATTTGTACTATTTACATAAGCGGTCGACACCGAAGCTGACTGTTAGAATGTTGGTTGCCTTTCCACTATTGTCTAGCACAAACAATAGTAATGTGAATTGGCTAATTAAACACCTGCTTAGACCTACAATCTACCAAGTGAGGTTTGTAATAGATCTATTTCCAACTACCACGCTTTGCATTACGGCAAACTAAACGGTTCGATATGTAAGGACTTGTAATGCTATGTTCGCACTTATTGTAAATAGCTAACTCATGCAAGTGATATGTATCTAAAATGTTTGTTGCATATGTTTTCTCCCCCAAAACAGTTAAAATAAGAAAAGGGGCCGTGTACGCACCTTTGAATGCAGTGGAATGATCAAACACACGTGAAATCGCGTAAACTATCTTCTACGAGAAATCTGTGTTTTAACAATAATCGTTGTGTTATTCAGGATGTCATTTTGTGTTTGAAATCACATACTTGTCAACACACGTATGTTAGAGTGTTAGAAATGTGTATATATAAGTACGCGTGCCTTTAAAATCGTTTAATTAAATCATATAGCCGTATATGATTTTATTTACATAAGCGTAATTATACGCGATTACGTTTTCAGGTAAAAATATAAATTTTATTATTTTATTTTGTTCGGGATGAAATTCTGGTTCCAACGCAATTCGAACGGATTAAAACGGAGTTATTATGAAAAAATTAGGACCAAAATACTAAAATTGCTTTTTAATTTCAAAACCAGTGGAGGTAAGGTTCGAACACCCGACCTCCCAGACCACAAACACGCACCAAACCAGTTGATCTGCCACTGGTTTTGTAACTAGTTTGAATCTCAAATGGTTTTAAACATAGATCAGCTGGTTCCCCTTTGATTATTTATTCGAACCAAATGGTTCTAATTGGCCTTCGATTCAAACCCGATCAGTCTCAGAACCATGGGGCTATATTTCTATAGACTTAGGCGACTCTATAGATGAATCAAATTTGATAAATGATTAACTCAAGATCTTGCATTCGGTTACACTTAGTCTCGAAATCAATTTCAAAAACCTACAATCCCAATTGATCAAATTCCCTTATATCAATCTTTAAATCCATAGGGTTTTCATTAGACTAGTGATTACGAATCCATCTAATCCATTTAGTTTGAATATAATGATCCTTTACACCAAAAACCCCATTTTCGTTTTTGACTTTAAACTCGTAATTGATTCATGCTCAATTACATATTATTTGATGAATTTAGTATAGGTTTATTTGTTAATAAGGATAATACAAAACTGATGATGTGTGTTAATTTCATTTTCGAATTCGTTTGCATATAGACCCCCAAATCGTTTTTCACCATGAACCCTAGAAATCGTTCATGAACACTTCGTTATGATTTTATGAAATTGACATATGGTTCTTATTAATCGGAGGTTTCTGTAACTAGTGATACTATTTGATTAAATTTTCAAACCCATCTTGACCGAAACCCCCAAAACCGTTTGTTTCAAGAACCCTAGAATTCGAACACTATCAATTCGTTGTTATTAGATGAAATTGACATGTGGTTTTCATTAAAAAGATAGTTTCGAACCTCTCTGTAAAGTTGAATTTGATTTTTAAATTCGTTAGAACAAAAACCCCCAATTGGCATTCTAGGATGAACCCTAGAATCTGAACTCATATAATTCGTTGTTGGTACACAAAATCAACATAGGGGTTGCTTAGTCGGTTGTTTTAGGTGGTGTAGGAACAATTACTTACTTGTTTTGATATCAGATTGAAGTAAATCGATGTTAGACTTGTGTTTCGGCCTCCTCTCGATCGAATCTTTTTCCCACAGCTTCTGAGATCTAATTGATGGATGCTGCAGACCCTAAAGGTGCCGAATAGAAGTTCTGGGAGTTTAACTTCGTGAAATGTGATCGAATTTCATGGTCTTGATAGTTAAAGACTACGGTTTCGTCTTTTTGGCTTACATTTGAATTCAATTCGGCATTATTGGTTATTATAACTGTTAATCATTGATGATAATCATCAATATGATGATTAAGAATGGTTAATGAGCAGTTACAAGTCGAATTATGATGAATTTCGAATTTTTACTTGATAAACCACTCAAATTTTGACTTTACAAGTCAAAATTGATCCTTTTTGTAAAGTTTCAACATTAATCCCTATAATTTAAATGTGTATGAACTAATTTTGTTCAATTCAAGTCCTTCCAGTTGGTTATTTTATGATTTCGTACAATTTCTGTTAAATTTTGGTTAATGGGGTTAATCTGGAAATGCCGGAATGTCGCAGCATCCCCTTGTTGAAGGAATTTTCGTCCCGAAAATTGTAAAATGTTAGAAGTAGTTAGGAAATTACTTGCGAGTTCAGATTGTACTTGTTAGTGCGATATTTGATCATTCCGTGTACTTGTGTGTAATCACACACAAGGTTCAACGTTTGCAACATCACACCGGAGTGTGATCGTTCTATGTAACTGTTTGTGTGCACCTCAGTTGATCATATTGTGCTATGTAACCTTGCACATAGTGAAGGTTCGCAACTGTTGTTCGTACTATGTAACCTCGCACATAGAAAATATTTGAAACTAAACTTTGAATGTATGCAACTAATCATGTTTGAACTACCATGCAATGTAGCACATAAACTGTAGCACATAAAATGTAAAGCAGCACAAAGTTTGTAACAAAACTAATTGTATTAAATGTTTGTGCTTACAGTTTGAAATCTGAAGTGTTGAAGTGTGAAGCATCACATCATCCCCTTGTTGAAGGAAATTTCGTCCCAAAATTTAACGTGCCCTCTCAGTGTTTGCAGTTGTTGTTTTGAACAGATGAGGATACTTCTTCATCATTTGATCTTCCCTTTCTCATGTGAATTCAGTCTCACGTCTTGAATTCCATCGGACCTTAACTATCGGAATCTTGCTTTGTTTGAGTTGTTTGACCACTCAGTCCATGATTTCAACTGGTTCTTCAATGAACCGTAATTGTTCGTCCACTTGTATTTCCTCAAGTGGTACAACCAATGTCTCATCAGAAAGACATTTCTTCAAGTTCGAAACATGAAAGACATCATGAACTCCATTGAGTTCATCCGGTAATTGGAGTTGATACGCTACCGGACCAATCCTTTTCAGGATCTCAAAAGGTCCTACGTAGCGTGGGCTAAGCTTCCCGTGCTTGCCGAATCGTATCACACCTTTCCAAGGTGATACCTTTAGAAGAACTCGGTCTCCTACTTGAAATTCCAACGGCTTGCAACGTTTGTCAGCGTAACTCTTTTTTCGATCCCGGGCCGCTGCCATACGGTTCCGGATTTGAACTATCTTCTCTGTCGTTTCATGTACTAGTTCAGGTCCTGTTGTTTGACTGTCACCAATTTCAGCCCAACAAACAGGTGAACGACATTTACGACCGTATAAAGCTTCAAATGGTGCCGCTTGAATGCTTGTATGATAACTGTTGTTGTAAGAGAATTCCACTAACGGTAAGTGGGTTTCCCAGCTGTCACCAAAATCAATGACACAAGCTTCGTAACATATCCTCGAGCGTTTGAATTGTACGTTCACTCTGACCGTCGGTTTGTGGATGATATGCGGTACTCATATCTAAACTAGTTCCAAATGACTTATGGAGAGATTTCCAAAAGTTTGAAGTAAATCGGGCATCCCGATCTGATATGATGGAAATTGGTACGCCATGTCGTGCAACCACTTCCTTGATGTAAATACGAGTCAATTTCTCCATTTTGTCAGTCTCTTTAATTGCCAAGAAATGCGCAGATTTCGTTAGTCGATCGACAATTACCCATATCGTATCACAACCACTTGGTGTACGGAGTAACTTAGTAATGAAACCCATCGAAATCTGTTCCCATTTCCACATAGGTATTTCTGGTTGTTGCAGTAAACCAGACTGTTTCTGATATTCAACTTTGACTTTCGAACAAGTCAAACATTTGCTAACGTACTTAGCAATGTCGGCTTTCATGTGAGGCCACCAATACAGTGCCTTCAAGTCATGATACTTCTTGTCTGACCCCGGATGGACTGAATATCTGGATTTGTGCGCTTCATCCATCACGAGTTCCCTTAAACCACCACGCAAAGGTATCCAAAGTCGATTAATGAAACAACGAGTTCCATCAGGCATGACATCCAATTGTTTTTCCATTCCACGTAAGGACTCCTGTTCCTAGTTATCCTTTTATAAGGCTTCAAGCTGAGCACTGCGTACCTTGTCAGGTAAGCCAGTATGTATCGTCATCATAAGTGAACGAACCCGTCTTGTCGATGTTGTGTCTTTTCAGCTTAAAGCATCAGCTACCACATTAGCTTTTCCCGGATGATACTTGATCGCGCATTCGTAGTCGTTCAACAACTCGACTCACCGTCGCTGTCTCATATTGAGTTCATTCTGATCAAAGATATGTTGTAAACTCTTGTGATCAGTGTAAATGGTACACTTGGTTCCATATAAATAGTGCCTCCAAATCTTCAGAGCAAAAACCACTGCTCCCAACTCCAAGTCATGAGTAGTGTAATTCTTTTCGTGTGGTCGCAGCTGTCGTGAAGCGTAAGCAATCACTTTATTATGTTGCATCAACACACATCCCAAACCCTATGCAGATGCGTCACAATACACCAAAAAGTCTTCTGTTCCTTCCGGCAGGACAGAATTGGTGCACTGCAGAGTTTTTGTTTCAGTAGCTGAAATGCAGCTTCCTATTTATCCGTCCAATCATACTTCGTACCTTTGTGAGTAAGAGCTGTAAGCGGTTGAGCGATCTTTGAGAAACCCTCAATGAATCGTCGGTAGTAACCTGCTAAACCTAGGAATTTTCGTACCTCGGTAGGGGTCTTTGGTGCTTCCCAATTCTTAATCGCTTCAATTTTCGTTGGATCAACATGTATGCCCTTTTCATTAACTATATGACCCCAAGAATTTAACTTCTCGCATCCAGAAGTCACATTTCGAGAACTTAGCGTAAAATTGTTCTTGTTTCAGTAGTTCTAACAGCAATCGAAGATGTTCAGCATGCTCCTCCTCAGTCTGAGAATAGATGAGAATGTCATCAATGAAAACAATGACAAAATTATCAAGATAGGGTTTGCAGACTCGACTCATGAGATCCATGAATACCGCTGGAGCGTTTGTCAACCCAAATGGCATGACCAAAAATTCGTAATCGCCATAATGCGTTCTGAATGCTGTCTTTTGAATATCTTCCTCTTGGACTCTGAGTTGATGGTACACAGACTTGAGATCAATTTTCGAATAGTAACTCGAACCTTGCAATTGATCGAACAGATCATCAATTCGAGGTAACGGATACCGGTTTTTGATAGTGACTTTGTTAAGTTCACGGTAATCAATGGACATGCAGAAAGTCCCGTCCTTTTTCTTAACAAATAAGACTGGAGCTCCCCATGGTGAAAAACTAGGTTGTATAAAACCATTATCCAACAACTCTTGCAGTTGTGTGGATAACTCTTGTATTTCAGATGGTGCAAGTCGATAAGGCACTCTAGCTATCGGTGTTGCGTATGGTGTAAGGTCGATTAGAAATTCACTTGTCTAGTAGGAGGTAATCCTGGTAAGTCTTCTAGAAATACTTCAGGAAATTCACGAACCACTGGGATGTCTTCGATCTTCTTCTCAGCTACCGGCTTCTCAGTTATAAGTGCTATAACTGCTGTATGACCTTTACGCAGACATTTGTGTGCTTTCATACAAGATATGAGACGCAATGGCGTACTGCTCTTCTCGCCTTGTACATACAGTGTCTCTCCATGTGGAAGAGGTATACGAACAACCTTTTCCAGGCATATTATTTCAGCCTGGTGTTTCGACAACCAGTCCATGCCAATAACTACATCAAAACTGCCTAAGGCAATAGGCATAAGGTCAATGTCCAGTGTTTGACCCATCAAGTCAAGAATACATCCTTTGAGAATTTGTTCTATTGCAACTAACTTTCTATCGGCTAGTTCTACAGTATATTCAACCTTTAATGGTGTTGGGGTTATGGCAATTCCCTAATTTCATTAGATCTAAAGCTCTTTTCTGTTCTAGTATCAAACAACACAAGAGCATAACATTTGTTTATCACCTATGTACTTGCAGTGAGGCCGAGCTTTTCTCTATGCTTCTTATGATCATGAAGGCATGTCCCCTCAGACCATTGTTTTTGTTCCTTTTGTTGTTACTACCAGTGCGATTCAATTGAAGTGCCCTGGCTTCTTGCATCCAAAGCATCCTTTGAGTGTTTCTTGTTGTTGTTGTGGTCATTGAGAACTCTGCTCGGTAGACACATGAAATCATACTTCGTTCTTCGCTTGATAGGGAATATTTACAGATGTTCACAAGTAGATGTTTTGACATACATTTGAAGTTATCCAGGTGAAGTGCAAAGTCGCACCGTGAGGTTTTTATGAACACAGGGTAACCAGAACTACGGCTGTAAATTTGATGAGTGTTATGTTGCAATCCCGATATGTTAACTGAATTCGTTACAACCACCAGAATGAAGGATAGGCGAATATTTTATGTATGTGTTTCGAAAATAGGCTCACAATAGAATTTGCCATAATTCATGCGTACATGTAAATTCACGATTACGTTGCGCACCATGATCGTCAATTTACCTTACATAAGAATTCTAGTTCCTCCTACCTTGAGCTATTTGGTTTTGCGGGATTCGGGGTTTATTCAGAACATCAAGATTCAGACAATAGTCACATGATGTATGATTGGATAGCCTATCGAAAGAAATACTTAGGGATAGTTACTCGAGTTGAATGCTACTATAGGGTCTAGTGTAGACCCTACAAGGATAGATATTTTACTTGAGTGTGTTTTTCTTATGTAACCTGATGTCGAGACACTCATTATGTGGGTGTTAGTGTAGTTGTTTGGAGTTGACCACCTTCCGGTCAATGTATCTCCCATAAGTTCCCAAGTTGATAGTTGACTCACAATAGAGGTAACCAAGGTTTTCAAATAATGTAATTTGCCTTTACGTATGCACCGGTAACAGAACTCTTTCCCACATGATCACTCTAGTTCTTCTTAACTCGAGTGACAGCGTCCGTTTGGTGGCACTTCAATTGTGACAAAACATTATGTTTGAATTCTCATCTTACAGTTGATGAGTTCATAAAGTGATCCTTGTAAACCGTACATGTGGAAGTACAAAGAACTACAAGAATATTGTCGAGGAGTTAGATAGAAAATTAATGTTTTCTTATCAAGGCTGAAACCACAACCTTATTAACGGCTGTCAGTGTTGTAAAGAATGATGGATCATTTGTCAAAAATAGAAATTTAATGGAACTAGTAGATATAGTCCCGAACTAAGGAATGGTTTTGTTTGAGTCATTGGGTTTTTATTTCATCCGCTGACTCGTTGAGTGAGCCATATGGCCTATTTCATCCCCTGACTTGTTCGAGTGAGCCATAGGATCTATTTCATCCCTTGACTTGTTTTATTGAGTCATAGGGCCTATTTCATCCCTTGACTTGTTTTAATGAGTCACAGAGCCTATTTCATCCCTTGACTTATTATAGTGAGTCACAGAGCCTATTTCATCCCTTGACTTGTTTTTGTGAATCATAGAGCCTATTTCATCCCTCTAGTAATCCAGTGATCTATCCAGCTGCCTCTCGCATGTTGTGAATCTCCCGATTCATACGTGCAACAAAAGCTTCAAATGCTTGCTCTGGTGAGTATTTCAGAGTAGGTAATGTCCAACTACTGGTGGTAGTGTCAGGAGTAGGTGGCGGAAGTACTCGCTCTTCATGCACCCAGCTGCAAATTAGATCAGGGATCCACTGCCAACACTGGCCGTTCTACCTCTGTCGTATGTGTATCTCCTCATCGTAGTGAATCGTGTCATCCATTGGTTTAAGTCGCCTCTTCTTGGATGCTGGTGATGAAACAACTTGATGTTCCTTGTCACTAGTGGGTGTGGATGGTGATGCCATGTTTATTACATAATACTATCGTGTAAGCAAGTGTGTCTAATGTCCAACAGTTATAGTCTAAGTCTACCGATACAAACCTAGTTCGCTATAACCAATGTCTCTGATACCAATCTGTCACACCCCCAAATTTCAACTAACAGAATCATACCGTTTGGGACGTGACCAACCAGGATCTCAGATCATTAGACATAGCGAAGACCTCTATATGCTTTTCTAAAATAACTTTGGTCTAAAACTGTAATATCAAAGTTCTAACATTGCGGAAGCGTTTTTAAAACAATAACAAAAGTAACGGTTTGAAAACTATAAATTACAAGTCAAAATCTTAAATGTCCAAATTCAAAACACAAGAATTAAAATATGCATGCGACTCCACATCCTAGTCCATGCTTGCTTGTTCTTGTACCTTAACGTCCTGAGAAAACATGTAAATCAAGTCAACCCAAAGGTTGGTGCATACACAGGTTTGTTTAATCACAAATGTTGGAAACAACTGTTTGAAATGTAAATGTTGCAGATAACATAATCACACATGCATAGTCATGATAGCTAGTCATGATAGCTAGTCATTTGTACTATTTACATAAGCGGTCGACACCGAAGCTGACTATTAGAATGTTGGTTGCCTTTCCACTATTGTCTAGCACAAACAATAGTAATGTGAATTGGCTAGTTAAACACCTGCGTAGACCTACAATCTACCAAGTTAGGTTTTGTAATAGATCTATTTCCAACTACCACGCTTTGCACTACGGCAAATTAAACGGTTCGATATGTAAGGACTTGTAATGCTATGTTCGCACTTATTGTAAATAGCTAAATCATGCAAGTGATATGTATCTACAATGTTTGTTGCATATGTTTTCTCCCCCAAAACAGTTAAAATAAGAAAAGGGGCCGTGTACGCACCTTTGAATGCAGTGGAATGATCAAACACACGTGAAATCGCGTAAACTATCTTCTACGAGAAATCTGTGTTTTAACAATAATCGTTGTGTTATTCGGGATGTCATTTTGTGTTTGAAATCACATACTTGTCAACACACGTATGTTAGAGTGTTAGAAATGTGTATACATAAGTACGCGTGCCTTTAAAATCGTTTAATTAAATCATATAGCCGTATATGATTTTATTTACATAAGCGTAATTATACGCGATTACGTTTTCAGGTAAAAATATAAATTTTATTATTTTATTTTGTTCGGGATGAAATTCTGGTTCCAACGCAATTCGAACGGATTAAAACGGAGTTATTATGAAAAAATTAGGACCAAAATACTAAAATTGCTTTTTAATTTCAAAACCAGTGGAGGTAAGGTTCGAACACCCGACCTCCCAGACCACAAACACGGACCAAACCAGTTGATCTGCCACTGGTTTTGTAACTAGTTTTAATCTCAAATGGTTTTAAACATAGATCAGCCGGTTCCCCTTTGATTATTTATTCGAACCAAATGGTTCTAATTGGCCTTCGATTCAAACCCGATCATTCTCAGAACCATGGGGCTATATTTCTATAGACTTAGGCGAGTTTATAGATGAATCCAATTTGATAAATGATTAACTCAAGATCATGCATTCGGTTACACTTAGTCTCGAAATCAATTTCAAACACCCACAATCCCAATTGATCAAATTCGCTTATATCAATCTTTAAATCCATAGGGTTTTCATTAGACTAGTGATTACGAATCCATCTGATCCATTTAGTTTGAATATAATGATCTTTTACACCAAAAACCCCATTTTCGTTTTTGACTTTAAACTCGTAATTGATTCATGCTCAATTAGATATTATTTGATGAATTTAGTATAGGGTTTTTGTTAATAAGCATAATACAAAACTGATGATGTGTGTTAATTTCATTTTCGAATTCGTTTGCATGTAGACCCCCAAATCGTTTCACACCATGAACCCTAGAACTCGTTCATGAACACTTCGTTATGATTTTATGAAATTGACATATGGTTCTTATTAATCGGAGGTTTCTGTAACTAGTGATACTATTGGATAAAATTTTCAAACCCATCTCGACCGAAACTCCCAAAACCGTTTGTTTCAAGAACCCTAGAATTTGAACACTATCAATTCGTTGTTATTAGATGAAATTGACATGTGGTTTTCAATAAAAAGATAGTTTCGAACCTCTCTGTAAAGTTGAATTTGATTTTTAAATTCGTTAGAACAAAAAACCCCCAATTCGCATTCTAGGATGAACCCTAGAATCTGAACTCATATAATTCTATGTTGGTACACAAAATCAACATTGGGGTTTGCTTAATCGGTTGTTTTAGGTGGTGTAGGAACAATTACTTACTTGTTTTGATATCAGATTGAAGTAAATCGATGTTAGACTTGTGTTTCGGTCTCCTCTCGATCGAATCTTCTTCCCACAGCTTCTGAAATCGAATTGATGGATGCTGCAGACCCTAAAGGTGCCGAATAGAAGTTCTGGGAGTTTAACTTCGTGAAATGTGATCGAATTTCATGGTCTTGATAGTTAAAGACTACGGTTTCGTCTTTTTGGCTTACATTTGAATTCAATTCGGCATTATTGGTTATTATAACTGTTAATCATTGATGATAATCATCAATATAATGATTAAGAATGGTTAATGAGCAGTTACAAGTCGAATTATGATGAATTTTGAATTTTTACATGATAAACCACTCAAATTTTGACTTTACAAGTCAAAATTGATCCTTTTTGTAAAGTTTCAACATTAATCCCTATAATTTAAATGTGTATGAACTAATTTTGTTCAATTCAAGTCCTTCCAGTTGGTTATTTTATGATTTCGTACAATTTCTGTTAAATTTTGGTTAATGGGGTTAATCCGGAAATGCCGGAATGTCACACAAGCGGTGAGGCGGGGCCAAGCGGGCACATCGCCACCCCTCTCCGGTGGGCTCAAAATCAAGGGGAGCGCGGCCCCCACTCCCCGCTTTCCTCCCTCTCACATACAACTTTCTCCTCTCTCACACAATGGGTAAAGTTTTCTGTTGGGGTGACCATTGTGGGGTTTTAAGGTTTTCAGTGGGGTGATGACGTGGCAGGAAATTTCGGTGGGGAGGGATTTTTGGTGGGGTAACCGATGTGGATAGTCTAATAGGTACTTTCTTATTTATTGTTATCGCTTAATAATCCAAAACTGAAATTACAAGAAAAACAAAAAAAATCAAAAACAAAAGAAAAAAAACAAAAATATCATACACACACGACACACACATATATATTTAAAACGCAGATAAAATATGTTGTCGGGAAATTTGATGTATAACTTTAAAATTACGCTATTCATCATTAACTCAAATTATTTATTTATTATTTAATGCAAATACAAGCATATTAGCTAAATTCACACAACCGAGTCGTCACCAACGTTCATTTTCACACCGCTGACGGTACCGAAATCTCAAAAATAACCAAATGCAAATCCATACATTTGAACAAACACTATTTGCTAGACTTTTTAACAATTTTAATTTAATAATTCAAATTAAATTTATTATTCCATATTCGAGTTTAATACATTAACCATTATGCATTATCGTTCATGAAAAACTCCTATTGTCACAATTTCACAAGTAGAAGATGTAATCTATAGGGTTTTCTATTTTGATTTTAAATTAAATAGTGTCAAATTTGAAATAAAAGTTATGAGAATTCTCGAAACCATTCATTCATATATAATTATACAAGCACAATACAAATTATATTGATGATTAGCATTAAAATAAATAATAATAATAATAATAATAATAATAATAATAATAGTAATAAAACCAATAAAATACTACACTTTTAAATATTATGTATATAAACATGCATAATAAAAGTAATAAAATAAAGACCAATTAAATAAAGCTTAGATTAAAAATAACCTTTTAAATTGTTTTTAAGGTTTTATAAAATATATTAAGTTATTATTCGAACTCCATCAAAACAATAACAAATCAGATATTAAATTATGTCAAACCACTTGTTAGGTTTTGAGGATCAATATCCCTATGAATAATCGGCCTCACAAGCATCGAAACATTTGAATTCGATCAGACCTTTTCTAGGGTTATTATGAATGGGGGCGATTGGATTGTTTTGTATAACAATATTTGAAAACCAAAACCGACAGAATTGATTATTTTTCAGATTTTTATTTTGTTCATTATCTTAAGTAAAAATGGTGATTATTATAGAAAACAAACAATTCATAAAAATCATATAATAAAAAAATTCATGTTTAACTATAATATGTGTGTGTGTGTGTATATATATATATATATATATATATATAGGGAAAGGATTGAATACTAACCCATACTAATTGAGAAAACCCAATAACTCAATCTTAAGGACACTTAAATTAGATTAGATGCTGATCTAAGGGACCACAATTATTTAGAATTTTTAATTAAGGGAAATCAAGTCTTATGATCACAAAAGGGCAAATGAGTCATTTACTTACACCTGCAACTATCTTGTCTGTCAATTGATTTTCACAAGGAAAACATCAACGAAATAACTGAGGATTCAAAAAGCTTCAAACAAAAATTCAAACCTTCAAATGCTTATCAGTAAATCATCATCAAAGGCGATTAACCATCTGAAATCAAAGGTATGATTGAAGCTTGTTGCCATCTGACGAAACGTTCCATGGATTATGTAAACAACAGCGAGTAAAAGGTAATCATCCATGTAATTTCTTACCATCATATGACCAGCGTAGCTTTGTAAGCAATCAACGAACGTAGCTAGCATGGTATTCACATCGAGACGGTATTTTGATCGAGAAGTTGTTTTTGATTTGCTTTTCTAGGGTTTGATGATTTTAAAATTTGGGGATTTTAATGTTTTTCTTATTTCCAATATTTGATGATGATATTATACCAAAAAATCTAAGATAGCCATCATTTCTGATCCAATTTCAGTGGAATTGATCATTTTAAGAAGCACATAGATCTGCAGTAGCAGGAAGATAAGCATTATACTTGTACCAGGAAGCATTACACTTGTACGTTCATAAGGTAATGTAATTTTATTTTTAAAGCATGATGATGCATTTCTTTTTATTTGCAGCAATATATAATTTTATTTGCTACAATGTAAACATTTCTATAAAGAAACTAAGATGGATCATCATCACAATCATTATCAATTTACAGGTCTGAATGTTGATAAGTGGTGCGGTTTATGGTGCTTGTGCCGGGTATGAGCCTCGATAACCTGATTTGTTTATTGAGTCTGCATAGAAATTTAAATGATGTGTTTGGACATATGGGTGTGGTTAATGGTACTTGATTTGTTATCATTTTGATACAAAATAATTTTTTTGTTACTATTTTGTAGGTAGTCACGACAATTTACTATATCAAACCCATAATATAATGAAGATGATCTATGTGTCAATCTAACAATCAAAATATAATAAATAAAGAGATTCACCAATAACATATTATTATTTTGTGTCCATATTGTAAGTATATTATACACATTACATCGATGTAATGGAATATTGCATACATATTATAGTAATGTAATTATCAGACATTGTTGCCCTGTAAGATTGTTTCCACACATGTACACTAATGTCAATAATATGCTTACACTGATGTAAGTATTATACTTGTACCTTCATAAGGTAATGTAATTTTATTTTTAATACTTGATTATGCATTTTTTTTTCATTTGCTACAATGTAAACCTTCCTGTAAAGAAACTAAGATGACCCATCATCACAATCATTATCAGTTTATAAGTAGCTACTGGTTTTGTTAAATTGAATGAACCTTGATGTTACTTAGGGATAAAAAAAGGTTGACCTTTAGTGGTAGACATCATAAATAAATTCATGCATTTGGAAAGTTACTTTATTTTCACTCTTGAACATAGTGCTTGATGGTATAGTGTTTGGACATGCTGGTGCGGTTTATGGCGCTTGTGTCTGGTATCGCATGGTTTGATCTGGTAAAGAGCCTTGATAACCTGATTTGTTTATTGAGTCTACATCGAAACTTAAATGATGTGTTTGGACATATGGTGTGGTTAATGATGCTTGATTTGTTATTATTTGATGTTACTTTTATAATTTTTAATCACTTACACTAATGTAAGATGTACATAGAAACCTAAATTATGTGTAGGCTGGTGATACAAAAGATTGGGGTCAATTGTCCTTGTAGCTGGTTCCCAAAGTTTTGCTTTTATTGAAATGAGGTGTTGTGATATACCTAGGAACTATTTGGCTAGAGATCTGTTTTGTTACATCAATGTAATTTATGTTTTATTATACCAAAGTAAATGCTTGGTTAGAAATTTATTACTTGCTGAAGCATTGTAATAACCAGAATCTACGATTAATGTTTAGATTTCTTGTTGCTTATATAATATCACCAATTTATGACATACAACTTCAACAATATTTACACATTTAGTCATTGTGTATGGTTACAAAACACGTTTAACATTGTTTTGACTTGGTCACTCATGTTTGTCTAATGTATTATGATTGATTTTTAGAAGCTCAAATGATTGACTTCAAATATTCAACCAGGTATCTGTCAACAATGTAAAGAACAATTACATCAAAATAGCATATTTTTTTGGTTTAATGTTAAGTTTTATCTCATCATTTTGATTCATAATTTTTTTTGTTACTGTTTTTTTTATCTCATCAGATTTGGATGGAGGATTCGTCGAAGCTAATATTTTCCTTATTATGATGTTATACATTATTCCGATAGTGTGGGTCTTTTTTAGTTTTTCGAATGATTTAGTTTTAAAGATGTAACTGGTACTGATGAGTATGACCATATTTGTTTAATGCTAAGTTTTATTTAATTACTTTGATTCAAAATATTTTTTTACTATTTTTTTGGTAGGTAGTCACGACAATTTACTATATCAAACCCACAATTATATTTTTATTATTTAAAAATTTTGTAAGATTATTTCTACACATGTGTTTTATGGTAGACTGGTAGTATTTTTCAATGTTAGTGAAGGCTATAGTGTTATATATGGCATAAAAAAACCAAAATTTTGTTAGTTTAGGCATGTTCATACTGATATAAGTAACATACTTACACTAATGTAATTCGAATGTTTACACTAATGTAGGTAGCAAATTTACATGTAAATTTTAATCACGAGTGAAATTGAGATTTCTATTTGCGGTGGATTAACAAAAAATAAAAAAAAATAATATGTCAATAATTACATCAATGTAAAGAATAATTACCTTAGTGTAATGAAGATGATCTATGTGTCAATTAGCAACCAATATATAATAAATAACGAAATTCATTGATAACATATTATTGTTTTGTGAGTATGGCCATATTTTTTTAATGCTAAGTTTTATTTAATCACTTTAATTCAAAATATTTTTTGTTACTATTTTTTTGGTAGGTAGTCACGACAATTTACTATATCAAACCCACAATTATATTTTTATAATTTAAAAACTTTGTAAGATTATTTCTACACATGTACTTTATGGTAGACTGGTAGTATTTTTCGATGTTAGTGAAGGCTATAGTGTTATATATGGCATAAAAAACCAAAATTTTGTTACTTTAGACATGTTTACACTAATGTAAGTAACATACTTACACTAATGTAATTCGAATGTTTACACTAATGTAGGTAGCAAATTTACATGTAAATTTTAATCACGAGTGAAACTTGAGATTCCTATTTACGGTGGATTAACAAAAAATAAAAAAATAATATGTCAATAATTACATCAATGTAAAGAACAATTACGTTAGTGTAACGAAGATGATCTATGTGTCAATTAGCAACCAATATATAATAAATAACGGAATTCATCAATAACATATTATTGTTTTGTAATTTTTTTTAATGATCAAAGCCCCGTAATCTTTGTTTGTGTGCATGTTGTAAGTATATTATACATATTGCATCAATGTAAGCGAATATTACATACATATTACAATAATGTAATTACCAGGCTTTGCTGCCCTGTAATATTGTTTCCACACATGTACACTAATGTAAGTAATATGTTTACACTAATGTAAGTAATATGCTTACAGTTATGTAAGTGGAATGTTTACACTAATGTATGTAATATGCTTACACTAAAGGAAGTGGTTTCAAGAAAACATTTGAATGTGATTTCAAGAAGGGGATCAAAAATTTTGTAATGTATGTAATATGTTTACACTAATATATGCACAATTTTGAATGTAGAATGGTTACACAAATGTAGTTGCAATAAACAAGATTTACTTGCATCAATGTAAGTGACCTAAAAGAAGATTTTGTTTACCTAAAGAGAAGACACTTTAAACAATGACCATTTTTCAAGCTATCAGAACAACACATATTATAGATCTTCAATTATAATAGAATACTAAAAATCACTACGAAACGCACTTTTATATTACATAAGCAGTCATTTAGGCCATGGGCCTTGATCGAAGGCCTTGCGCGCAGCAGAAAACTCATGGTCAATATCTTCATCGCCTTTAGCTACATTGGCTATGACTTCCCCGATAAGTGGATCCAAGCTGGAAATGTTTTCCCTAAAATTGATATATAAAAATTGTAAGTTATTTGTTTTTGGTGACTATGAGAACCTGTTATCATAAAACTCATTTCATCAATACCCTGCTATCGAAAAGTATCTAAGTTCTTGTTAATGTAGTTATATGTATTTAGAAACCAAATTCATGTGGCAACTGATGCATATGTGATCCATAATGGTCAAGTAAAGTAAAAGAGAAAAAATCACCGGATGCTGAATAAACAAATTTTCCATTGATTAGAAGCTGAGTGTTATTAATTATGAACATGTGGATTAATTAGTTCGTCAAATGTTGCATAAGTAGCAAATCTTTGTACTGCATTTCCTAAATTGGAACTGTTTCCTAAATTCATCCTAAAATTTGACACAAAAAAAACTTTAGTTAGGAGCTAATCATTAGTAAAAACACTTTACCAACAAAAGTTTAATATTCCTTATCCAATTGAATATTACGATAGACATGATGTCAATAACCATAACCGCAAATCACAAAAGATAATTTGCAGCAAGTTTGTATCATTGTCATACCCAACAAAAATTAACAAGAAACCCCTCTCTGCTTTCAAACCTTTATCAATCTTTGAAAGGATTAACAATACACCATGATCAAGAAATCAAGATCAAGATTCAGCTAAAAAAGGGCTACTTTGAGTATCTGACCTCGAAGAGCGATTGAAGACGAAAGTGGCCAGGGAAAAAACTGAACGGGAGATAACGCTGGAGATTCTTCGAGCGACCATTTTTGTTGATTGTTGGACCTGCTTGTCACCCTTTTTCTTTATGTGTGTTATCCTCTACATCACCACCGTCGTCTTCCTGAATTGACACCTTGAAATTCGTCATCAACTTGAACGGAATAGTCAACTTGAGCGACATCATCATCGTAAACTCCGTCATTTTCACAGGCATAGTTTGATTACCACCTCCCCAATTTTGAAATTCTGATAATCAAAAGAAAGAGAACATACTTGTTAAATGAGATGAGGTTAAATGATCTATCTGATGTTATTTAAACTAATTAAAGATAAAAAGAAAATAAATTAAAAAGTCATAATTATAGATTAGATGTGAAAAAGTGATGGAGATGACATGTTAACAAAAAGACATTAATACCCTTCTTGATGATTAAAAAATTCAGTGATGTGTCCACCTATTATTGGTTTAAAAGGGTTTATGAGTTATCTCAATTATGAAGGGTTATTATATGAGCCACATCCTATATATATATATATATAGATATAGGGTATATAGGGAAAGGAGTGAATGGTAACCCATGGTAATTGAGGTAACTTATAAACCCAATTTGATTGGTTGTCTAATTTAATGAATTTGAAATGTGTGGTCCATATTAAATCTGGAAAAAATGAGTGGTTGAGATTTCTTTAAGGGTATTTTTGAGATTTGTGAGGTGTACTTGATTTGATATTTGAAATAAAAGTTTACCCCTCAATTTTTTAAACCTTCATAACTTTTATATACATTATTATTTTTTTAAAAAAATTACACCATTAAATTTGTCACATTTTTATCTTTAATTCAAGTATAGTTTTGTCAAAAAATTTTAAATTTTTTGAAATTACACTGATGTAACGAGCTGAATTTTTTCAAAGTGTTCCGAATTACACTAATGTAACGAGCTGGATTTTTTCAAAGTGTTCATAATTACACTAATGTAACGAGTCTTTACACTGATGTAACTAGCTGTAACTTATTATTTTTTTTACGTTACAATTATCTAACTTTCTATCTTATTTGATATAAATTTATCTAATTAACTAAATTTTATAATAAAAAATAAGTTTGTAATATATATTTAAGATGAAAGAAAAAAATTTTGATGGAAAATTTTTGAAAAAAGAGAAAAATTATTGTACTTATGCTTTTTACGTTAGTGTAATTACGAACGCTCGAAAAAAATTTGGCATGACTATAATGAAATTAACGAGAAAAATATGACGAGTTTAATGGTGTAATTTTTATAAAAAAATAAAATAGTATAAAAAAGTTATAAGTGTATAAAAATCAAGGGGGAACTTTAATTTAAAAAAATAGGAAAATAGATGGTTTTTTAAAAGTGTGACACTTGTCACTCTTATATTAAATCTGATTTTTGTAATTAACACAAAAGACTATAATGCCCTTTTGTATTAAAAGTTAATTAATGACACATATCACCATTAGATTAAATCTTGGAAATTTGAAACATTGGATTAGAGTTATAAAGTTTTCTCAATTAAAGTGAGTTATTATATGATCTCTTCCCTATAGATATATATTCTTTATATGTAAATTGAAACTTTAATGTTACAATAAATTATTTTATGTTCAAAGGCCAAATTATTTTATAAATAAACCATATAATTAATTTTCTAAACCCAAGTCTTTATAAACAAAGTATTAAAATAATTTTAATGTTTACTATAAAACAGTTATTACAATCTTTATTAAGTATCTAAATAAAATTAACTACATGAATAAATTATTATCAAGCTGATAAACGAGACATGAAATAATTATTTTAAAACAAGTACCTGTAATCTTTATTAAATATTTGAATAAATTGTTTATTTGTCATAAATGTTGATTTAAAGTTTTAAAATCATTAAACAAGAATAATCTTATAAAGTATTTTAAATAGGTTTATAAGTACTTTAAATAAGTTATCATAGCCTTTCAAAATAAATATTTTTACACACAAACATAAAACATTAGTTTTTAAAAAAGACAATTAAACTTATAAATCAAAAACAAATGGATGGAATGAATTATTCAAATGATATGTAGTTATCAAATTCAATAAGAATATTTACAAATAAATAAATAGATAAGTATTCTAACTTAATATCATTCAAGCTTAAACATGTTCATTTAGGGCTTCTATAGTATGCCATAGATTTTAGGACAATCAAACTTGAATTATAAGGAATACTAAGGTTCCAATTGCTTTTAGATTGAGGTGTGTAATTACAAACTTCTTGTAACATTCCTACATCTACATATGTAATAAACATTTATATTTAATAAAGATTTATGACGTCATCGGGAAATTTTATCTATGAGTTTTTACACACACACACACACATATATATATAGGGGATTAATAAAATGAAAACCTTATTTTAGTTAGAAAACCTCGAAAACTCATGTAAAACGAACGTTTTTTTTTTTTGAAATTTTTTTACAGGTTTGTAACATTATTGAGCACATTTTTATAAAAAAAAATCAAAAAAGCGCCGAAGAAATATTTTTCAAAAAAATATTTTATAAAATTTTTTTACGTTGTAAAACATACGTAACACTGCGACGGAATTTTTTTACGTTTTTACGTATGTTTTACAATTTTTTTAGTTTTGTTACGTATGTTTTACATGTGGTTTGCTGGGTTTTCACAAATAAAAGTAGTTTTCAAATTATCCATACCCTATATATATATATATATATATATATGAGAAATCAAATTAAACATAACTTAATATGCATATATATATATATGTATGTATGTATGTATGTATGTATGTATGTATGTATGTATGTATGTATGTATGTATGTATGTATGTATGTATGTATGTATGTATGTATGTATGTATGTATGTATGTATGTATGTATGTATGTATGTATGTATGTATGTATGTATGTATGTATGTATGTATGTATGTATGTATGTATGTATGTATGTATGTATGGATAATTATTTAATGCTATACAAGTTAAAGAAAATATAAGCAAAACTCAATTTTAAATTTTAAAAGATTATCTATATAATAAGTTTTATAAAATTTAGAATTAAGTTATGCAATTAATTTATTTTAATTGTATAAAAATCGCTAAATATTTTTAAATAACAATAAAACATTAATAAATATATATAAATACTTTAGTTAGATTAGTTTTTTTTTTTATAAACTTTAAATACATTATACAAATTAAAGTGGCCAATATAAAGCTAAGGGACTAATTTTGAAAGAAAATGAAACCGCACTTAGGAAACAAAAAAGAGGGGTTGTGTAACCCCCTGTTACCATTTAACAAGTTTATCAAAATATCAGAGTTGGTCCCAGTAATTTCTCGTTTTCGAAACCTTGTTAAAATTACTAAGATCATTTTATCATATTTAAGACAAGGTTTAAGACAAACATAACATGTCACAAACATTTACAAACCAACTTTACAAAAGTAGGTTTAAACCAAAGTTAAAATGTTTGTAACTTAGTTCGTTCGATTCGATTCCTGACCCACCTCGATCCGTATAGCCGTTCCCGTCATGATTGACCTAAAACATCACATAATAACATCCATTAGTTCATAGGAACTAAGTAAGTTAATTCCCAATGGTCCCCCAAGTCAAAAATGTCAAAATACATCAATTTTGATCAGGGCCGTAAGGTAGGCCGTAGCCTGCTGCCTTCAGGCCGTAAATCAGAGAGTTCAGCCCCTTAGGCTGTAGCTTATGGTCTCAGGACCGTAGCTTATGGTCTTCTGCACCAGCAAAGTGCAGATTTCTACATTTGTGCAGTTTTGACCCATCCGAAGACCCGTTTTCGTTCCTTTACTTTTCAAAGTGATTTCACCCATCCGAAAGGTCTATTCAACCATATTACTTGGATTCACATCATCAAATTACATCATTTCATAAATCAATCAAAATCCAAATCAAATTTGCTAAAAAGGTCAACTTTAACAACCAATTCCATATTTGCATTTTATGACCCCGTTTTAGCTAATAGGCATTTGTTGCATCTCTAAATGATGTTAACCCTTTGGAACACCATAATTATGCAACCAATTACTAATCCAAGACACCTTTATATAAATGATTCAAATGGTCAATTTCATATCCAATTGACCCACACATTTACAAACATCATACTATTAGCCATTAACTATTTGATTTCAATAATTACAATCATAATATCACTATGGTTTTCACCCTTTGGTTATTTAACCATAGTCACTTGCCATCACCTCTGGCTACCTACTTACACAAGTGGTTAACACTTAATTCAACATACACCATAAATTTAACCATACAAAGTCTATGAAGATGTTAACGGGTCAAAATATTCAAATGGAATCTTAGTTCCATTTTACCTCCACAATTTCATCAATAAATAACCCCTAACCTTCTTTCATACACACATATGGTTTAATACATAATTCAAGTCTTATGATGTTCACCCACCGGTCCTTCCATCAAAGACATTTGCTAGCACCTCTAGCTATCCACATACTTGTGGTTTTATGATCTAATCAAGATACTAGGATGTTCACCCACCGGTCCTTCCATCCTAAATTACCACTCTTTTAACATCCAATTATGAATTAGATTTATCATAACATGTTGAATTCTTAAAAATCCAACAATTGACTAATACCAACACACTTATCCATTATTCAAGTGATTCAACAACTTTTTCAACAATAGTTATGTGATGTTACAGTGGTGGGATTACTTACCTTGTCCGGATGATGAATTTGAAATCAAAATCTCTTTCTGTCACCTTTTACCACTTCCTTGACTTCCACTATTACTACCTGGTTATAACACACACGTATAACCTTATTCAACACGCATAGCACACATTCATATTGATTCAAACCCATTTGACCCGTTTGAACCTATTTTCGATAATATGTTTTAACTGAAAGCCAAATTATCAATTATTCAATCTATGATTATTTTTATCATAGAATTTCAATTCTGGCATTTCATCGAACACCTTACGTGCACAATTTTCTTGACTAATCTTCATTAATGTTTAAACATTAACCAATTCCACCTATGATTCTCAAATCATCAAAACATATAAATTTTATAAAGATTTAGTCAAATTATGCACGTATTCATCATAGTCTTGTTATAACCCATCTTACTAGATGTTCAAACAATATTGTATGGGTTTTTGTCACACCCTGAGCCGGCGGAGTTGGATCGAAGTCCCCGTCGGGCGGAAGGTTCTCGGGGCGCGATATCGTGAGTGATAATCATGATGATCAGATTGTTTACATATCATCAATGTTAAGAATAACTAAAGCAAAATCAAGCATTCAAATAGGATTACAAAGTTAAATTACAATATCAATGTTCTACAATTTAACTCGGTAAACCTAACAAAAGAATTATATGTTTCCTATCTTGTATCTGTACAAGATATCAAAAGTGATTCGTATCCATAGCAAAATATGTGCTTTTCCAAAAGTCTACTAGGTCTGCTAACTGGCATCCTAGTATGCAATCCTAAAAGCTTAAGCCTATTCATGTGCGTCACCTGAGAAAGCATGTAAGAAAACAAAGTCAACACAATGGTTGGTGAGTTCATAAAGTTTATAAGTTTAAAAATAGCTTTAACAAACCTCTTTCGTAACAACCTTAATCTCATTAACATCACATGTAATATCCAATTCGGTATGCTTATATATAGGGCATATGTAGGGTCGAACTTACCGCCCGCCCAGCCACCGTCCCACCACATACTAAATCACATATGACATTGTTGTTAATGATAATTAAGCATTTTACCTACCATCCCTTTCGTTTATAGATTTAGCATTTCATTAGGTTTACAACATGAGTGGAAAATGAGGAATCACTGTATGGCAAGCACTGAGAGACCATCAGTCTACTCCTCAGAATCTTGACTATATAGAACACCCCCTGGCAAGCACTTAGAGGCCAGTTGGTCCATTCTAATTAGCCAATAGCTTTAGCATTATGTTTAAGTTTGTAGCATAAGTGAACATTGAGGAATCACTGTATGGCAAGCACTGAGAGGCCATCAGTCTACTCCTCAAGTCATGACTATGAAGGTCACCCTATGGCAAGCACTGAGAGGCCAATGGTCTGTTCCTTCAAGTCTCAACTACGAAGAACACCCCATGGCAAGCACTGAGAGGCCAATTTGGTATGTTCTACTATAGTTGATAGTTTTAGCATTCAAATAGTTTCACAACCGGTAAGGCAAGCACTGAGAGACCCAACCGTTGTTTTAGCATTCAAAGCATATATGCATATAAGTGTTTAAAGCATCCGTAGTTTTAAGCAATGAGTATGTATGTATATAGCATCATCATAGAATCATAAGCTTGTAGCATCAATTTGTAGCTTTAGCATATGGTGTTAGTATGTAGCTTTAGCATTTAATATTTACATGTAGCATCAACATCTAATGTTAGCATATAGCATTAGCATTTAGTATTAGCATGTAGCATTAGCATTTAGTGTTAACATGTAGCCTTAGCATTTAGTATTAGCATATAGCATTCGCATCTATTATAAGTGTTCAAGCTTTAGCATCAAGTATGTAGTTTAAGCATATAGTTTATAGCATAAGCATCAAGCGTATGGTTTAAGCATAGAGTTTATAGCACAAGCATTTAGCATCTAGTTTCAAGCTTCTAGTTTGTAGTATAAGTATCAAGTTTATAGCTTATCAAAGTATAATAGTTTCCAAGCATAAGCATCAATATAAGCATCATGTTTAAGTTTAAAAGCATTAGATAACATTTCAATAGTTTATTAAAATGTTTAACATGCTTCTCAGTCCCGAAGTGAAACAAATAAGTTTGAAAAGGGACAAATGAACTCACCTTGTGCTCGTAGTGGTTGACTAAATAAAATAAGAATGCACGCACTCTTGATTGATCTTCTGGTGGTTTTCACAATCCTGTATTGATTTCACATTGTTTGTAATTGTAAGTATAAGTTTGTAAGGATTCGCGTATGTGTTTATGTTTGTTCTAGGGTTGATTAACCCTATCAATCTTGATCATCATTCGGCCCAACTCGTTTGTTAAGTATCTTAATAGCCTCCTCCCGATTGAGTAGACTAATATACTTATCTATTTGTTTCATGCAATGTTTCTTAAATGTCATAATGAAATAGGTATTAAGCTTAAAACTTAAATCTTTAAGTTGAAAGTTAATAATCCTTTGAAATAATCCACTTGAACTTTTTGACTCCCATTATACTCGAACTTGTCATATTTGTGGTACATTACATTAATACAAAATTCTATGTTTATTATCTTTGGTTTCAATTCTCTTAAGTTACTCACTTATTTCCATGTGGACCAGATGATTACTTGAGCCGAATGATATCAAAATGGATCTATTTGATGTGATATTGGGCCGAATTTGGTTAGATGTAATTGGGCCAAGGATAGGAACTGGTTTAGTGATTTGCGGGCCTAACACAGGCCATTCGAAGCTGCTTGGGCCGAGGAAATATGGGATGGGCCGCAGGTGTAGATTTAGCTAGATAATTGGGCCTAGATCATGGTTCTACTCGCTCAAAGGTACAGCTTCCCAATTCCAGCGAACCCTTGAGGTTTTATACTAAGGTTCGGTCACCATGAAACATCCAATCGGTTCGGTGATTTCTAGGCTCGCTGGAGGTTCGTGTACTCATGGTTCAAGGATGGTTCGTGAGATGTAGGGTTCGCCAACAGGTGGGTTCGGCTAAATCAGTAGGAATGGTTCGGCTGGGTGTGAACAGAAAGGGTTTGCAGCTAGCAACTGGGTTCGGTGATCCGTGATGCAGCAAGGTTCGGCCATGGTTTTCGCATGAAGGTTCGGCTGAGTTTAGAAGGCCACGTAGGGTTCGTGAGATTAGGAAGGTTCGGCCGAAAGAACTACGGTTCATTCATGGGAGCTTAAGCATAGGTTCGGCCAGAGATCCCAATTGTTTCGTGAATCTGGAAGGGTTCGCCACAGAAGGTTCGTTAACCGGGCTGCGGCCGGAGCATGCAGGCTCGGCTAAAGTTGGTGGCACATGGTTCGTCCCTACTTATGAGAGGTTCGTTCCGGTCAAGGGTTCACCTAGCGTGAGGATAGGTTCGCCTGGTGGTTTGCTTGAAAAAGGTTCGTGGCTAGGTTAGGTGGTCGAGGGTTCTTCTGTGGATGCAGGTTCTTCCAAGCCGAGGTTCGGCCAATGTTTCATGCAGGTTCGCTCCCATGCTCTCGCGAACCTGTGTTCAGCAACACCCTACTCCTCGACCCGAATTGGTGATGGGGCTGTGATTACACCATTGTGAGTTCCCAACGATGTAGGACATGGATACGTGCAAGTTGGCATCGGTTTGAGGCGTATGTGTGTAGCCGAACAAACAAAGTGACAAACCCCTAATTTTCGCAACATTCCAAGCTTCATACCTCAAAATCGGCCGGACTAAAGCTCGGATCTGCTGTACTTCCTTGTAGGGGAGGTTGAGAGCTACGCGTGGACACCAAGAACGCCCGATTTCGTCCACAAACGAAGGAGATGTCGCGTGTTGAAGTCGGTTTCTAGAGTGAGAAAGATAGGTTCGTGAATTTGATTTTTAGAGAGAGGTGGAGCTGAAATTAATGAGGTAGTTGACCTCATTTGGTGCTTATATACCCCAAGGGTATTCGGGTTCGTTTCGGTTGCTCGGTTCGTATCTTCGTTGCATTTACGGCACGTTACGCACGTATCTCGTAATTTAAATAAAAGAGTTTATTTTTATCTGTTTAGATGGTATTTATTTCTAGTAATTATTTTAATTATCGTTTTATTAAGTTATTTATCAAATTATATTATTTTACGCGTTTTGTAATTTCTTTCGTAAATTTACGTATTCAATTAAAACGGTTTCTTTTTAATTTGCTTCTAATGAGTTTCAAAATTGTAAAACAGGAAATATTATGTAACATCAGTGCCGGAACCGTACCGGAACAGTGATCTTAAGCAGTAACATGAACAGTAAACATGTACAAACCATATACATTTCAGTGCATTTCCTATTCATATCATTTATCATTATCATTTTGTGTTATCAAACAACAAGTTCAGAAACATTTGATAGAAACAAAGTTCAGAACTATGGTTCTTGAGTTAGATAAATTATCTGGCAACACAGAACCATCAAGGAACTACTTGTTAGGATTACTATGTATAAACGTATGTGAGGCTTTATAAAACAAAACAACACGAATGTCGTTAGGTGAATGCTAAATCGACGGATTATTCGTATAGGTGACGATCTGTACGAATAAATCTAGAAGTTTAACGTTCTGAATGATATTTGATAATTAGAGAACAATATTGAAAAGTATAGTTATCGTCGTGTTCGTACGGGTGACGATTCGAACGAATACGCGCGACAACCGTACGATTCAATTTAAACAGTAAATTAATATTTCGAAAATTTAAAATAAAAAAATATTAGTTAATTTATTAGGAATCACAACTTAATTAAATTTTATAAATTTTATTTTACAAACCGAACCGAGACGTTTCGTAAATTACAAATAACCGGTATTTTACGCGAAATCGAACGAGCCCGAACCACCGGGTATCTTCAACACATTGAATGTGGTCATAAAGACCACAACCACCACATGTCTACCCACATTTACTCACCAAACTCGTTTTTCTCTCTCTACTCTCTCTCTAAAAATCTTCCCCTTCTCTCTACAATTTGGAGCTCGATTCAAGCCGGATTCAAGCAAAGTCGGAGCCAAAACGATCCTCCCTTCACGTAGATCACGAAAATACAAGTTATTCGAGTATTCATCCACAAAATCTGAGGTAAATCTACAATTTTATTTCGGTTTTAGTGGTTATCACGAACCCTTGTAGATTCTTGTAATGTTAATCACATTGAACACTTAGAAACACTTAGATAAGCACATATGAATGACTAGGAAGTTGTAGGAACTGATTTGCAACAGATTTAGATCGAAAAATGAAGAAGATGATGCAGGTTCGCGAACTAGTTTGATCAGGCGAACCTGTTGCAGGTCGCCGAACCAACCTGCTGGGAGCCGAACCTTGGTCCAACGAACATGTTTTCCTGGCCGAACCTGGTTTCAGCCGAACCTACTGACAGCCGAACCTTGAACTCTGCCAGCCGAACGTGTACACTCTGAGCAACGAACCTGTGGCTGCTCTGACAGCCGAACCTGTTGACCCTGACCTAACCTAAGGGCGACGAACCTAAGTGCGACGAACCTAGGATGAACGAACCTTTGACCAACGAACCTTCTAAGCTGACGAACCTTAGTCGAGCAAACCCTAAAGGTTCGCCGAACCTATGCTCAAATGCCAATAGGTTCGCTGCCCAAGAAGGATCAAAACCCAAAGTGGTAACTAATCAAGGAAATCCAGTACCTAGTGCTATTGAACTTAGTTATAAGAACAAGGAAATGAATATACGAGTACTCAAAGTTTAGAACGAACTAAGAAATACACATTAGTGGATGTTATTGCATAAGGTGTTGGTGTAAATCTCAACATTTACATCTAACACTTATATAACTAAATTGGGTTGTTCAATTGAACACTCTAAGCTAAGTTATATACATGGATGAACAAAGAACCATGGGAAACAAAGAACTATCAAAGGACTTGGGATTTATCTAAATCTGGTTAACTTAAGTTCTAACACGTTTAACTTGTATTGTTTATAAAAATAGCTAATTGTTATATTTTATATTTGTCATTGGTGTCTTTTTAGTTACAAAAGCTAGTTATTATAATTGATTGGGAAATTGTTGAAAATAGACAATATTATTGTCTGGATTTGAACAGAAAACAAAGGGAACTCTGCCCAAATTTTGTAAAAAAAAAAATTTAAAGCAAGTTACTATAACTAATTATGGGAATGGGTTATAAATGGGAATTTAGGCTAAATTAGTTAGGCTAAATCATAGAAGTACTTAGTAAATTAGGACACTTAGATACACATACCAAGACCAAACCTTAGGTGCGACGACTATTACGCATACTTATCGTATTCAAACTCTTATAAAACAACTCAGGAACTGAAGAAACCTAAGCTACAACAAGAGCGCGCATTTTGTGTTAGATCATTTACATATAGCACAGGTGAGTTCATTGCCCCTTTTCTAAACTTTTGTTTTAAAACGCGGGGCTGAGAAGCATGCGTAAACTGTTTATTTAAATTGTTTACTTAAATGCTTTTAAATTCTATATGTTTTACATGTATGATTGATATCCTAGATCATGTCTAGGTAAATTTTATGCAAGTTTTTACTAAGGTTATCTACTTATACTTTAAGTGGATAATTGGGTTAAACTAAACATTTCAACGAATCATACGAAACTATTTTGACGAATCAAGTGTGTCATTTCAACGAATCAAACGAAACTATTTTGACAAATCAAGTGTGTCATTTCAACGCATCAAACGAAACTATTTTGACGAAACAAGTGTGTGAGTTCAACGAATCAAACGAATCAACAAATCATTTTCAGGGAAAGTCTGGGAAATATCAAAGATAACATATGTCAATGAAACAATACGAAACAAGGGACGAATCAAGTACGAATCAAGAAATCCTACATTTCAAGAAGTCCTAGCTAGACCGATTGATTTGTAGGTCATATGTTTGATGATATTTACAGAATCCCTAACTACTAAGAACCTTGATTGCTAGACTAGTCCACTCAAGTTGACCAAGACCCAATCATTAGGACTTAGATTTTATTAAATGTTTATTTATTTATTTAAATTAAGCATTTATGACTGTTTCAACAAATACTGTGGTTGATCATTATTGTGATGAACTTAAGGAATCAACATAGATTCCAAGTTATTGCATTTACAGGAACACTGATCTGAAGAATCATTTGGAAAAATGGTAGGGGTAAAATGCTTAATTTTCATTAACACCAATGTCCCATGTGGATTAGTATGTGGTGGGACGGCGTCTGGGCGAGTTTGTAGGCTCGACTCAGGGGTATGCCCTATATATAAGCATACCGATCTGGATGATACATGTGATGTTAATGAGATTAAGGTTGTTACCCAAGGGTTTAATAAATGTTTTGAGTGTATGGTAGGTAAAAATGCTTAATTATCATTAACAATAGTGTCATATGCGTATTAGTATGTGGTGGGACGGCGTCTGGGCGAGTTTGTAAGCTCGACTCAGGGGTATGCCCTATATATAAGCATACCGATATGGATATTATATGTGATGTTAATGAGGTTAGGGTCTTTACCGAAAAAGGTTTTCAAATCATTTTCAATTACTAAACTATATGAACTCACCAACCATGTGTTGACTTTATTTTTGCATGACTTCTCAGGTGACGAACAGGTCAATTAGGAAGCTTATGCTTTTGGACTAGGACTTCAGATAAAAGACTTAGTATTTTTGGACCTGCATATTTTTTGAAACGTCACTATTCAATTATTTTGTATATCTTGTGCAGTTACAAGATAGAGATCTGATGATGTTTATGATAGATTTACATTGTTAAATTATGAACGATACGGATGTAATTTAACTTTGTAATTCTATCCTATTTAGCATTTCTCATTTATATCATGTGCAATGTAAACAATCTGATCACTTCGATTATCACTCACGATATCGCGCTCCGGGAACCTTCCGCCCGACGGGGACTCCGATCCAACCCCGCCGGCTCGGGGTGTGACATATTATATTTCTTTAAATTTATGATCGTTCGTATTTTTCTACGTTTTCGTTTTCGTTTCGTCAGAACGCGTCACCATCGCGCGTATTCGTTCGAATCGTCATTCGAATGGACACGATGATGGTTTGGCTTTCTGATTCTTGTTTTCTATTGTTCATTCATTATTTCAGAATGTTAAACTCTCAGAGTCATTCGTACAGATCGTCACCTGTACGAATAATTCGTCTGTTTAGCATTCCGTAACAACAACCGTTAGGATTTTGTTTTGTTTAACCTCACATACGTTTATATCTAATAGCATCAAAACAAGCATTCGTGTGTCAGTTCCGTGTTGTCTGATGTGTTTCTAACTGTTAAACCCTAAGGTTTTAGTCAGCTTTCAGATAATTGCATATTAGTTTAGTGTTAAGCATTATGTGTCAATAGCATAAACATAGTTTCTCGTAATGTGTACCTGAATTACTGTGCATGCTACTGTGCAACTTTACTGTTCCGGTAACGATTCCGGCACAGATGTTACAGTTTTCATCTCACTTATCAAGTTACCCATATCCCAAACATAAGGATTTCAATATATGGTCCATAACAACTAGTAATTTGATCATCTAATCACACCATAAGTATAATTTTATGGTTTCTAACATATATAATCATTCAATTTCAGTTTTTGAGCAATAACCCAACTAATCCCATTCATGAACTCGTGAAGACTTTCAAGAAAAAGAAGAAAAACACTTGCAAGTTAGTATAATCACCAAAGAAGATGATTAAGCTTCTCAATTTCACGTTTTAAACTCAAGAACACATGAATTTGAGATTAGGTCTTGGTTGCTCCTCTTTTCTCCTCTGGTTCGCACGATGGAAGTATCCAGACAACAAATGTCTTGGATTTTTGACCAAGTATGGTCATATTCATCATGTTTGGATAATTGGCAGCTTTGGCCCCTGATGTTTCTAAATAGTTAACTAGTTTAACCAACTTAAATCAGTTAGTTACTAGTTAACTTTAACACCCCAAAGTTATAAACACAACATAATTTAAAACACATCCGTGTTCATATTATTTTATTATAATCATACATGACGGTTAAAACTGGTCGTTACAGGTTGATGTTGCCAATAACCCAAACCTCACTTCTTCTTCCCCCGTCTCCAGTTCCATACCTGATCCAGACCATTTCGTGACCTGTTTCCATTCCCACGCAATTCCAGCCAAATCAATTCTAATCAAGGTCAACTAAGGCAATGTTTTAAACGCGTAAATCATTCTCAATCACAAATTAACAAATTAACACTGTATCAATCGAGAACCATTACTAAAAATACGAACAATAATGTGTAATTCAAATCAGACCTAAACGAGTATAAAATACTCAATTAATCACTCGGTTACATTCTTTTAGATCAACCGAAATTTTCTGTGCACCTAAAACAAACTCACAACTCAAAATAATCGTTAATCAAGACGCTACAATTGACAGTCGTTCGACTCACGACCTACTACTCGAAATCCATCATTTAGCAAGCAAATGTTAGTGTATCGTATGTCATTATGCTCTGTTTTTAGTGGGGAATCAAAGCAACATGATTAATCGGGTAATTGAGTTCGAACATCGAACCAATTCAATCGCGAAAGGTCTAGGGTTTCGGTTGGTTATAATATGGAATTGGGGAAACTTTAGGCCTTATGTTAAATCGATTTTGGATGGAGCCTTAACATGTTCAAGGCTTTAGTCCAGCCGATAAATGCTCTTGGGTTCCAAGTTAAGGTTGCAGGTTTAAGCCTTGGGTTAAACCGGTTTTGGACCATAAATCTTCTTCTTTTTATAACTTTTAATCTATAAATCTTTTTAAATTTATGTTTTTACAGAAAATTTTTATAAATTTAAATTTATAAAGTTCATAAAGAAAAACTATTTTTTTCTGTAAAAATAACAACAACAACAACAAAAACATATATACAAAATGTTTATATTATATTCAAATAGCTAGAAAATTTTTATTGTATACTTCTTATATAAAATATATATATATATACACACATACATATTTTTGATAAATATATATATAGGAAAAGGTTCTCCTAAAAAGTCAATTTTGCCTAATAAGGCTAAGAAGGATTTATAAAAGTTTGAAAACCGACCCAAACAAACTCCGATTGAATTGATTTTTGCGTCATTGGAACCGACTTGTCAAACCCTAAAACCTAAAACTTAAATCATAAACAATAAAACCTAATATTAAAACCAAAACTTTAAAAACAAACCATAAACCAAAAGACAAAACATAAAAACTAAAAACTAAGCCCTAAAATCTAAAACCCGTTGATAAAGCTTACACCTAAAAGCTAATATTGTAGGGTTCGATGAGATGGTTCCAATGCCATCAAAATGAGTTCAATCGGAGTTAGTTTGGGTCGGTTTTGAAGGTTTTAAAAATCATTTTTAGCCTTCTTAGGCAAAATATACTTTTTATTTGATCTTTCCCTATATATATGTGTGTGTGTGTGTGTAGATTGTTTAGCAACTTATGATAATGTTAAATTATAGCATGCTACAAATAATGTTCAATTATGAAAATCATTATAAAAATCATATTTTGATTTTACAACTTAACATACAAATGATTTTTATATTTTTAAAGATGTTTTATATCTAAACAAAAACATTTTTTTTAACTTTTGTTTCAAATTATATAACGTACAAAAATTTAAACGTCTATGTTATTTAAAATACAATATTATTAAACTTATATAAGAATTATTAAACCAAATAAATCTTTTAATATTGGTTGTTTAATTTATAAACTATTTTAATAACTTAAATTCCTTTTAATTTTAAAGAACTTCAACAAATGCATTTAAAATTTTAAATGTAAACTTTTACAATAAGCCAAATAAGGTTTACTTATCACTTCAATCAATGCAATTGTTAAACATTTAACTATGCCACAAAACAAAACTGAACACGATGACCTATCTAGATTCTAGGTATTCCTTAAAAGCCATAGCTACTTGAACTTATATATAATAAACTATATATGTTGATATTGACCTTGTTGGACAACTTGAGCTACTATTTGATTCTCTATTGCAAAGCTATCAATCTCATCAAAAGATGAGTCTTTATAGCCCCTCTTTTACTTGTTTTGAACTTTTGGGGTGAAACATGCTTAGATATGAACTTATCTTTAACTATTATCCATGTGAACTTAGCTTTATGACCTAACTGCAGTGAACTTAGCTTGAGCTTGCATGATCATAACTTATCTTTAGTAAACTATGATAGATCTATTGGATTGACCATCCCACCCCGGATGGGTTTACCCTACAAGGGAAGTCTATGGTGATATGTTACTGCTTCAGTATTGTTAGGAATGCTAGCTTGGTCAAACATCATTTGTTAACATTATTCGATCTGCATATGGTTTACTTACATGTTTTTAGTTCATATTGGCTTCTGATCACGTGTGACATCTTATCTTTAATCAAACTATTTGTGTGTGTGTGCTTATACATGTGAAGCTCACCAACTCTTTGTAGTTTACCTTGATTTTAAACATGTTTCAGGTGGAAATGCAAACTAAGCACACTTTGTGTAACACCCCAACCAATGGCGGAATTATCAGGGTGTTCACGAAGTGTAGATTGTTCAAAAACACAAGGTTCATAGTATAACTAATCCAAACAATTTCATTAAAAGAAATTCAAACTTAACATTCCAATAATCCATTACATTATAAAAGGAAATATACTAAATTCAATGTAACATTACGGTAATTTATGTAATTCAAGATTTAAATTAGAAATGTTTATAGATATATATACATACAGGGGATGATTCCATTGTTAACCCTCCCTTATTGCGAGAACACGTGTTAACTCGGCATTTTTTGCCCGAATCTTTGTTTTTTTTCATGGTTTTTGTTATACATAAATAAGGGGGTTTCTTTTTTGTGTTTTTGCTAATTCATCACCGTTTAGAAATTATTTACAACGGTGATGAATTAGCAAAAACACAAAAAAGAAACCCCCTATTTATGTATAACAAAAACCATGAAAAAAAACAAAGATTCGGGCAAAAAATGGCGGGTTAACACGTGTTCTCGCAATAAGGGAGGGTTAACATTTGATCATTCCCCTATACATATATATACACATATAATACATACATACAAATAATGATAACAATAACAACAACAATAATAATAAGGTGATTTTTTTAAATTATATAGATTTTACACATATAAATTAATGATTTTAGTTAAAAGTTATATATAGATGTTACAAAAAAATGGTTTAATAAACCTTCTCTCAAAAATCACAAGGACTAAATCTGCCTAACTCCCAAACTAGCTTCTTCTTCCACCCATATCCACAGCCATGGTACCCGATTGGATCCATGAAACCATTCCAGTCGAATTCGGGATAAGACTCAACAAGACTCGAAATTTAAACATTAACAAGACAGTAGGATCGATATCTATCACCAATCCGTAGTTTAAAAATCAAATTTATACGAATTCGTAGCCTAAAGAACCGTACACGATCGAGCTTGCAAAAATCTATATAAACCAAGACAAAAATATCAAATTAAACCCACCCGAAGCTACACTCCACCCCTGCGAAACCTTCTGTGTATCCCAAGTATCATCAAATGCTCCCTTGATCGTGAATCAAGTTCATAAGCCTCGGCCGTTCTTGCTTCTATCTCGTGATCTAACCACATGATATAGCCAACGATTGTAAGTAAAACTTATATCAAACCATTCGTTTTTCAACAATAAATAAAAGCCCCATGAATCCCATTACGATCGGGGTCAGATTCGATCTGATTGAACCAAGGAAAAATCTAGGGTTCTTCGATCTTAAAGGGAAGTGGGGGAAAGCTTTCAACTGGTTACCTCACTTCGGTTAAGGCTCGGAAACCCCCGGTCGCGGGTTCGATCTCGGGCTGGGGCTGTTTTTGGCTATTTTTCTTTTATAACATTTAATTTATCAATTATTTTAAAATTTTAATTTCACAGAAAAAAATTTTTATAATTAAAATCTTATAGATCCGGCAAATAAAACATGATTATTCTGCAAACACTGGCGGAGGATTTAAGGGGCCCCGTGGTGCCCCAGCCCCTGCCGTTTTTCTGGTCAGAAGTCTCGATATAGTAATTTTCGGTCTAAAAATTTTATAGGTATTGAGCTCGGCTCTTTCGGTTTTTCTTCATAAAATTCCTTGAGCCCCCTTGGATTTTAAAAAATAAAAAAGTTAAACTAATATTGTAAGTTTTAGCATTACTTTTAAGGGTTTACAGTGTAGGTTGTTATTTTATTCATTAGCTGATTTTGAGTTTAAAACTTATTTTGGGCCTTAAAAATTAAAATGGACCTTAACTATTGAACATTACCTATTTCAAGAGTCGTTTTCGCAAAGGAAATTGCTGAGAAGTTTGATTCAGTGTGTATAATCAATAAGTTAAAAGAGGTTAAAGGTCGTCGCACTGAATTGTGATTTTTCTTCCGGGTACCCACCTTTTCGTCTTAAACATTTTATGCCTTGTTTGATACAAACATATATATTTTTTGAGTGGAACAGATATTTGGCATTTTAAACTTTAAATTGTTTGACCCGACCCGAATTATCATGTGGAGACCTGAATTTTTAGCTCAAAACATAGCGATAAGGAAAAAAAATTTCCCATGACTTTCGGCCCCCTCGGACATATTTTTCAAGCTCCGCCACTGTCTGTAAATATATATACATATATACATAAAATAATAATAATAATCAATATTAGTTGGTTTCAAATATATAAACACATAAACAAAATACAAAGTGTATTTTTATTAAAACTTTATTGCTGAAAAATTTATTTATAAATCTATAAAAGTTAATGGTAATTTTTTTTATTTTTATACAACAACAACAAGCGTGCCCAGTAAAATCCACTTAGAGTAGGGTTTAGGGGAAAGATAAAGACACTTATTACCCCTATCTACAAGTAGAATAGATAGGCTGCTTCGAGTTAAACATTATAATAATTATTAGAGTTAATAATGTTATATTTTTATAAACTCTCAATGTTAATAGTTATTAAAAAATTATATCTTACAAGGTTATTATACTAAAAGTAAAATTAATTAATTCTAAATTGATAAGATTTAAATAATTTTACTTAAACAAAGAAACTATAAATAATCTTTTCAAATCATTAAAGGTAATTATAATGAATACCTTTTTATTATTATCTTAACATATATACTATAAATGAAAAAAAAAATAATCTATACATATGAATTAAACTTTAAATGGATATTCAATTCGATACATAAACTTTAAAAGATTTAAAAGGTGGTTATACATGGAGAACCTTTTAGCACCAAACCATTTACAAATTTTTACATATGGAATACAATTACATGAACCTAGTAATGTTGGAAGTTCCATAGGAAATCATAGTTACATTATTTTGATTGAACTACATAGGTTAAGTTAAATCGTGTTGGACGTTGCTTGGACTACACATACATCATATAATTGCAAAAGCTAGCTCATCAATCAAGGTGAGTCTTCATATCCCCTTTTTACGCTTTTATTTTTGGGGTGAAACATGTTTACAACTATTAAAATATATTTTAAACTATTATCAAGTGAACTTAGTTTAATGGTCTTAGATGTAGTGAACATTAGTTATGAAATTGCATTGATTACAAACTTAAACTTTCTGGTAAACAATGATAGATCTATTGGCCCGGCCAGACTCACCGTGTTTGATTTACCCTTCGAGGGAAACCCGCGGTGATTGTTTGCTATTTCAGCATTGTTAGGAATGCTAAACTTGGTCAAACATTACTTGTTAACATTATCTGATCTGCTTTGACATGCTTTGTTCATTATTCTAATTCATTATGCTTAGTATTCACATGTGACAACTATTTATTTATATTATATCAACTATTTTTAGTGTGTGTGCTTGAAACCTGTGAAGCTCGCCAACTTTATAGTTGACCTTTTATTTTAAACATGTTTCGGGTGGAACTGCTAACTAACTAAGATTATCTTGATGATCCAATTAGAGCTTGGATCTAGTTAGTTAGTTAGTTAGTTTGTTGATATGTAATTTCTTTGTAATGTCATTGATTCTAAGTATTTACAATTAACTACCTTGTGCTTTTGAACAATCTACACTTCGGGAACGCCCCGATGATTCCGCCATTGGTCGGGGTGTTACATTCAAAGTCTAAACATAATAAGAAAACTAATATTCTAAAATCCAATCTCTTAGCACTCTTAAGTAGCGTTTCCACCTTAAACATGTTTAAAATAAAAGGTCAACTATAAAGTTGGCGAGCTTCACAGGTTTTAAGCACACACACCAAAAATAGTTTGAGAAATGATAAGTTGTCACATGTGATAATAAGCTAATATGAAATAAAACATGTAAGTAAACCATACGCAGATCAAAAGTTGTGACCAAGCTAGCATTCCTTACAATGCCGAAGTAGTAACCTATCACCACAGATTTCCCTCAAATAGAAAACCCAGCCTGGGTGGGATGGTCAATCCAATAGATCTATCATAGTTTACTAAAGTTATGGTCAATGCAAGCTCAAGCTAAGTTCACTACAGTTTATATCATAAAACAAAGTTCACATGGAATAAAGTTTAAAGAAAAGTTCATAAGTTGACATGTTTCACCCCTAAAACTATAAAACAAGTAAAAAGAGGGGCTATGAAGACTCACATTGATTGATGAGCTACTTTGCAACTAAATAATGCAAGTGTGTAGTCAAGCAATATCCAACACAATCCAATCAGCCCATCTTGTTTAATCACACATAAAGTAATGCAACTATGACTTATATGTAATTTTTAACACAACTAGGTTGGTGTAATTTGTATATCATATGTTTACAAATTGTTTTGTTTCAAAAAGATTTATAGGTATAACCTTCTTAAATCTTTTATGTTTCAAATTTGATATTCATATGTATAAATAAATAATTAAATAATTAATGTTTGATAATAATTAATTTAAAATAATACTAATAGTATTATTATAATTTTCTTAATAAGTTGGAAAGATTGTTTATAGTTTAAACAATTTATACTCCACAAGTAATATAGTAGCTTGTATATATAAAAATATTTGTATATATAAATATATAATTACTACTTAAAAATAATTTTGGTAAAATGTTACTTTTAGTAAATATCATAATTTCAAAAAAGGCTACAAAAGTTAAAGTTGACTTTGATATAATATTTAAAAGTTGATAGATGTTATTTATAAATAAATATTTGTACTTTAAATGTACTAATGTAATAATAAAATTTTATTGTTTTACATAAAACGCTAATTCGTTTTGTTATAATATTAAATAGATAGAATAAAATATTTTTAATTTAAGTTTTAATGAGTTTTATAGGTTTAAAATAATAACCTTAAGTATAGTGTTTATATATATATATATATATTAAAAAAACTAAATTAATATTATTTATTATTTTATTTTATTTTTTTTAAATATTTCTGTTATATTTACTAAAACTATAAGTATTTATTTATAAAAATTTTCTATGAAAATAACATTTAAAAATCTGTTTTAAATGAAAAGATATAAAAAAATTTGCTCAAAACTGGACTATGCCGGATTCGCAGGGTTCTAATGCGTGTATGGATGGATTTAATTTAGTTTTTTTGTGTGTTTATATAGATTTTGAGTTCTCGATCGATTATGGTAGTATAGGAACAAATTTCATATGATTTTGAGTTTTAATCAACGAATTGGTAGTTGTTATCGGTCCCATGATGTTCGGAATTGATTAAAGTTTAAAAATTTGTTGCTTTGATCCGTTAATGGTGCTAGAATCGATCGGGTTAGATGACTGGGTCGTGAGGTGAACCATGGGTCGATCCATGGTTGATTTGGGTAAAGAAGATAATCAGTTTGAAAGATTGACATAACCAGTCCCTCCATGTTTTCTTTCTAATATCAGTTTCAAGAGTTGGCAGTTTTGGTCCTTTCTGGTTTTAATAAAAGGTTTTATAAAATCATTTTGTAAAATCTTTATAAACTTTAGCTAAAAATTTTTAATTCATAATTTATCAAAACATCAATATTTGTATAATTGAAATGTTTATACCTTTTTGATAAGTCTTTAATATTATTTAAATATTATTATTTAGTATTTTATTTTGATAAAAGGTTTATAAGAACTTTATAAAATCTATAAATTCATAAAGTTATATACTTACTTTTTAGAATAAAAAGTATATAATTTATCAAATAATTTCTCAATATTTGTATAAATAAAATATTTATACATTCTAATAATAATATTAGTATTTATTGTTTTATAAGATAATATTACGAACTTAAGCTATGTAAAAAAGAATTTATGTGTATATATATCTATAATGTTTATTTTAGGTATTAATAGTAAATAAATAATGATAACAATAATGTTTATCGTCTATTTAGAAATATAAACGATGGTGTAGATTTCGAATTTCATTTCCATTAAATAATAAAAATAAAATTACTACAATATTTACGTGGTGTTACACTTTGAACTTAGTTTTAGTATTTATTAATTTATTATGTTTGAACTATGATTGATGTAATAGATTAGAATTTGAATGGTTTTGACTATGTATTGAATGGATTTGAATTTTGAAGTAAATGTAATGTCTTTTAATTATTTGCAACTTTGTACCCTGTGCTATGAACAATCTACACTTCGTGGCTCCCCGATGATTCTGCCATCGGGCGGGGTGTTACACTTCTCAAACTCATAGGCAAGAACTTTGGACAAAGCTAAGACCTCTAAGTGAGTATTCATACTCCCTCTTTTATTTTTTCGTATTTTTGGGATGTTACATATGTTTACTCAAAACAATGTTTACATAGATACAAAATCATTCAATGCAAAGCTTTTAGTCTAATTAGTTAGAATCCTTACTATGTGTATGCCTGTGTTGATTGAAATATATGATTCAGATTCATGTGTTATCTATTGCAAACTTGGTTGAAGTATTAGATAGTCTAACTGTTTGAGAGAACATTATTCTTATTGTATTCATCTTATATGCAAACATAACTTATAGATGTTTATATTCTAATTTTAGATAGTCTAACTGTAATGCATCATTTATTTTTACAACATTTATTTAAAATGTATGTTATACTCACAATCTACTCATATAGTTGACCAAAAAATCTATTTTACATATGTAACATGTTAAGGTGAAGACATGGCGAAGACATAAGATAAGATTAGTGGACTTAGTTTAAATTTAAACGAGTGTAAGAGTTTAAATTGTAGATTTTTCATTGCATTCCTTTGAATATTTGTAATATTGTATTGCATTGATGAAATTTAGCTTATTGTTAATAATGAACACTTTAATTATTCAAATGTATTAATAGCACCATGAGCTAATAAACAGTCGAGGTCACGCCTCGACATATTTTATCGTCGTCTGGGTGTGACAGAAGATGCCTTACCGGACGGAAATTATGGATTTTGGGCTAAAGCATTTGTTCTTGGGTATGATCAAGTTCAACGGTCATTTATCCAATTTCAACTTATATGAAAAGCTATGATAGACATGAAAGGATAGGCCATGTTACACCCTAACCGACAATGTAATACGTTGGAGTATGAATTTTAATTGTTTAAAAGTTCTTGGTGCTACTCTTAGTTTGAATATATTAAACAATCATAGGAATTTCATTCAGCATCAAACACATTACAAATATTCATATACAAATAATAAATAACCAATTTACACGTTTGTTTCTTTATAATTAACTAGGTCCAAGATTTTCCTAGATTCGACTTCATCAAACAACACTAAACATGTTACACATGTTGAATGAATAGTTTGTCAGCTATTTGCATAGTTCGTGATTCTCATATGATTATATATGTATATATATGAATAAAAATAAAGATGCAACCATTAGTTTAAATAAAATGAATTTAAAGCATGCATTTCTACAAATTTGCAAATAAGTATAAGTATCAATAAGTAAATTTTAAATCAAGACTAGGCTAGGTCTTGGTTTAAAGCATGTATATCCACAAGTCTGCAAATGTGTATTTTTTCATCTTTTTTACACAATGACCCAAGTCAATGCGAAAGAGGTATTCGACTATCCTCATGCTACTAATGTACTAGAATGAATAAGTCTCAATATGTCTTCCAATGTGTGCATTTTCACCTTTTTTACACAATAACCCAAGTCAATGCGAAAAAATGTATCTGATCATTCTTAGTCTATTAATGTATTAGAATGAATGCTAAGCATAACATGGTAAACAAACAAAAGATTTCAATAAGTATAAACACATAACATTTAAATCAAAACTAACTTAGAACTATAGTTTGCATCTCAAATAGTGTTCGACTTTAAAATTGAATATGTTTGCATAAGGACATGTGTAACATCCCTAAAGTTTACAAAATATAAAAGAGGGAATATGAGATACTCGTAGTTTTAACTTAGCTATTTCAAGAATATCTTGATAAAGGTTGTGCAATTAGAAAGATCTTACATTATCCTAATATTTGTATAAATATTAGAATAAACGTTGTATATCCTAATTAATACACTTGGGATGTTCGTTTTTCATAAGTTTTATACATTGATAAACTTTAGATAGTAATATTAAAATCTATATTTAAATAGAATATTTATGCTTAAAGAATTATAACTTGAATAATAATCGAAAAGTATTCATTTGATTAACTTAAGTGAATTTATAAATAAATTCTTAAGACATAAAAAATTCTCATTTTAATTTATTTGGAATTTACAGTGTAGCAAATAAATTTAATAGATTTTGTATAAATATTTGTTATAAATATTTTTCAAATTAATAACTTAATATATATGTGTGTGTAATATAACCCTTCGATTTTACAAAAAAAAATTGTTCTTTTATACAACTATATTTTAGATTGTATTTATAAGAAATTATAATTTCGATAATATTCTTAAGAAATAAATATGTATAAGTGTTAATTTTCATAAAGTTTAAAATAGTCTATAAAATAAATTATAATAACCATATCAAGAATTTATACATTTAGTAGAGTTTATATCACTTTTTAATTTATTTAATGTTTACTAATTTTATAAACTAGTTAAAATAAAGAATTATTAAATTTATTTTCTAAAAATATTTTTAAAAATCACAAAATGTCAAAAAATACTATTTAGAATTTATTGTTTTTTTTTTAAATTTTCCAGATCAGTTTAAATAACAAAAAACGAATAACATGACCGCTTGCGGGTTTTAACCTCGCAACCCGCGCGTCTTTCCCCTTAGATACGTTGGGGTTTCGCTGAGAACTTCCTCCGCGCTCAATTTTATGTATTATTTTCTTCGTCGTCTAATTTCTAAGAACCCTAATCTTATCATCGATCAAATTCACTTTATCAGTTTTTTGTGAGCCCCTGAATTCATAGGGCTTTTGTCTCTAGTATAAAAATGTTTCTGATTCATGTAAAGATTACTCAAAAATGATTTAAATTGATGGAGTTCGAGTTCAAGGGAGGCATCGAATGTCTTGAATTTGATTACACAAACCAGGATGTTTATTGATAGGGCTTTTGTGATTTTTCATCTCCTAAAACGAAAAAATTAACAAACTTACTTGTAAAAAATAATAATTATAGCATTCAATTATTATTGAATTTAAAATATATAACACGATTAATATAGTGTTATATGAGTTGGGTATGACTCTTGTACCAAAAAGTTATCAATTGACCGATAAGTATACATGTTTTATGATAGGTGTGTTCATTTTCGGATATACGGTGTTTCGGATATCTGAAAATTTCGGATAATGATTTTCAATATTCTAATCCGAATCTGAAATCAGGAAAAAAAATAAAAAGTTTAACAAAATATATATTTCGAATATCCGAAAATTATCCGGATATCCGAAAAATTATCCAAAATATTCGAAATATCTGAAAAAAGTATCCGAATATCCGTAAAAAAAACTATTTTGGATATCGGATATTCGAACTATCCGAAAATTTTCAAAACAGGTATCTGAATCCGAACTTTTAGATATCCGATTTTTTCGAATATTTCGGATTATGATTTTTTTGAACGCGCTTGCCTAAATGACTTTTGATTTATGATCAACCGAGAATAGGGTACCGTAAACTTTAAAATCAATCCATTCAACAAAGAGATTAAATTAACTGACCCAAAACCTTGTGTCACCATTGTTTGTTACGTTGCTTGACCGGTTGTTCATTATCATCTCATCTGTGACCAGTATCTATGATTGGAATCATCTGACCCTTCTCTTCCACGCCAAATACTACCTCCGATCGCCATCGCCGTCCTTTGAACTCCTAATCATCATTAACCAGCAACCACCCTCGTAATTACTAATCAATCCCTCTTTCATCTTCCTCATCTGCATCACATTTCTTCATTCCTCGTTCTCCGTTTGATCATTTCAGCATCTGGGTCGAATCATCGCGTTCGGATTTAAGGTACCCATCTTTTGTTTTCTTATCTCCTTCTCCCCCGATTAGTGTTTTTGAGTTATGTAAAGTGGTTTATGTTTTGCCCAAACTCTATCACTATCGATTAGCTATGCGTTGTTTACCCGAATCGTGAATGGTTATTGTATTCATGATCTTTTGTGACTTGTGGATTAGGGATTTTGGGTTTGATGATGAATCTATCTGGAACCATTTACTAATGATGTTTGACACATGTCTTATGCTTGATCTCTAGGTTTGATTTGTTAGGCATATGAATCGTTTTTCTTAACATTTGAGATTGACCTTGTGATCTGAGTTTGAAATTGGAATTTGTATGATGATATGTTCATGTGCATAAGTATACACAAATGGGAGTTATGAACTGGATCCAAAATGAGACGCTGATTGCGATTTAGTGCATTGAAATTGGTCATTTCTGCTGATGCAAATTGACTAAATTGATTAGAAGTTCAGATTAGCCCTCTCAAACCCTTTTAGATTTGGAAGAAAACAATTCATAGACCAGGCATATCACATGGATAATGGATCTAGGGATTTCAACCAGGATATGCGCTAGCCTAACCAAAATCTTGACTTATTTATTTGTTTATTTTTTGTTCTTTATACATTACAAAACACGAAAAACAAAAAAAATTCGGCCCTTTTCACAGATGGAAAAGAGTCGAAGAACGATGAATACGAGAACTTAAATATAATGTGGAATCTCCTTTTGATCTTATGAAGTTTTAAGCATTGTATTGCTTATCAAAGTTCTGTTAAATCTTGTGATTAGCTTGATTTTAAAATCTCAACATTTCCCATTTCATATGTCGTGAAGTAAAACTATTAATGTATTCATTTAAGTTAGGCATACTGCATACAAATGGCTTTCTAAACGTATTATTTGAAAATTCAGTCAGGATAGAAGGTTTAGACGTATGGAGATAAGATCTATTTTTTTGAAATAATCAAGTCAACCTTTGACCATCTAAACAGCCAAGATGGCAGTTGCTAAGAAGACAGCTCTAGCGTTCAAGTCTTACCAGAACCAGGCTCAGGTGCTGGTTAAAACCTACCTTTTGGCAGATGCATTTATGCCTTACACGTGTGTTCTTGGTGGCATATTTGCTTCCAAAATGGTATGATTAATTCTTCCTTTTTATTATATTTACTAGGTGTGACACGCATTTATTAACCTGTTTATTCAGTTATTTGTTTTTTGTTATGCATCTGGAAATATTAGAGGTCACAGTTTCAGCTTGGTTGCTTAGGAATGGGTCAGTTTGATTTGGGTTATATTTCAATGGGACAAATCAAAAGTTTTAGCTAAAAGAGAAACAGGTCAAATGGGTTGAAAGTTGCTTAAAATCTATTTTTGATTCATACAAGCTCCTAGAAGTTTCCGTATATAAAGTTTGGTGATTATCTTAAATTCGGAAGAACCATTAGTCAGGGCCCAGTTAAGTTTTTGTGATTAACTTTTCTTGTAAGTGGGTTTATTTTAGTTCTCTCTCTCTTTCTCTCTCTCTAAATGGCAAACACACGATCTCTAATCATACTCTTAAAAGTTAAATCTACACCACCTGTCCACCGGAGAACCTGAACCATCAACCTCTTAGAGAGGGACTCCATTAAAACACGCCTTGGGACAAATGTCCTGTGGTTCTTACACTAGGCATTAGATAGTTTCTCAGATTCCTTTTTTTATGTCCATATATTTACAAGCTTTGATCATTTTGAAATTAACATATTAATCATTTGTGATATGGTCAAAACATTGTTTGTGGATCACACTAAAAAAATACATTTTTCGTCCTCAACCCATTTTGACCCATTACCCAGCTTGTCCAATCCATTCACCTTAAAAAAGGAAGAAGCATATATTAATTAATTTTTTCATTGAGTCATGAGGTTTTTTTTTTCTTTTTTGATAATCATAGGAACCCTCTTACGTGGTAAACCCGCGGGTCCCCCCAATACCTGACTAACCTGGGGGACCAGGTAAAGCATGGCCATAAGCAACCGGGTTGATGGTCTCCAGGGAAAACCGGCCTTAGTAGGTATTGAACTAGAGACTTCTAGGTTGCCTCTCCTCTGGTCAAGCCATTTCACCATTTCCTTGGAGGTTAGTCATGAGTTGTTTTGTAATTGTCTTTGCAGGTTTATGATCTTTCACAGTTGATAAGTACTTTTTACTTCAGAACGTATGCAGGCCTTACAAAAATTCAGCGGATTGAGTGGAACAACCGGTAGATGCAATTGCATTATCTTTGCTGCTTTCATTTTTTGTCCATTAATTTGCATTCTTCTCAGAATTTTTTTAATTTTAATCTTTTTTCTCAGGGGTATGTCTTCTGTTCATGCCATTTTTATTACAACAGTGTCATTGTACTTTGTGTTCTGGTCAGATCTTTATTCTGATCAGTATACTGCTGGCCCTGTTACTTTCAGAAGTTCACCACTCTCTACATTTGCTTTAGGGGTAAGTATCTGTCTTATATTGAATTCATTCTGCAAGTTCTTTCTGCAACAAATTTGAAAAAAAAAACTCTAAAAATTTATTTTAGGTTTTTTAGGAACAAGCTCTCGCAATTAGTCGTTTGATCTTCAAAAAATGTAAATATCAAAGATGCTAATTATGTATTTTGCCAATTTGATTTATCATTGTTGATACAACTTCTTATGCGCTGTTTTGGATTTCAAGAATGTGGGGACCCTTATAATGTTTATTTGCATGATTCTTTTTTTACAGGTTTCTGTTGGCTACTTCCTATCAGACCTTGGAATGATCCTTTGGTTCTATCCTGCATTAGGTGGATTAGAATATGTAAGTTCTTCATAACATGATGTTCAATGTTCATAGTTCGGTTCGGTTTTGGTAGTTTGAACCAATTTTTTTTTACCAAAATCATAGAGTTTGTGTTACATCAATTAAAATTATAAAGATGGTTCTTAAATATATACAAGTGTGATCAATTGCTCTGTCTACTTTTAAGTTTTAAGTTTGTTCAAATTTGTTGCAATATGCCAAATATATCAGTTCACCTAAAGACAAGAAAGTTTAGCTACTTTTTGTTTATTTAGTGTGAAGTGTGTAGTTCAAGTAAAGTATTCCCATTCTTTACATCTCAAAGCCCCTTTATCAAGCAGCATCTTAATCTATGTACACAAATTAAATATTAATCTATTTATGTAAGTAATTAGTTGTAGTTGTACATTTAGTGATGTTGTGCTAGCTAAATGTTATCATTGCTGCTTAACTTTGGTTAATTTTTTATGCAAATTATTGATTTCAGGTTGTTCATCACGCTCTTTCAGCAATTGCAGTAGCATATTCCATGGTTTCAGGGGAAGGGCAGCTTTACACATTTATGGTCCTTATATCTGAGTTGACTACACCAGAGATCAACTTGAGATGGTATGTTTGGTATAGGGCTGTAAACGAGCTTAGCCAGTCTTGGCTTGGTTCAATTTTTTAAATGAACTGGTAATGTGAGCCTGCGCTTGGCTCGTATGAAACTCAAGCCAGATCGTGGCTTAAAAAGTATGTTATTTTTATAAAATTGCATATATTTTATAAATTTCGTAATTTTTTAATACTTGAGCCCACTAGCTACCTATTTTTTTAAATCTGATTCAGCGATTCTTATACCTTCATGATTATTTATTTTTTTCAACAAAAAATTAACTGATAAAAGATAACTCAATAAATATGATCAATTTTTATTACAAAACAAGCTGGCTTAGCTCGGTTCATTTACAAACAAATTTTTTCCAAATTTCTTAATGTTTAAATAAATGATTAGTTTGCTAGTAATCTAAAGTTTCTAAATGAAATGATTTAGTATGTTTTATGCATTATACACTTTGGGTGAATTTTGACCCGTTTCCTTTTAAGCTTATGCTTTTATTCTCGCATTTAACCTAAATACCCATTCATGAGTATAAGTGTTGAATTGCTCCCTTTTACCATATACCCTTGAAAGCTAATTAATCATTTGAATGGTTTAGGTACCTAGATACAGCTGGTTTAAAAAAGTCAAATGCGTATATTATAAATGGCCTGGTTATATTCTTTGCTTGGATGGTGAGTTGAACACTTATTTGCACATTTTAATATTCCCTTTTAGAAATGTCTTCTATGAAAAATTTGCAACTAATCGTCTAACCGACTATTGTCATCATTTTAAATTTTGACCCACCAGATAACTTTTAATCAGAAAACTTGGGGTGTTCACGGTTCAATTTAAAACAATTAGACTGTTCAAACCCTCCATCGGTTTGGTTTCGTGATTGATTTTTCTTATAAGTTTTCGGTTGGTCGGTTTCAAAATTTTCAAATTGTAGCAAAAGGTTTGGTTTTGCGGTTTATACCCAAAACCGGTTGTATAAAATGAAGCTAACAATATGAATATCTTGGGCTATTTCAATTATTTTAGACATTTAATTATGGGCTATTTCAAACAAAACAAAGGTTGCACATAGTTCATAGTTTCTATCTTCATTACTCAGATTTGATGAAAGTGAATATTGAAGCTATAGTTCATTTAGAAGCATTTAAATAATATTTTGTTTTCATTAACCTCATTTTCTCCTTAAGCAAATGGAAAGCAGACAGCTAGGATAATAGATTCACCTGTTAATCGAGTTAGTAGAAAGAAAAACCGTGAAACCAAATAGAAACCAAACCGGTCATAATGTTTTGGTTTTTTTTGACATTCGGTTTTGATTTTCAGTAATAAAGAACCGTTACTAACGGTTTGGTTCACGGTTTTACCTAAAAACCGTCAAAACCGAACCGTGAACACTTGAAAAAACGATAGATGTGTAATGTATTTACTATTTATTTTATCTGCTTTATGGATTTGCAGGTGGCTAGAATTTTTCTGTTTGTCTATATGTTTTACCATGTGTATCTGCACTGCAATCAGGTAGCTCAACCTGTATTATTTTTTAAGATTGTGAAATTTTGTGCTATTTTCATAGTTGGATATGACTCTGCCTCTGTGTTGCAAATATTGATGACAGTGTGACAATCATGATGCCAATTTTAGATATTGACAAATTTTTCGAATTTGAGCTACTTTAAGGAAATACAGGCATATCAAATATCAAACAATAAAATAGCTAGGAAATGTGTTTTCTTGAAAGTACAAACATTTGAATCTTTTTTTTTATCCTTCCTTTATTTTGTGTCAAAGCTAATGTAGTTTAAGAACACTAGTGGTTATGAGCATCCTAAAGAAACTTTTTTTATATAATTTTTTTTTCATATTTTGACTTTAAGTTTATGTTTGGATAAATAGATAATAATTTTCATTGTTCGATTAGTTGCAAGAGGAACTAAACATCAATGTATAAAAGAAAATTCTAATCTATGCTTTCTTTTTGAACGGTGTTTACCTGACTTTAGATCAGTCTCGAACCCAAGACCACCCTGCCCTGTCGTGACATGGATTCTAACCCAAGACCTCCCAAATAAAAAATCAAAGGGTACCAGTTGAGCTGTAAACCCATTGGCGCTTTCTTTTTAACCTAATTTGATTAAACTTTACTCCCACTTATATTCTAAAACTTTCTTCTTTTCCATGAAATTGATCATGAATTTAGCTATCATCTTTTTATTACAACTTGTGATCATGAATATATGTATGAAATTGATCTGATGTTGTATCCTCAACTTACTTGCAGGTATTCCAGATGCATCAAATTGGGATTTTTTTGGTGTTTACAGTCCCATCAGTGCTCGGTGCTATGAACTTGATGTGGTTTGGCAAGATTGTTAAGGGAATGATGAAGACTTTGGCAAAGAGACAGTAAATTTATTGTTAATGTGAATTTAACTCAAATTGGTGTATAAAATGGTAGAAGCAGAAAAGAAAGATTAATGGAAATTGAAGAAGAAAATTAGTAACAAAGTGAAAGTTGTGTAAATTTTTTTGATGTATGATGCTGATATTAAAATATATGTTGAGGCACTGAAAGGTTCATTTTTCTTCTCTTCTAAGCTGGGAAAAAAAACCGCAGATTACAACATACTTTGATTTATTGATTTTAAAGTGTTTTTTGGTTCAAGTGATTGGAATGTAAATTTGATTTTGAGCTTAATATTGCATAAATTTTCTTTAGTTGGTGCATGTAATAGCTAGAGTTCAAGTGTATAAGAATCAAATTCAAGTTCCTTAAAAGTTCATGTATATATAACAAGGAAGGTAATTTCTTACACAACCTGAAACATCAAACATGACAGGAAAAATAGTTATGTTTTGGGTCAAAACTAGTTTTTGTGTCCCGTGTGTTGCAACACGTAATCATCGTACTTGGTATATCCTATCATTAGAAAAATTAAAGTAGGGTTTGAAAAGAGTAAGATATAGACAATCTTATCTTTATCTCATAGAAATAGAGAGTTACTTCTAATGAGACCTCTGACTTACTGACATACCCTTTTATCAGTCACCAAACTTGTCAAAAGTAATGTTAAAAGGATTTAAGTATTCAACAGCTCCAAAAGCACGATCTAATGTTTGGTTCTTTTTTAGATGTTTCTAAGAATCTAAATATGAAATTGGTGTTAAATTATATAATTTAAATGGTTAGTAAGTAAACGTAGTTTGTTAAATTATATGATTTAAATGGTTTCCTATTAGTTTTTTGAGATTCATTAATATTTTAGGTTTTAAAAAAGCTAGCTTATATGACTAATATGATTTATTATATCTTAAAATAATTGACATGTTTGACCCATTTTAAGCAACATAACGTGATATAAGTTCTATGTAAAACTGTAATGGACAAAAATGACTCTTATTCATAAAAAAATTCAAATATTTGGCCCATTTAATAAAGCTGACGTATCAACAAATGACTCGTTTGACCTTGCTCTACAAATCTACACCGTTTAGTGATAAAAGTGATATGTTTGACCCAATAAAAATGATATGTTTCACATGTTTAATAAAAAGTGGTTGCCTGGTTGGTTGAGACATTTAATAAATTTGATAGTTTAAACTTAAGGAATTTTTAGCAAATATAATAAAGTTCCTACTTTTCAGATCTAATTTTTTTTTTTAACACAGAGAATAGTTTTGTTAAAAAACAAAGTCTAATTTGTTTATCTCATGACATAAATTTTATTTAAAAATTAACACAGGTATTTAGACAAAACTGATCAATTCTACAATTTGTATTAATCTGTTAATCCATTCGACAAAACTTGACGTACTTTTGTACATGATCATTTTTGATATGAAGAAACATGGTTGCATCATAAAGTTGTTGTGTACTTTAGAATCAATACCAGTAAAACTTGTAATCCATCTAAATAAAGACGTAAACATCTATATCTATACTTTATAATAAAAGAGTAACAATTTTGTCACATGTCAAATTCTTACATCACTATTGCCACTTGTCATCTTTTTACATCACTATTGCCACTTTTCAAATTCTTATTATTACACTTAATTATCTCTCATATTAAATAACTATATTCTCTCTTTTATTAATAAATTGTTTCTCTTATTAAATAATTATAATATTAATAACTAACATATAATTTATCTTTTACTATAAACAAACAAACAAACATACCCAGTGAAATCCCACTTAATTATTTTATAAAATACACACTTAAATTTTTTTTATAAAATACAAAATATATTATAATCAAAATTTTTTATAGTAACAAATGTTTTATTTAAAAAAATTATGTAAAAACAATTTATCTTAAAAATGATTTTTTTAAATAAAATATACTATAAAAGGAGTATTTAAACAATGAGATTTTTCAAACAAATGATGTTTTTTAATTTATTTAAAAACCGAAGTAATAAAAATGATAGAGAAAGTTACACTTTTGATCTGTTATGTTTAATTTTATTTTTAAACTGGGCCGTTCGACTTTAATAATTACAAAAATTATATTTATATTATTGATTTATAAAAGTTAGTTTTTAATATAATACAAATTAAAGTTTTAACGTTATTATTTCGAAGATATAAATGTTACACATTAAAAGATCATATATCATTTGTATAGTACTTAAAGTTTTTAATTATTTTTTTATTACTTAAAATATTTATTAACATGTAAATTAATCATTTTACATCAAACTATGGCTTATAATTGCTAAATTTTCATCACTAACTGCTTAATATTTTATATTAAATCCGTGTAATACACGGGTTAACAACCTAGTATATAACAAACAAATGAAATAAACTTACTTCATTTTCAGGAACACTAAAACTAATAACAATTATAAAAAGTAGCAAAAACGATTAACCAATAAGTTAGAGATCTGTCCTGAAAATTCAGCTCAATAGTTAGGGCTCTCACCTTTCAATATGAAAGTCAGGGGTTTGAATCCGTCAGAAGGCATGTTTGAAAGATACCAGGTGAAGGGTCAGCTTGGGGTTTATCCCATGTTTGCTTCCGATGGGGGGCGAAGGTTTACCTTGAACGACCTTGAACGATCGCCCCCAAAGGATAGGGAACACGTGAGAATATCGCCGTTCAAAAAAAAGAGTTAGAGATCTATTTTGTTATTCTCAAAAGAAAAGATGATGGTGTGGTTATTGTATAGAGTTTATATTGTATGTGATGAGTAAAATTAAGGTCAATTAAATTTTCCATTAAAAATCAAAGTGAGTTTCTAATCTGTCTAGTTTTCCTTCAACCATCACAAACAAAACATAATAAATTAAATATTTCGAATACAAGATCACAAAACACTCAGCCCATTTTTAGTCAAATCCATTTTGATTATTCTGGTATTTTATGATTACTGGCATTCTGTTTGCTATAGAAATCATAGCAACGAAGATTAAGATGTAAATGCCTAGCAATATGATAGCTTGACTTAGGATTAGCCCATGCGTTTTAAGTAGAGATGTACACATAAAAGTAAAAAATTAGTTATTTAGCGGTTAGCCGACTTCAATTATAATATCGGTTTCAGTTTTAAAGCTTGAAAAATCGGTTATTAACCGAACCGGTTATGATGAAAACCGTTTTAAAAACATTGACAAGTTGATCGGTTCAGTTATTTCAAAACCGGTTTTTGACCAGTTAACAAGTTTGTGAATCCTCTAGTTATAAGAGGAAGAAGGGCCTCTAAAAAATTGATGCCGCACTTTTATAGCCAAACTTATTAGGGGTTTCATGAAGCTTTCATATGACCGATTCTAATTCTCAACGATTTAACTAACAGACTTTTCCATCTCCATTCGATATATCATCTGGCTGACCCAACATTTGACATCTTGGCAATCTGTTTTTTTTTTTTTTTTTTTTTTATTTTATTTTATTTTTCTGAAAGACAAATCTATCTTACTTATAACTACCTCCAAATTAATATCAATGTTTTCAAAACCGGACCGGATGTCAAACCAGACGTCTTACTGGTTACTAGTCGGACCGGTCGGATCGGATTTAGGAACCGGATAACATAATAAATATATGATATATCCCAAAAAATCTATACGGCTATAAACACATTTAAACAAACATAATAAATATTTAAACAAGCATAATCATGTTACATAAGATTTGGTTTTAATGTTTTATTCTTTGGATTTTAGTTAAAAAAAAAAAACTTAAATCCAGTCTGACCAGTGAACCGGTTCCCTGCCCGATCGGTGAACCGGTTCCCTGCCCGATCGGTGAACCGGCTCAACCGGCCGGTTAGTTTGAATCCGGTTCCCATGCCTATTTTAGGCCGGCCAACCATCCGGTTCCCGGTCCGGCCGTCTGGTCCTATCCGATTCGGTTCTAACAACATTGATTAATATACTTCTCGCCTAGAATTGAACTCATGACCTCCTGTCTAATAGGCGAAGCCTCTAATAAGTGGGCTACTCCCACATGGGCAATATCTTGTTCAAGTAGGTATGAAATATACTCTTCAAACTATTTTGGGTGTTGAGCATGTGGGTTTATATCTTCTAATGTTTCTACCTTCATGTTTGTACCAGATTTCATACATCATATCTTCACATTATTTGTTGTTTTGTAAATTTAATGTTCTAAGTTCAATCCATGATTTGGTTACGCATCTCAATTTGTGTGTTTCTTGAATCTTAATTAGTCTAGTGTTTTGATTTACGATTACACTTAATTATTACTTTTGTTAATATCATCGTCATTGCTACCATTATTACTATTACTATTGTTGTCGTAATCTATATATCTTGAAATTTTGATCTAAGACCATAGCTGATTCTGATTGAAATTTTGTTAGTTAGTTATTGATTTTTAATTGAGATATAATTTCATTACTTCTCCTTAGGCTGTCCACAGCGGTCACCCTACTGAAAATCCTTCCCCACCGAAATTTTCTGCCACGTCATCACCCTACTGAAAACCTTAAACCCCCACAGTGGTCACCCCACTGAAAACCCTACCCCACTATTCCACATCATCAACAATATTTAAATTTAATTGATTTATTTATTTATTTATTTTTTTTGCAAACTAAAATAAAAGTAAGAATATTATAAAAACTTTAATATTTAATTAAACCATTTAAATAAAAATACAAATAAAATAAAAGTTACAATGCAAAATTAAATAAAATAAACCATTAAAAAACTAACAATTCAAATAAAAATAAAAGTTAACGATATTTATCGAAGATTTTCTTTTTCAATTTTTTCATGATTGAACGTTCTTCCTCGTCGAGTTCTTCGGGAGGCAAAGCCTCCATTGTTCTGAGGTCGGCTCGGAGAGTCTTCTCCTGGTGAATTTGAAGCTTTATTTCTTGTATTTTTTTTCTTATCCTCGTGTTTTTGTTTTCGAAAAATCGTGAAAGCTTGGAGTTGATCAACGGGATCGATTGTTGTCGGGATAGAGGAGACGGTTTGACGACTCGAAGAGGAAACCCGTTATGTTGTATCTCGCCCTGTCGGTCTAACCGCTTCCGGTTGTTGGCACAGTTGCTATAGATGTCACTAAACTTCGTTAACTTGGTCCACATATCCTTCCACTTTGAATTTAATTGATGATATGTGTGGTATTCGGCATCGAAGCCCATCATATTGTGCCAAGTAACGGTGACTTTTTCCAAAAATTTTCGCGTTTTTGCGAATTATCTACAAAAAAAAAAATAAATAACAAAAAGTAAGTAAAAAAATATATACACTTTAAAAAAATAAATAACAAAAACTAAGTAAAAAGTTTTACCTTTGGTTTTGTTCTCGAATTCGTCCATGTAGCATTTTCCGAGAGCGGTTTCTTCATCGAGGGTCCATTGTTTCGGTGCCATTGGACCACTACTCGGCCCGGTTCCGGCCGATTGTTTTTCTTTCATTTTTTATTGCGTTTTTGAGTGTCTTGTGTCTCCGGCACGACTTCGTTTTCAAGTTGATTCGGTGACACGAAATCTGATTCGTAACGATGTTGGGAAAGACTTTGTTGAAAACCGCTTTGGGAGTAGGAAGCAAAACCGGCTTGGAAGTTTGGCTGTGGTTGGACGTTCGGGTTTGGTTGTGGAAATTGAAAATTTGGGTTTTGTTGTTGGAATTGTTGGATGTTGGGGTTTTGTTGTAGTTGAACCAATAAGTTACGAAGCGATTTGGGATCGTACGAGAACAGGTTGAATTTGGGATTGAGATTGTTAGACTTTGGATTCATGTTTGTAAAGTTTTTTTTAAAAAAATATAGAGAGAAAGATGAAAAATGAAGTGATTGGGGTGATTTTTTTGTTAAATAATAGAGGTATTTATGTGGTGGTTAATTTTTTTTTTAAATTCTAGCCGTTGAACGGCTATAATTTATGTGGACCAATCAGAAAGCGAGAAGCCAAGCGGGGAGCGGGGGCCGTGGGGCTGCAATTGGCGGGGGCTCCTGATGGGGGGGCGGCGTTCCCGTTGTTGGCCGCCGAATGGTGCAAGGCCGCGGGGATGGGTGGCCGAACCGCTGCGGATGGTCTTAGGCATGAGTTAGGTAAATTGTTTATTTCTAAAATTCATGGTAGTTTGTTTTTTTATTTAAGTATTGCATCTACTTTGTTGTTTCTTTTTCTTGATTCTTCGTATCACGAGATAATGTCTGGTATATTGGTGTATTTTTTTTAATTTTATTTATTAAAATAATGTTTCTTAAAAACCATTTATTACATATAATAAACTAAAAAACAAACTAAAAACATTCTTTAAATAAATAGTTTCTAAAAAGCAAAGGGGTAAAGTTTTAATTTATTTTAATAAAGTCACTCAAATTTTGTTTTGTGTCAATTTCATAGCTTGTTTATTTTTATGTTTCAATCTTAGATATGTGACCTATATAACTTGTAATTATTTTGTTTTATTTTTATTGTATGATGATGAAAATAACATAGATTTTGAAAAAAAATCTCAAAATTTTTAAAATTGCAAAAATTTTAAAAAATAAAAAAAAATAAAAAAATTTGTGAAAGCTTTAAAAAATTGTAAAAATATTTAGTTGATTAGAATAAAAAAAACATAAAACGTCCAAATGGGTCTAAAATACTTCTAAAACATCCAAACGGATCCTAAATTCATCTAAAAAAATCTATCTATTCTAATAAATCAAAGTTTTTTTAGACACATGGCGCATTCTTAGAGCACCACAACTTTGATTTCCCGCCTCTCTCTCCTATTAAATACACCTCATATTAAATAATAATATTAAATATTAGATATATTTTTATACATTGTTTTAAATTCAGAAAAATATTTGCTAATACATTAAAAATACATTAATATTAAAAAACACATTTTTAAAATGTAATTTATTATAAAATATACAATTTTCAAAAACAATATTTTATAACAAAATGTTTAAGGAAACAAATATTAAAAAAATTAGTGTTTAAAAACATAATATAATTATTTTCATTGATGATCAACCCTGTGTAATACATAGAGTACTAACCTAGATAACTTATAAAGCCTAAACGAATCAAAATTACTTGTTATCCAGGTTTTTTATCTATTATTTGATCAAAAATCAAACTTAAGTTACTTAGTTAAAACAAAACAAAATTTCAATACTTTAATTGAAACAAAATCAAAATTTGATTACGTTTGTATTTAACATTTTTCTTTCTAGAAAGAAACTAAAAACATTGTTTAAATAAATAGTTTTCTTTCACGTAAAAAAACTCGGGCTGTATTTGTATAACCTTATCTCCCAAATCGTTGCAGAAATGGCCACCACCACCACCCTTCTTTCTCCTACGCCCATCAAATGCTCCTCCTCCTCCGGCTCACTGCCACCACCACCACCACCGTCACCGCACCACCACCAACCCATCAATCTAACCTCCTCCTCTTCCAATTCCATCAACAACCACACCTTCAAACCACTCAACTTGACGAGAAGAGAAACCATTGGGTTGGGCCTGTGCGTCACCATTGGTTGGCCTCAATCAGCCTCCGCCGAACCATGTGAATTCACGGTGGCTGAATCAGGGCTTGCGTTCTGTGATAAGGTTGTGGGATATGGCTCTCAGGCCGAGAAAGGGCAGCTCATTAAGGTTAGGTCTTGTTCTTTCCAGTAAACCCTAATAATCAGATGAGATGATGCTAAGTGATTGACCCTGAAACAGGCACATTATGTTGGTAAACTTGAAACTGGAAAGGTGTTCGATAGCAGCTACAATCGAGGAAAGCCTCTCACCTTTCGTATAGGTGTCGGTGAGGTAATTAATAATTAATTAAATTAATTAATAACTAATTAATTATTAATTATTTGAACTGCCAACTAATCAATTACCGGGTACTCCGTACGTGGTCTCCAACGGCTTAAGGATGCCCAAGCTGACCATTAGTCCAGACGGACGGAACCCCAAGCCCACCAGCTACCAATTCTCAGGGAAAACCTGACCAAGCACTCGCCTAGACGGACGGAGCCCCAATACATTCATCTTACAACTATAACAAGACATAATTAGTAATAATTAATTAATTAATGGAATTGGTTATAATAATGAAACACAGGTGATTAAAGGATGGGACCAAGGTATTCTAGGTGGCGATGGTGTTCCTCCCATGCTTGCTGGTATGAAATCCACTTTCATTTTGTGTTTCGGGGATTATAAAGAATCTTGTTATTATCACACCCACCCACACCCTTTATACATCTCATTTATACATATACGAAACGTATATGGGGAATCATTGTTTGTCAAAATTTTTTAGTATCAATGATTGGAATCCTGTACGCCTCGTATAGACGTTTATGTCTTATATAAGACGTATGCAAGACTAATCATTGTTAAATTAGTGAATGTCAGATAGGGTTATAAGCCTCATATAGACCCATACGAGACATGTATGATAGGTTTGGTGAGGAGATGAGACATGACTACGGTCATGTCACTTTCTTTCACTTGCCAGGGTGGTGGTTTGTGAGGAATGATCACATAGGTGCTTACATCTCTACCCAAGAACATTATGAAATCTAAATACCAGCACTAAATTCTTAGGTGGTGTTTGTTTTTCTGAAAAAACTCTTCTAACCTCTTTTGTCTGCTCCCTGCAGACCACGGGCAAATGAAGGTGGTGTTTGTTTTTCAGAGGTTTAACCTCTTCAGTCTGCGGACCATGTCTGCAAACCTCTTTTGCAGAAGAGGTGGACCAAACATCTGCAAAAAGAGGGTTTGTTTTTATCTCTGCAAACCTCTTTTTAAAAAATCCTCTTCTTATCCACCATTCCCAAAGCCACCGTCAATCTGAGCAACATAGGGGGAAATCGGAGCAACATAAACGAGAAATCGGTGGTGGTTGAGGCGGTTGTGGAGGAGCAGCGATGGTTGAGGGCGCCGACGAGCAGGTCGATGGTGGTGGTGGAGAAATGCGGTGAGCAGGTCAATGGTGGTGGAGGGCGCTGACGATTTGGGATGCGATGGAGCAGGTGGATGGCTCGGCGGTGGTGGGATGCGGTGGAGCTAGTGGGATGATCGATCTTAGAATCTGAAAACCCTAGAAATCGTGGGGAAGATGGAGGCTAGTTACCTAGAAGAGCTTGGAAGAGTTTGGAAGAACCATGTCTGCAACAAGAAGAGGTTAAAAAGAGGTTTCGCAGACCTTTTTAGATGAAATGTCTGCGAAAAAACAACACTCTTCATCTGCCCGTGGTCTGCAGGGCGCAGACAAAAGAGATTAGAAGAACTTTTTCAGAAAAACAAACACCACCTAAGAATTTAGTGCTGGTATTTAGATTTCATAATGTTATTGGGTAGAGATGTAAGCACCTATGTGATCATTCCTCACAAACCAACACCATCGACCTGCTCACCGCATTTCTCCTCCACCACAACCTGCTCGTCGGCGCCCTCAACCATCGCTGCTCCTCCACAGCCGCCTCAACCACCACCGATTTCTCGGTTATGTTGCTCCGATTTCCCCCTATGTTGCTCAAATTGACGGTGGCTTTGGGAATGGTGGATAAGAAGAGGATTTTTTAAAAAGAGGTTTGCAGAGATAAAAACAAATCGAGGTTTGGTCCACCTCTTCTGCAAAAGAGGTTTGCAGACATGGTCCGTAGGCTGAAGAGGTTAAACCTCTGAAAAAACAAACACCACCTTAGTGAAATAATGCAATCTATTTATTAATACGAATGACACTGACGCAACACATGTAACAACATTAAATATAACTAAATAAAAACATAATTGTCACTTTAAGCCTTAACACAATTGCATAGATGAAGCTTGATAGTGGCCGGGGGACCGCCCTCCTCTTTTATAGTACGCAGTTTTAATTTTTCGACTGAAATGTTATTTTTTATTTAAAGTATTATTTTTTCCCTTGGCCTCAAAAAATTGATATGTATTGTGATTACCTTAAACTTCTGTCCCTCTTTCAAAACGTTTAAGCTTCGTCACTACACAATTGTTAGCAAATAATATGACATAATAACTAAAAAAATTATTAAAAACTATAATCTATAAGATCTTTTGTGTGGTTTGGACCTAAGTTTTAATAAAGGGTTAAAAGAGTAAACTATGATAAAATCTATTTATTTTTAAAATTATAAAAAAAAAGTTGTTATAAAAATGAGTCTCAAACATCTTGTATCATAAATGGGTTATTCGAATTGAAAATATTTAAATGTTTTTTTTAATTCTGTCGACATGTCAACATGTTTATGACCTAATATGTGCACCTTAAAATTAGTATGTTACATTTGATTGTTTTTTGTTGAAATTAGGAGGAAAACGGACACTAAAGCTTCCTCCACAACTTGGATACGGTATGCGAGGAGCTGGTTGCAGAGGAGGTACACATTTTATATCAAAACCGGGATTAGATATGCGAAAAACAAGTTTTTACCTAAAAACATAAAAACACTTATTTTTTGTATTGTATAAATTTTTAAATACAATACAAAAATATAAAACAAAAACCAAATCCAAAACAAAAAGTAGATGTTTTAATGTTTTTAGATAAAATCATGTTTCCATTTGATTTATCTCTGACAAAACCAACCAACAATCAAAACAATTTAATTGCAATTATGCATTTGCAGGTTCTTGCATCATTCCACCAGATTCAGTTCTTTTTTTTGATGTCGAGTTCATTGGCAAAGCATGAGGATCCTGATCCTAATCCAAATTTAGGATAAAAACAGAACTCAACTGTTCTAAATACCAAATGAATTTGATGCAACATATTGTTAGTATGTTTTCTTCATACAATAACATAATCTCAACTAATACAAGCACCAATGCATTGATGTTTCAATCCTACGTGACGTATCAATCCCACGTGCTAGCAAACGGGTCAAACCGTTGAACCTGCCTGGCATGATAATGAAACCCGAATCACAACAGGATCTATAAACTCTCACTGTAATGCATTTTGGTTCAAACTCGTTTTTGGTCTTCATAACAGCCTACTGAGTGACTTGATAACCATCTTCAGATTTTTCCTGGTAGCTTCATCGCCCGTGAATCCCAGAACATCAGAGCTTATACTCTGAAAGATGCAAATGTTCATCAAGAAAAATAAGTATAGTTATTATTCAGGTTGTGTTTGATCTCAAATAGAATAAATAAGAAGTATTTAGCCATAGCAAAAGGGCTTAATGTCGTCGTCAAAAGCTTATTTTAAAAACATGCAAACATCATAACCGTTTTATTTTATCGAAAGATTCATAGACTTGCTGTAATAATACTATTTGTCGGTTGAATCAACCTGACCCGTTTTAAAATGATCAATGAACCCGACCCTTACTAAAATGATCAATTTCAACCCTATGTTGTCAAAAGCCCTCTAAGCACACACTTGGGCTCTCTGGCAAGGCGAGAAACAAGGAAAATGCCTTGCAGCCATCCAAGCATCGGGCGAGATTCTAACAAGGTTTCGCCAAAGATTTCAGTCAGATTCTGCCAAAATCCCGGTTAAACTCTGTAAATTCAGGTCAACCTTTCATGAAACTTTAAAAAATGGCCTATACCCACATATAATGTCCTAAACTAGCCGTGAATAAGCCTTAAACGTATCTAAAACCTCTAAAAATAGTATGTTTATGCTATGCACCTTGCTTATCTAAGGCCTTCGTTTTTAAGCCCCCCTTCGCCGGGAGTGCATTGCTCATTCGACAACTATAATTCAACCTAATCAGACCTGTACTGAATTGATCAATTCCATTCTGACCATTTCTACCTGAACCATACTAAAATGATCAATTTAAACCAGAAATTGACTTAGCTTTTGCTTTGCGCTGGGCATAAGGAGTGGCCATATCACTTCACGATCTGATGTACACAACCTTACCCTACACATTTCTAAGAGGTTGCTTCTCGTGTACGGAAGTGTTCAATTTCAACTAACATGTACTCAAATGCTCAATTTCAACCTGACCTGTACTAAAATGTTCACTTTTTTTTAGTAATGTACTAAAATGCTCACTTGCAACCTGGCACATACACAAATAATCATCCTTGACTTTGACAATGATCAATTTTAACCTAAATCTAGTTTTATTTGTAATTACAAATGCCTGTCTTGCAAAAACAGGCCAATAAATGAAAAAGATAAATGATGAGGTCACTAACCTCAATGTTCTTCAATGTAAATACAAGGGTATATATGGATTTCTGAATCAATTCGGTGTTTTCTGGAGTCATAATAGATGCATGCGCCTTTCTGCCAAACCAGAAATATGCTATGTAACATTCATAGGATACTAAAAAAGTAATATGAAATATAGATACACAAAATCTCATAGGATACCTCAATTCCTCTGATGCTTGAGTGAGACTTTTGGTCAAACTCTCGACTTCCTGCAGCAAACCACGGTCTTGAACCTCTGTTAGCATAGGTTGAACATCCTCAGCCATAGCCTGGATCTGAGAAAAGTAAAACGGAAACATGGTGCATGAAAATACATTCCAAGCATTTTTAGGCCGCAAACACACAGACACATCTAATCCTACTCCTAAATCTACATCAGAGCCTGCCGTCAAAGATAGAAGGGAGGCATCTTAACCACCAGGATGTCTGCTTGGGAATTGTATCAAGGGCTCAAAGAATTGACGATCAAAATGATGACTAGTATGTGCTTGATTGATATCAAACTTTTTATCAAGCAAACCATTTATAACATTTTCATCCCTATGGTTGTTTTTACATATGAGCTCCTATAAACTCTAATTTTGTCATAATTAACCCAAAAGTACATAAGGCGTCACCTCAAGACACTAAGGTGGTGTTTGTTTTTTCAGAGGCAAAACATCTGCAGTCTGCAGACCACGTCTGCAAACATCTTTTGTAGAAGAGGTGAACCAAATCTCTGCAAGAAGAGGATTTAAGAGGGTTTGTTTTTTTCTTTTCAAAAGCTCTTCCCCACAATGTCATTTCATCAAACACCTTACAGACATGATAAAAAAAACGAAAATGTGAAACTAACCATGGTGTATTCGAAGTAAATGCATCATTTGCATAAATATCAATTGTCAAAAATGACAACCCAGATCTCAAAATACAAGATGATTGCATCTAACTAACGAAGTATGAACCAATTGGATGTACACAAAAGCTTGATTCATGAAATACATCAAAAACGAGAAACAGAGCCACATCGGAGATTTACCTCATCAGCGTCCCTAATCCATTTTAGTCTCAATCGGTAACGGTGACTGCGACGTTGATAGCCTCAATCGGCGATGGAGACGGAGGTAGCCTCAATCGGAGATGGAGGTCATCGTGGGCGATACGGTGGATCACTCTTTTCTGTCTGATTGGGAAGAGAGAACACACACAAGTGTGTGTTGTGTCTGTGAAGGAAAATAGAAGAAGAGGTGGGAAGAGGTGAAAAGAGCTTGATCAATGTCTGCGCCAAGAAAAGGACGCGCAGACATTTTTTAATGAAATGTCTTCTGAAAAACAAACAAGCTGTAGGGCTCTAACCTCTTCCCGCGTCTGCACGGTGCAGACTTAAGAGGCCAGGAAGAGCTTTTAGAGAAAAACAAACACCCTCTAAGAGTCTAAGACACTTTCTTGATCACCTTGTGCACCTCGCATCAGGCATGCCTTCTTCAATCTTATAATTCGGTTCATCATTATTGTGCCTGGCAAAATAGACGGGTTGGGTTGGGTAACGGGTTAAAACGGATGTGGGTTATGTTCACATAGTTTTTAAGTTACCCATCTTGACTTGCTTTGTGTTAATGTGTTACCCATAAAACAACAACAACAAGCGTACCCAGTAAAAATCCCACTTAATGTGTTACCCATCTCAACCAATATTATGTCATAATATTACCCATTTCAACCTGAAATGCAATATATATTTACCCAATTCTATTCATTTATCTTCATATGGGTCAAGATTGCCGGGCATTTCATGATCACATGAATCAGAAGTCAATCAACACTTGAGAATAGTGTGTTTGACCTATCTTCCTTCCTACACAACACCAAATGACAACCTACTAAAAACCCTTCATGGATCAAACTTAAAAAATACACAATCCATGTTTAGAATTGTTGCATTTCTATGTTCATGAGGGGCTGTATGCTTGCAGTGTGTTGCAGATCACAAGATTAATGGAATTGTACAAATTTATACCTGATAAATAATTAAATTTTTGCACGACATGTAATACTTCTGTGAGCTCAAGATTTATTTTTTCCTACTTCTCTTATTTCACCACTTCATTTTCTATTTTTTCCTATGAAATATTTAATATTTCCCTTACTTAACCCTATATTTTTGTTTCACCCCTTTATTGATAATACACACTTTTCAGCCCAGGGGTCTCGTCTGACGCAGCCTCTCTACCTCTTCTGGGGGTAGGGGAAAGGTCTGTTTTCATCTCACCCCTCCCAGACCCTACTTAAAAGTGGGATTAAACTGGGTACGTTTGTTTGTTTGTTTGTTTGTTACACTTTTCAGCCCACATTTCTTTCCCAAGTTCATCATATGAAAATGCAGACACTAAGGTGAAAGCTAAATGCAAAAACAAAAACAAAAATGGCATGCTAAACTTTACCAAGAACAAATGTAAAATGCGCGTATCACACCTTTGAAAGCAAGGGTCTTGCTTCATCAATAACAGCTGCAGCCCGTTCAGCCAATGCATAACTATTAGCGACACCAATTCGTTCAACGTCTCTTCCAAGACGAGTAAAGATCCCAACTAATGCATCCAAACTTACACCTTGGTGTCCTTTTAACATCTGTCTATCGCACACGATCACACCTTCTTTAACACAATTTGGGTCCAATGGCCCGAATGAATGCGTTGGAATTGGATCTATAGGAGTAATATCAATCACGGTTTCCATCAAAAGACCAGATTGATTCACCTCAATCAATGAATTTCTAGGTATAATTGTCTTATCATCCTCAACCTACATTGCAAATATACTTCACAATCATACAATCAAGAATCAAAATCTTCAACAATTGGATCAAGAAACTCAGATACAGACCTCAACAACAGCTTCTATATTCTTCAAAGAAGGATTAACACGAATGACATTACCAACAGTAACCCCTCTGATCCGAACTGGTGTACCGGTTTGAATCCCACAAGCCTGAGAAAACTCAAAAACTGCAACATACTTTCTGAATCTAGACTTCAATTGAAACGCTCGTAACCAAACTAAACTGAGTGCGAGTAACACAGTGCTCGAAACCAAAAACAGCCCAACCCCACCTTCCCAAATGCTCCGGCGACCGAACCCAAAATCGCTCAGAGGACGCAACGTTTGTTTCCAGATGGTTCGTGGAACGTCAAGAACAACTGCAAGTGGGTTCTTCTTATTACTCTCTAACGATGATGATGATGATGATGATGATGATGATGATGATGAGGGTTGCTGACTGCTTTCTGTATCTTGAGACGCTGCTTTTAGTGTAAATTGGAGTCTTTTAGAGGGGATTGATGGGAATGTATTTAGGGCTATAAATCGGGATTTGGGGGAGACCCAATTTGCGGGTAACATCGTAGGACAGATTTGAATGTTTACTATAGAATTTGCAACCATTTCATGTGATGATCGGTGAATGAAGTAGGTGAGAATTGGGGTTTGAATAAAGGGGCTGGAGATAGAAGTGGGAAAATGGTGAAAGAATGAAGCACTTGTGTTAGTGGTCCAGTGGATACCCTTTTGCAATATCCTCATCATTGTTACCAGGAAGAGCCCAACAAACAATGACCTATTAGATATAATGTATTTAAAAAAATGACAAATATATAGGACAGGTGCACAAGTCGGGTTTTTTTGAACCGGTTCTGGTTACAATCGGTTCCAATTCCAGTCAACAAAGTCAATGCCCGGTTCCGGTTCCGACCGGTTTCATTTCGGGTTTTGGCCGGTTTCGGTTTGGGTTTTGGCCGGGTACAGGTGGAATCAGTTCTGGTTTTCCCGTTTCCGGTTTCTGTTTTAATTTGTCTAAAAAACTGGACCCGTTTGTACCCATCGGTTCGGGTATGACCGGTTCCGGTTCGGGTTGCCGGTTCTGGTTCCGCGTCCGGTTTTTTTGTCCACCTCTATATAGGACTATTGGGTTCCCGACACGTTACGGCAGGAATACCAACACAATTTTGAAAAACACATGCATGATCTTGTATATTTAAACGCAGCTATAAGCGGCAAAATATATACCAAAATCCAACTGTCACATCTGTTAGTTTGTTCGAAAAACAATAAATTGAACGTTGTTCTCAAGGAACAATAGTATTAATTCATTTTTAATAGCTGAAAAAAAAGTTGTAACTTGCACGTGGGAAGCGAACACCCACTGGTAAGACATCACAAATGTGTGTTTATTAATTAATTATTTTTACTGTTGACATGTAATTCTTACTTTTCTTCTTTGTATATATATTTATGTATGTATATGTATGAAATTTTTATATTTATATATTGATATAACCTTAATCGGTAGTGTTGGTGTGGAAGCTTCTTTTCTTTTTGTCTTTTTCTCAAATTCATGCCCATATTAAATAATAATTATTTCAATAATAAAACACATATGTTGGATAGTGCAACTGGTTTGTTTGTTGCCATTTGAAGTGAGGTGTGGGTTCGAATCCCATTATAATTCTTTTATCAAATATGAGAAGGAGAATTCTTAATAAGCATTATTTTGGGACCCTCAACAACACCACTTTCCTCTACCTAAATCGCTTTGATTTGGCACTAGAGACCAAAGCAGAAAGCAAAAAAAGACTAGGTTGGTCAGCAATACAACCGCTAGACGTGACTTTTAGCCTTAACCGAACCACCTTTGAGCTATCGGAGTCATGACAGTGGCTCCGCAACCTTTTTCTTGTCATTGCCACGAATAACAACGTCACGGTCGTCGGTCGATTGAATAGGAGTGTCACAGGATCAACCACCAAAACCGCTACCACAACCTTCATCATCGAAATATCCCACCATATTCACTATTGGTGGACATCGAAAGGGGATGACGCCACCACCGTCATTGATAGTAGTGAGGAGGAGAAGGGGAGAATCTTGCGAGATGGCGGTCGTTGTGCATCGATCGGAGCACCGTCGGACAACAGCCAGCAACTACTTTTCTTTTTCTCTCCCGATCGACCACACCCTAACAAATACTTTCATTTTACCAACTTCTAAATATTATGTATATCTTATTTTACAACATTATGTTCATTTTAAATTTCCTTTATTGTAAATGGTTTTCCATAATTAAGCTTTTTAACTTTATATTTTTAGAACTTTAGAAATGTTATTTTAATCCTATCGGGTTGTTCGGGTTTTTTGACATTGAAAATAAACCCGATTACCAAACCATTTAAGTTATTTGTGTCGGTATTCGGGTTTTGGTAATCGAATTCTTTGAGTTTGTGTTAATCAGTATTCGGGTTATATTAAATTTAATTAATTAACGGTCAACCTAAAATTAACACTAAATACTTAAGATGTTATACAATATATGCATACACATACACATAATATAAAACTTATTAAACCATTACCACTATTTTAGTAAACACAACACAGGCGTAAACCCGCCGCGAAGCGCGGCAACGCCTTCTAGTTATATATAATATATAATAGATATTGGAGTGAGAGATTAAGTGAAAGATTACTCTTAAATTGAAGAGGCACATATTTTGAAGCCATTGGTACAACTCCTACTTGCATATTTTAATTCCATTAAAAATTTTGAACTTTTGCTCATTACTCTTTGTCCTAAATCACGTGTCCATTTAAACCTACCTAGAGGTAGAGGTGCACAAACCGGTTAACCGGTCGAAAACCGGTTTTGGAATAACCGAACCGGTTAACCGGTCAAAGGCTAGAAACCGGTTTTTTCCAATAACCGGTTCGGTTATTAACTGGTTTTTCAAGCTCAAAAACTGAAACCGTATAATAACCGAAACCGGTTAACCTATAAATAACCGATTTTTTAGTGAGTGGGACCGGTTAACCGGTTTGGTCTCTTGAAACCTCAAATCGGTCCCAAACTGCCGGTTTTTTCAAAAACCTATAACCGATTGCAATAACCAGTTTAAAAACCGGTTACGAACCGGTACCGGTTCGGTTAACCGGTTTTTTTGTGCATCTCTACCTAGAGGTGTGCATGGTTTGGTACGATACGGTTATGGTCATTTCCACAACCAAAACCACTACTTCGGTTGATTCTAAATCCTTAATCATAGCCATAGCCAATTGATTGGTTAACCATGAATCGGTTAACCACCTGTTACAGTTCGGTTTCGACTAAATTCGGTTATTATTATTATTAATAATATTATTATTATTAATAATCTTATTATTATTATTAATATTATTATTATTATTATTAATAATAATAATAATAATAATATTATTATTATTATTATTATTATTATTATTATTATTATTATTATTATTATTATTATTATTATTATTATTATTATTATTATGCATTAGTTTTCATGTGACTTTGTTGTAAATTGTACTTACATGAGACAAGTGATATTAATTTTTTACAACACCTTATCGTAAGTCTCATTTTATCACAATCACTTAACTCGCGAGGCGAGCCAATGGACATGTATTGAATAGATCTATTCGGGGCTGAAAACCCTCCCCTATGGTTTGGTCGCGCCAACCAACGCTTTGTTGTAGGCAAGTAAGTGAATATACTCCGCACGATTGTCGGTGTTATGATATTGTTATATGATATACTTGGCATAACAACGTGTGCACACATCTGTATACATTTTTTATAGAGTCAAACATGTGAACTCACCAACGTGTAACGTCTTTAATTTTCAATGAATACAACAGTGTGATTCCATGTGTGAGTTAACTCATCCAAACTTAACATATTTTGTTCATCCAAATCAATTCTTGCATATCCGAGCCAAATCATTTTAGGCGAACTAAATCAATTCGGATCACCATTTGCTTATTCGAAGCAATTTGGTTCGTATGAACAAGGATTAGTTCGGATCACCATTTGCTCATTCGTAGCAATTCAGTTCGGATCAAGTAGCTTTAATTCGGAGAAACATTACTCATCGGAACACGTTCGATTCGGATTCTTTATATGTTAAACTGTTTCAATGTGGTTGAGTAGGCTAATTTCGATGTTATTTGACATGGTTTTCACATGTGAAACCAACTTAGTTTCACTAGCTCATAGAAGAGGTTCACAATGCGTAAAATCATACATCGACGGATCGGGATGCCTAGTTAACTTATAATATAACATTATAACATTTAAATTTAATGTTTTTATTCATGAGAAATTAATCATAATCAAAGGTCAACAAAAGCCCAAGTAAAGAGTGTGAAAACTCAAACTTCATCGCAAAAAAGTGTAAATTCTAGCAATAACTTGGTGACCAAGCTTGTAATCCCATGTTGAAAAAAAATCACAAAAATACCCCTCACATCCCATGTGACGGCTGAAACAACCCACCCACCACCCAATTCCTTTAATTTGTAACACTAACTCTAGTCCTATCTTATCTTACTATTATAATAATTGTCCTTTTTTTTAGACAAATATTGGCACATGTCATCTTTTATCATCATATTCAATTCTCGTTCATATTAAATAATTTTATAAATATCTCTCTTATTAACTAATTATAACACTAATGGTATTATTTACTTTTAATATTAAAAATAGTTTTTAAATAAATTAAAATTCAAATGTTTTTATCAAGAAACATACTTTTAAAAAAATTTTCTAAAATATAAAATTCCAGGTTAAATTTTTTATAAACATGATATATTTTAAATCGCTATTTTTAAAATTTTCTTTTTCTAAAACAAGTTTAAAAATAAATAAATATAAATAAACTATAAAACATATTTTTTTAAGCAATAGAGTTTTATAAACAAATGACATACTTTAGGTGAAATACCTAAGAAATAAGTACTTTAAAGTTTAAAGTTATAAAAATGTTTAGGCAAAAATATAGTTTTTATCCTTTATGTTTATTAATATTTTTAAATTAGGCCATAATTAATAAAATTGTACCTTACCTTCTTGATTTTGTAAGAAAAATTACATTTTTGATCTTTTATATTTAAATATATTTTCAAATTAGGTCACTTAGCTTTAATAATTAAAAAAAACCATACCTAAACTTCTTAATTTATGCAACAAATAGTTTTTGACAAAAGAATTTTTTTTTTGAATTTTTTAATGTCAATTAGTTTAAATTTTTCAGTTATTCCAAATCAAGAAAGCCAAGTACTAATTCGGCAATTCTTTAGTTATTAAAATTTTTAATTATTGTTTTATTACTTAAAGTACTTATTAATACATAATTTATTTATTTATATTAAAACATTGATTTATAATTACTAAATTTTTATTATTAACTAATTTATATTTTAAATTAAATCCGTGTAATACACGGGGCAATAATCTAGTATAATATATACATGGCGTCATTCTTACCTTTTTCCTTAACATCTTCATTCTAATTACAAGAAAAACTCTATCTTTCTTCCTTTGAAGAATTTTGCAGACCCAAGTGTTCAAAAGAGCCAAAAAGATCTCCATCAAGTTCCAAATAGGTACTCCACATTTGTTCACCCTTGTTCTTAAGATTCTAGTTTACTTTTTCACGATTTCTTCACATTTAATCATGCTTTCATTCAAAAACCTACAACATAATGTTAATAACCAGATTTTATCTGTTCGTAGATCATATTACAACTTATTTCATGATCTTACACATCTATTGTCGTGGTTATGAAGAAAAACTTCAAAAACTTGTAAGAACACCTTTATGTTTATGAAATATTTCATCTTTTGATCTTCATTATATAGTTGTATTCCAAAGTTGATTATAACCTTCAAATGTTTATCAAAACATCTTTTTAGGAACCATAATCATGTTTATAAATTAAAACAAATCCTAATCAATTCATAATTAAACAAGAAACTATCCCAAACATTGAAAACCAAAAATTTGTATTATGAGAAAATGTATCAGCCGACTTCAAAGGTTTATAAAACATTCAAAACTAATACATATCAACTAATTATTTTTTTAAAAATTAATTATAAAGTATTAGCTTTTTGTTGATATATAATGGGTTTCCAAACTTATTCGAAAACATTTTCAAAATAATTTTTAAAAATTACAACTCAAAACAGTTAACTAAGCATTTCTAGCAATGAAAGCCTAATTTTAACCAATCATAACTTTGTCATAATTTAATCAATTTGAGAAATTCTTCTTTTTTTTTTAAATTAAGTTCAAAGAATAAGCTTTCTAGCCATATAAGGTTTGCAACCTAACTCAAAGAATTCGACCACCTAAATTCCGAAACAAAACAGGTGGGCAATCAGCCCACTTTATGTGAAAAACACAACTTCAACAATCCACAAATGTGACTTAATGGACTAAAACCAAAACAATAAAATAATTAAATTAAGATATTTTAACTAAAACATATTAAAGATTCAAAGCCCAGCTCATAATTTAAGAATTATTACAAAATTCCAAATGTTTGTGCCTCCTAATTATAAAAATATTGGTTCCAAGAATCAAGAATCCAATCCATAATGAATACCCAACTCATTCCAATTACTCTAGCCTTTCAAAATCTTCCATTCCGTGTATCCACGAATGAATAAGCACATACCCAAACATGTGGTTCTGGCTAGGAAATACTAGTACTTAAGTTTGTCCATTATGACTCATCCCTCTTTCCTTGGAATTCACTTGTTAGCAAGTATGGTTGGTATGTCAATTTCTACAAATGGCTTCATCTAGGATGTACTGGGTGTTTAAGCATGTCCAATTGGACTCATTGCTTATCTAGGGAACCTTTTGTTAGATACACTACCTTCACGATGGAAACATTCTGATATACACAAAGTCTCTCATTTCTTCGTTCATTCATTCCAATTCTTATTCCATCCTCGAGTCATTTTATTTAATAAAATATATAAATCATGGCTAATACGATATATATACACACACATATATATAATTCGACAAATAAGGTGAGATACATAGTCCTTTTTCTATTAATGTTTTACAAATATGGGTGAAAAAAACGACAAATCATACAAAGTTTTCACATATTGATTATAACATAAATGGCATTTAAATGTTGACATTCAATCAAAGTCTCTTCAGTTTGTTCACAATCATTAACTTTGCTAAGCCACGGTAATGTTGGTAGATCTGCTGGTTTAACAAACACATTCAGTCCCGAGTAAGGAGCGGGGTGTTCTAGACTTCAACATGTAATTCAAGAGTTTTAATTTGATTTCCAATTAACTTGGAATTAAATATCCGGCAAAACAATCACTAGGGTTGGTTGTGGAGGACATGTAAATGTATTCATTTACCATTATGCTTAAATATCATGGTGACTATTTGTTATTATTTATTTAACAATATAGATTTCATTTAATGTAATAGAGTTTCCTTTTTTTATTTATATATTTAATTTCTTGTTTGTAAGGCAAGTAATTTTTGTTCATAAACAATCCTTTTTATTACAAAATTATTTTGTATCTTGCAACTTTCTGTTTTATAACTTTTAAATTAATATATCGTCTTAGACTTCGATTATATAGTTGTGATGCGCTTATTTTAGTCTGTAATATAACTATTATTTTGAAACCAAGTCGAATCTTATATGATAGATTTTCTTTTATTTATTATTAAACTCAGTTTTATTGTATTCAAACTTTAATTTTCATAACAATGCGAATTTGGATCTTACAACTTTGTTTTGTTACTTCCACAAATTTTATATTCATTTTGGTAGTTGCTAACTTTTTATATTTCTGTCACACCATGCGAAGAAATTTTACTAGTTAGCATGCATATAATCTAATATCAAACTATATAAAAGTGTTATGGAATGAAGAAAGTTTCACCTCATGTTTTTTTTTTTGGTCAATATAATCATAAAATAGAAACTCTAGGCTATTTTTTTGAAATACACGATACATGATATTTAAGGTTGTTAAGAGAAGGAAACATATATTTAGATATCCTATAATTATAATTTAACATATGAATCCAATTACACAGGTCATGGTCGTGTAAGTTTGTATGAGCCTTATAAAGGGGTGTATACACGCCTATATGACCTGGTTGTTTACCTATGCTGCATGTATTGCCCCTAATAAACTTTTCTTATAGTTTAATCTCACTTATTATGTATGGCCTGCTCGCCCAGTTATTGGTCGTATTGTGTGTCATATGACTCGTACAAGTATACAACCCTTTACGTGCCATACATTGGTTGTATACAAGATGTAACAATAATAACAATTTAAAAGAATTATTGGTAACTAAAAGCTTGTAGCCTAATGATTACTCCATTGATTTTCATAAAGGAGGTATTGGGTTCGAATCCGGGTTGTGCCTATGCACCATATTTGCTAAGGCATGGTCTGGAAGTTTATCCAATTGCGAGGTTACTCCTGTTCTAAGCTCATATATACACTATAGAACGTCAAATCAAAGAAGACAGTTGTAATCCGGTTTTAAGTATCGTTGTATCATGTTGTTCAAAAAAAAATTATTGGTATTTTTGATTAAAAATTTACTATTAAAAAAAGAAACTCATTAAAAGTACGCTGGCGAATGTTGCTGACGAGCGATTGCCGCAGTATTTAATAATCGCCTGCCAGATATAAAACCCTAGTTGTTCCGCCCAAACCCTAACCTTTTCCAATCGTATAGTGAGGTCGAACAGGAAGCAAAAATGGCGAAATCAGTGAGATGCAAGAGAGGAAAGAGACTGAGAGCCATTAAACAGGAGATGGTAGCTCCGTTGTACGTGAATGTTATGGTTGGAAGAATTTGCTAAGAAGAAGGAGGTTAGTTCAATTTCTGGATAATCTCCAGAGTTACGTAAATTGCATTAAATAAGAATGTAACTTACAAAACCAACCCTTCAAAATAAACAAAAGACCATGCTGACCCTGAACTTCGCTAAACAATAGGAAACAACAGAAAACGAACAAAAACAAAAGACAATGAGAAACAAATCGTAACAAGACTCCCTTCTTTAACTCTTTTTGGCCTCAAAAAGGATCTTCAACCCACTCCAAATAATCTGGAAACCACAACTTTAAGTCATCCAAGAACTCCCAAGTAGCTTCATTTGACGAGTAACCATGCCACTGAACTATAACCTTCATGGCAGCCCTATTCCCTCTTTTTACCAGCTTCCTATTCAAGCATCTTCCGGAATAGGCACGATCTTAACAGGCGCACCACCCACAGCCGCCTTCAACAAAGACACATGAAAAACTGGATGGATCTGAGAATCGTCCGGCAAGTCCAGCCTATATGCCACCTTGCCAACCCTTTCATTTATCAAAAACGGCCCAAAGTACTTCGGAGTCAACTTAGAATGCCGATGGACCCTTAGAGAATTCTACATATACGGCTGCAATTTAAGATAAACCCACGTACCCTTCTCATATTCGCGATCCATGCTATGCTTGTCCGCTTGTTGTTTCATGCGGTTTTAAGCCCGTTGTAGGGATTGCTTTAGCACTGCGGTTGTAGCTTCCCTATCTCGCATCACCTCATCCACCTCCCTATCATTCGAATCCTTGGGAAAATATGGAACATGCAATGGTGGGGGAAACCCATAAAGGGCCTCAAAAGGGGTCATTCCTAATGAGGAATGGAACGTGGTATTGTACCACCATTCGGCCAGTGGAACCCATTTAACCCAAGTATACGGCCGATCCATGACCATGCACCGTAAGTAGCACTCTAAACACCTGTTAACCACCTCCGTCTGACCATCGGTCTGCGGATGGTAGGCCGTTGACAGTTTGGTCTCTATCCCTTGCAACGCCAAAAATTCCTTCCAAAAACAACTAAAAAATATCGGGTCCCTGTCCGAAATGATGGAAGCCGGACACCCATGCAGCTTGTACACATTGTCTAGGAATACCTGGGCCACCTCCTTAGCAGAGAAAGGATGGTTCAGCACCATGAAGTGGCTGTACTTCGAGAGCCTGCCAACCACCACGAAAATGGTGTCCTTCCCCCTTGATTTCGGTAAACCGCCTATGAAATCCATCGATGTATCGGCAAAAAGGGTCTCGGGAATGGGTAGAGGCTGCAACAGGCCCGGGGAAGCTATATTATCATGTTTGGCCCGACTGCATGTGTCACATGATCTTATCAGTTCTCATACCCTCTTCACGATGCCCTTCCAATAAAACATTCCCTTTACCTGTTCGACCGTGGCAGTAACCCCTGAGTGCCCCACATTGGTGACTCATGGAAAAGTTTGACAACCTTCCTCCGAAGACCCTCATCCTGGCCGACGACCACCCGTCGCTTCCTTGACAACCACTTCCCATTCCATTGTAACCTAGGCAAGGTTTCCCCATTTTTTATCCGGGTGATCATAGCAAGTACTTGGTCATCCTTGCTTTGGCTTTTAATAATTTCTTGCAATAAGAGGGGCTCCACCTGTGAGATTGCTGTTGTGAACAAGGTAGACCCCTGCACCCGAGATAGAGCATCTGCCGCTACATTCTCCCTTCCTGACTTGTACTCAATCGTGTAGTCATAGCCTAACAACTTGGCCAACCATTTGTGCTGTAGGGGTGTCGTGATCTTTTGCGTGAGGAGGTGCTTGAGGCTCCTTTGATCCGTTTTGATGATGAATGGTTTCGGAATTAAGTAGTAGTGCCACTCTTTGACCGCCATCAAGATGGCCAACAATTCTTTTTCGTAAACCAAGAGGGTTTGTTGCTTGGCTGAGATAGCTTTACTGATGAATGCTATCGGATGGTGTTCCTACATTAGAACCGCTCCTAGGCCACACGCTGAGGCATCCGTTTCTACTACAAAGGTTTTGTTGAAGTCGGGGAGTGCCAGGACTGGAGCCGAAGACAGGGCGGCCTTGAGCCGTTGGAAAGCCTCCTGGGCCCCCTCGTTCCATTGGAAGGCATCCTTTTTTAAGAGTTCGGTGAGGGGTTTGGCGATGAGGCCGAAGGACCTAGTGAACCTCCTATAGTATCCTGTTAGACCCAGGAACCGCCGGAGCTCCTTTAGTGTTTTAGGGGCCGATCTCTGTTGGATGGCTTCGATCTTTGTCGGGTCCATGGTTACTCCTTCGCCTGAGATTACGTGGCCCAAATATTCAACTGCCCTTCCCCCAAATGTGCAGTTGGATTCCTTCGCATAAAGCCGATGTTGTCTCATGGTTTCCAGTACCCTTCGATGGTGCCGCTCGTGTTGTGCCTCATCTAGGCTATAGACCAAGATGTCATCGAAGAAAACCAATACCCCTTTGCGTAGCATGGGCTTGAAAACTGAATTCATTAACGCCTGGAATGTAGCCGGGGCGTTCGTGAGGCCAAAGGGCATTACGAGGAACTCCTAGTGGCCCTCATGAGTGCAGAATGCCGTTTTGTGTACATCTTATGGGGCCATCCTTACCTGATGGTAGCCAGACTGGAGGTCCAGTTTGGAGAAGATGGATTCCCCCCCAATTCGTCCAGCAGCTCTTCGATTAGGGGAATGGGGAACTTGTCCTTGATTGTGGCTTCATTGAGACGACGGTAGTCCATACACATGCGCCATTGACCGTCTTTCTTCTTGACAAGTACCACTGGTGCGGCGAATGAGCTTTGGCTGTCACGGATAACGCCTGCTTCAAGTAGTTCTCGTGTAGTGCTTTCAATAACATCCTTCTAGATGGCGGGATAACGGTACGACCTTTGGCATATGGTTGCGGTCCGTTCCTTCAGTTTGATTTTATGGTCCAACTCCCTCATTGGTGGTAGTTCTCGGGGTACCTCAAATACCTCCTGGAATTCTCTGACAAGCTGCTGCCATGGTGATTTACTACCGGCTTTTTTCAGGTTATGTAGCACCTGGAGGCATGCATCGGTTCTCGCCCTTTTTCGGTTAATTGCAGGCTGTACAGTTGCACGTTGCCCCTTTTTGCTTGAGTATCCAGGGCTTTATCGGTTATGATTAAGGAGCACATATTGTTTTTGTTGGTGTGGATGCCCTTCAACTCGCATGGCTCACCGTCCACCTTGAATCGTATAGTCATCTTCTAAAAGTTCCACAATATGTCTTGTAACGGTAATAGCCATTGAATACCCAGTATCATGTCATAGCTTTCTAGAGGAATGAGCAGTACTTCGGTGGTAAACCACCGTCCTTGCGTGGACCACTGAAAGTCCTTGCATAGTTGGGTTGCGGTTAACTGTTTTCCATCCGCCACACTAACGTGAATGGGGGTGATATCTAGTGCATGTCATTGTAATTTCTGAGGAAGCCACACATCAATGAAGTTGTGCGTAGACCCCGAATCGATTAGGATGTGGAGCTGCCTCGTCCCCATCGATTCCAGAACCCGCATTGTGGAGTAAGACGGTAGGCCTGTCAGGGCATGTATCGAAATAAGATGTTCCTCGGCTTCTTCCTCTTCGGCCGGTGGTTCTTCTTCCGAATCATCTGTGTCATTGACTTCAATAAGGAACAACTACTTGCGGCTGCACTTGTGGCCGGGGACGAATTTTTCAGTACACCAGAAACATTCCCCCTTAGATCTTTTAGCCTCTAATTCTTTGCTGGAGAGTTGGCGGGGAGTGGTGGTGTTTGTCTTTGGTTGCAGTGCGGCTCCCGGTCGGCTGGTTGGTATTGGTAAGATCGGTAGTCGGGTGGCATTGGTGGGGGGTGTAATGTGGGTGGTGTCAGTGGTGCTACGGAGGTGGTTTGGTCCTCCCTTGTCGACTTTCCATTTGGTTTCTAGGTGCCGCTGGTACTGTCTTGGATCTTAGCCAACCCATAGGCTTCATGTAAGGTGGCTTAAACATCTTCACGGGATCCCTTATCTCTCGTTTGAGAGCCTTGAGATAGAGGCTGACTGCTTGGCTCTCGCTGATGGTCACCTTGTTCAGGAGAGCATCAAAGGAGATGTTCAACGTGTGCAGGTCATCGGTGTAACATCAGTGCCGGAACCGTCACCGGAACAGTGATCGTGAACAGTACATGAACAGTAGTCAGGTACAAATCTTATGTAATTCAATGTATTTCATGTTCATATCAAGTCTCAGTATCATTTCATATTATCAAAACAGTAAATTCACAGTCATTTCAGAGAAATCAATTCAGAACAATGGTTCTTGAGTCAGATAATTATCTGGCAACATAGAATCATCATGTGATTTATTTTTAGGATCTTATTATGTATTAACGCATGTGAGGCCTTACAGAACAAAACAACACGAATGTCGTTACGTGAATGCTAAACCGACGGATTATTCGTATAGGTGACGATCTGTACGAATAAACCTGAAAGTTTAACGTTCTGAATGATGTTCAACAATTAGAAAACAATGTTGAAAAGTGTAGTTATCGTCGTGTTTGGTCGGGTGACGATTCGAACAAATACGCGAGATGACCGCGCGATTCAATTTAAACGATAATTAAATATTTCGTAAATTAAATAAATAAAAGATATTTAGTTAATTTATTAGGAATTACAACCTAAAATAATTCTATAACTTCTACTTTAAATCCAAGTCGTTTCGTAACGAAAATGACGCGAAACCGACGTTTCGACGCGAAACCACGCGAAACCGAACAAACCCGAAAACACCCGGGTATTCTAAAGCCATTATTATGGGATTTACTTGTCATAATTAACATCACCTACCAGCCACAAACACCACCATCGTTCACTTCTCTCTCTCTCTCTCTAAAATTCTTACCTTCTCTCTACAAGATCTCTTTCATTTCTCCACGAAATCGAACCATTTTGGTGTCTAAATCATCACCATCACTTGTAGAATTCGAAAGTACAACCGATCTAAGCTCATCATCAACAGATTCGAGGTAAATTCGTGATTTAGGTTCGGTTTTAAGGGTTGGAAACCCTAAAATCGGTCACCTCTAGAAACCCCATTAAAACTTTGTCGAACCATAGGGGAAAACACCACACCATCATGCTAGAATGATGTAGGAACAATCCTTATGTCTATGCATAACTAATCTACTCGAACTGGGTACTGCCTTCAATCCCGAAAGTGTTGGCCGAATGTGGTTCTCCACAGCTCAACGAATGAGCTTAGCTATTCGGCGAATGGCTAAGGCCCTTCGGCCAGCCTTCATTCGACCCACAGGCTGCTCATTCGACCAAGATTCCTCGAATGGACTTTCATTCGACCGTCCCTATTCGACAAAGCCTCATTCGGCACTCCTATTCATTCGGCACTTAGCCAGCTGGGCTCATTCGATCGGGACTTAGTCAATCGGCCAACCATTATTCGGCAGCCATCTTCATTCGATTATGCCCAGTCGCCACACCTCATTCGACCTAAATTATTCGAACACCCCTTCTCTTTCACGGATCATGATGGGATGGTCATGAGTAGGTGATATTGTGCATGGGTAGTGTGACGTATATCATGCATGGGGTGTGGGTATGTGGGTGTGCATGGAAACACTTACATAAAGGTTATGCATGCAAGGGCAAACGGGAGTGCATGGGGGTACGAAAGAATAATATTGGGGTGTGGTTACTTATGAAATTAACCTATGGCCTTTAAGAGCAAAACATGGTTATATCAATCCTATGGGGTTGAGGTTAACAATGGTTATTAGGGTATCCTAACAAAGGCCCATTTAAAAGGCATGCTCAAAACATTGGGGAGATCATAGTGACCAAGAGGAATAAACTAGAGTTAACGGTGTTATTGTGAATTTCTAACACTTAACTCATAGTAGGAAATCAATTAGACGCCAATTTCTCATAAATGGGCCAAATTTGGCCCAATGGGCTTGACATAGGTCCATCATGGTATTATACTCATCTTTCAAAGTAATTATGTCTTAGTAATAATAAATGAGTTATAAACCATATTAAATTAATTAAATGATTTTATTAACTATGTATTTAATATAAAAGGAATTAACTGGAAAATGTTAAAACAAACAATTAAAGTGGTTTGTGGGATAGGGTTTATAACGGGTAATGAATTAGACTAAGTTAGATGAAGTCTTGGGAACGCATTAGTAATCTAGGACACTTAGTTGCACACCGAGACCAAAACCCTAGTTACAACGTTATTATACATACTTATCGTATTCGAATTCTCTTAAAACAACTCAGGTGCTAAAGATACATAAGCAACAGTTAAAGAGCGCGCATTATCTATCGTGAATCATTTGCACCGCAACACAGGTGATTTCATTGCCCCTTTTCTAACATTTTTGTTTTAAAACGCGGGGCTGAGAAGCATGCGTAAACTGTTTTATATAAACTGTTTATTTAAATGCTTTTATTTGTTATATATTTTACATATATATGTTTGTTGATACTCCTAGACTCCTGTCTAGGAAATTATTAAACTGATCAAGTTATCAAATAAATTTAAGTACTCTTATGAGTAATACCTTAAATTTAAACTCTAAATCAACCCTTAGGCCATCAAGCTCAAATTCAAGAATCTAAACTCAAAGCGGAATCAAATGAACAAAATCAGGAGATCATATTCCAAGGAATCATAACTCAGTGTGTGATCTGAGATTCAAGAATCATAATCAAATCAATTACCATTGTAAATCATGGAAATTCTAAAGGATCAAGATCAAGAGACTCAAGGAATCAGAAATCATAAATGTGTGTGAATCATTGAAATAATGAAATCATTATAATCTAATGAAATCATTAATACTCAAGTCAAGGTGGATGTCAGTTGTATATGGAATCAAGACCACGTGTAACACACATATAAAGTCCCTTCAGGTATAGAAGACTCTTGTAGTCAGGCTATACGGGCAACAACGTGAACAATCATTGAAATCAATGTCAAAGTCTAAGAGAATCAAGAGATCAAGAATCAAAGGATATCCTTAAAGTCCCCGCATGTACAGAAGACCTTTGGGTCAAGCTGTAAGGGCAAAACATTAAAGTCCCCGCATGTACAGAAGACCTTCGGGTCAGGCTGTATGGGCATCATTAAAATCCCGTCACGCCCAGGTATACTCCTTGTGAGTTATGCCTGGTATGGGTCACGTGTGAGAGGTTACAACTTGGACAACCACCAACAACTAAGTCTAACTGATTGAGTAAAATTATACCCAATCATCATGTCTTAGTTGTATTTAAATGTTTTATTTAATTATTTAATTAAATATTTGGCATTTTACTATTATCACTGATTTTTGGGAAATCATATATCTATGAGGAATTTAAGAAGATCAAAGGCAAATCAGATTTCAATATCATGATCTAAATCAGAAGTGTAATGGGTAAAAATGCTTAACTATCATTAACAACAGTGTCATATGCATATTAGTATGTGGTGGGATGTTGGCTAGGGCTTGTCCCTTACATATGCCCTATATATAAGCATACCGATGTGGATATTACATGTGGAGTTAATGAGGTTAGGGTCTTTACCAAAGGAGATTTTCAAATCATTTTCAAATCATTAACCTATATGAACTCACCAACCATGTGTTGACTTGATCTTATTGCATGACTTCTCAGGTGACGAACATGTCAACTAAGGAGTTATCCCTTTTGGACTAGGACTTCAGATAGAAGGCTTAGTATTTTGGACCTGCATACTTTTGAAGACATCATTATACAATTTATTTTGTATATCTTGTGTAAATACAAGATAGAAATTTATGATGTTGATGATAGATTTACATTGTTAAATTATAAACAATACTGATGTAATTTAACTTTGTAATTCTATTATATTTAGCATTTCTCATTTGTATCATGTGCAATGTAAACAATCTGATCATCACGATTATCACTCACGATATCGCGCCCCGGGAACTTTCCGCCCGTCGGGACAACCGATCCTATCCCGCTGGCTCGGGGTGTGACAGATTGGTATCAGAGCCATGGTTATAGAGAAATATAGGTCACTTAACTAAACGGTTTGGCCTAGACTATAACCTAGGGACCCTGCATGTAGAGAACTTAGAATTTAAGATCTATTGCATTGTGTCTTCTGCATTCGATCATTGCACTAACCAATATTCATTTGGTTATGATCAGAATGCCGCCACGAAGACAACCTCCCCTGTTGCAATCATCACAAGACCAAGCTCCACATTCCTCAACGCCATCACCAAATGACTCACCACCGCCACCTCCTCCACTGCCTCCACCTCCTCCCCCACTGATCACACAGGCATCAGGTTCAGGCACGACTCCCATACTGGATCCTACCACCATCGCTTTGGTGACTCTACTGAGTAGCCAGATGACCAATCAGATGAAAGAGGCGATACCGGAGATGTTCAACCTTCTCCGTAATGAGATCAACAACACTGGCAATTCATCAGGAGAAGCCAGAGGGAACACTGGTGGTACCTCACACTACTCCTACAAGTCATTCGTAGGATGTAAACCGCCTAGTTTTAGCGGATCTGAAGGAGCCGTTGGATTAATCCAATGGATTGAAAAGATTGAGGCTACTCTGGACCTCTGCAGCTGTCCAGAGCACCATAAAGTCTGCTACTCTGCTGGAACATTCAACAAGCGGGCTCTGACCTGGTGGAATGGTCAGATCAACGCCCGAGGAAGAGAAGAAGCTATGGCAATGCCATGGGAGGACTTCAAGGCGTTACTGAGAACAGAATTCTGCCCCAAGAATGAGCTACAGAAGTTGGAAGTTGAGTTATCCAACCATGTGATGAAAGGGGCTGATCACATGGGGTACACTACTCGTTATCACGAGTTGATTGCTTTGGTGCCAGACATGGTACCAACTTTAGAGAAGAGGATAGATCGTTATGTAGGTGGACTTCCCGCCTGCATTCAGGGAATGGTTGTTTCAGCCAACCCTACTACTGTCGAATCAGCAGTGAGACTGTCTGGAAAACTCACTGATCTGATGGTTGCCTCTGGAACTCCGAAGAAAGAGGCAGACACTGGCAAGAGAAAAAAAGAGTTTTCAAAGAAGCCACAACATCAGCAACAACCAAAGAAGAAGCAGAAGTTCATTAAGAATTACACTGTGGCTACTCCTCTCAATCAAGTAGCGGTGGCACAACAAAATGTGCTCAAGAGACAGTATACTGGCCCACATCCTCTGTGTACTAAATGCCAGTATCATCATGCTACAAACAACTAGTGCCGTCAATGCACGGGTTGTGGAAGAAAAGGGCACTGGGTTCAGCAGTGCAGACAGACACCAAATCCAGCAGTTAACAATGCTGCTCTAGCACTTCCTCCACCAGCTAATCAGAACAATGGTGGATGCTTCAACTGTGGCGAACAAGGCCATTTTGCAAAGAACTGCCCGAAGAAGGCACAACAAGCAGTTCAAGCTCCTCGTGGAAGAGCTTTTGTTATTGGAGCACCAGCTGCACGCCAGGACCCAAATGTGGTCACTGGTACGTTTCTCTTACATGACTTTTATGCATCTGTTCTATTTGACACTGGTGCGGATCAGAGTTTTATCTCTGCCGACTTTGCATGCCAACTAGATTCTATAGAAGAACAGTTAGACTCCCCTTATATTATAGAAGTAGCTAACGGAAAACAGATCACGGTTAGTACAATATACAGGAATTGCCCGTTGACACTTAATGGTCATACATTTGCCATCGACTTGATACCGATGGAGTTGGGTAGTTTCGACATCATTGTTGGAATGGATTGGCTTTCCTTTAACCGAGTGGAAGTAATCTGTTCTGAGAAGCTGCTTCGAGTTCCATTACCAGAGGATCGTGTGTTGGAAGTTAGAGGGGATCAGGCAAAACGAAGTGTTAAAATCATTTCATGCATAAAGGCGCGTAAGTGTTTACAGAAGCAATGTGTAGCTTTCCTTGCTCATGTAGTGAAAAAGGAGAAAGCCCAGAAAGAGATTCAAGACGTACCAGTAGTGAAAGAGTATCCAGAAGTATTTCCTGAAGACCTACCTGGTTTGCCACCAGCGCGACCAGTAGAGTTCCGAATTGACTTAGTTCCTGGAGCAACTCCTGTTGCTAAATCTCCTTATAGGCTAGCACCTTCGGAGATGCAGGAATTGTCGAACCAGTTACAGGAGTTACTGGATAAAGGATTCATCAGACCGAGCTACTCACCTTGGGGAGCTTTGGTCTTGTTCGTGAAGAAGAAAGACGGATCGTTTCGAATGTGCATCGACTATCGAGAATTGAACAAGTTAACTATCAAGAATCGGTATCCACTGCCGAGGATTGACGACTTGTTTGATCAGTTGCTAGGAGCCCAATATTTCTCAAAGATCGATCTACGGTCCGGGTATCATCAGCTTAGAGTTCAAGATGAAGATATACCGAAGACGGCTTTCCGAACCAGATACGGGCATTACGAATTCCTAGTGATGCCTTTCGGATTGACGAATGCACCAGCGGTTTTCATGGATCTCATGAACCGAGTGTGCAAGCCATATTTAGATCAGTTTGTCATTGTCTTCATTGATGACATACTGATTTATTCCAAGAGCAAAGCAGAACACGAGCAACATCTCAGAAAGATCTTGGAACTGTTGACAGAACAGAAACTCTATGCCAAGTTCTCTAAATGTGAATTTTGGTTAGGGGAAGTTCAGTTTCTTGGTCACGTAGTTAACAGTGAGGGAATACACGTAGATCCCGCCAAGATTGAAGCAATAAAGAACTGGGACACCAACGGAGATTCGGTCTTTTATGGGATTGGCAGGCTATTATAGGAGGTTCATCTCGAACTTTTCTAAGATAACTTTGCCTCTCACTAAGTTAACTCAGAAGAGTGAACCGTTTGTCTGGGAACAGAAACAAGAAGACGCTTTTCAGACATTGAAACATAAATTGTGTGATGCTCCAATCCTATCTCTCCCAGAAGGATGTGATGACTTTGTTGTGTATTGTGATGCATCCCATCAGGGACTTGGTTGTGTACTAATGCAACGGGACAAGGTCATAGCCTATGCATCAAGACAGTTGAAGATTCATGAGAAAAATTACACTACTCATGATCTTGAACTGGGAGCAGTAATCTTCGCATTGAAGATTTGGAGACATTACTTATATGGCACCAAGTGTACCATATTTACTGATCACAAGAGTCTGCAGCATATCTTTGATCAGAAGGAACTCAACATGCGACAACGCCGTTGGGTTGAACTTTTGAATGATTACGATTGTGTGATCAAGTACCATCCGGGAAAGGCAAACGTTGTAGCTGATGCCTTGAGCCGGAAAGAACGGGTCAAACCCCTACGCGTTAGGGCTATGGGGATGACTGTGCAGACAAGCTTACAAGACAAAATCATTCAAGCCCAACAGGAATCAGTTGATAAGGGAAACTTGAAGAAAGAACTTGACTGCGGAGCAGAGAAACATTTAGAGACTAAGCTTGATGGAATGATCTACTACCAGGATCGTATATGGATTCCTGCGGTAGATGAACTGAGAAAGCTTATATTAGATGAAGCACACAAGACTAGATATTCTGTTCATCCAGGCGCTGATAAAATGTACCAAGACTTACGTGGATTCTATTGGTGGCCGGGAATGAAGAAAGACATAGCCGAGTACGTCGGCCGATGTCTAACGTGTGCGAAGGTAAAGGCGGAACACCAGAGACCGTCTGGTTTACTGGAACAGCCTGAGATTCCGCTCTGGAAGTGGGAACAAATAGCTATGGATTTCATTACCAAGCTACCCCGCACTTCCAGTGGTCATGATACTATCTGGGTTATCATTGATCGTTTGACGAAATCTGCTCACTTCTTGCCGATGCGTGAGACTTTCACGATGGATAAACTGGCGAGATTGTACATCAATGAGATAGTGGTACGCCATGGTGTGCCATTGTCTATTATTTCTGATAGAGACAGCAGATTCACATCAAGGTTCTGGCAATCACTGCAGAAATCTCTAGGGACACAGTTAAACCTGAGTACAGCTTACCACCCTCAAACGGATGGTCAAAGCGAACATACTATTCAAACCCTAGAGGATATGTTAAGAACCTGTATTCTGGAATTCGGTGGGAATTGGGATTCTCATTTGCCACTGATTGAGTTCTCCTACAACAACAGTTACCACAGCAGTATCGGATGTGCACCATTCGAGGCTCTCTATGGCCGGAAATGCCGATCACCAATCTGTTGGACTGAAGTGGGAGATAATCGTATAACTGGGCCAGAACTTATTCAGGAGACCACTGACAAGATTGCTCAGATTCAGAGAAGATTGCAAGCTACAAGAAGCAGACAAAAAAGTTACGCTGACAAACGGCGTAAGCCGTTGGAATTCCAAGTGGGAGACCGTGTCATGTTGAAGGTTTCTCCTTAGAAAGGTGTAGTACGCTTTGGAACAAAAGGCAAGTTAGCACCACGATATGTGGGACCGTTTGAAATCATCGAACGTATCGGTCCTGTAGCTTATCGACTGAGATTACCAGATGAACTCAGTGGTGTGCATGACGTGTTTCATGTCTCGAACTTAAAGAAATGCCATGCTGACGAATCACTCGTCATTCCACTCGAAGAGATTCAAGTTGATGATCAGTTGCACTTTATCGAAGAACCTTTAGAGATTATGGATCGCAAAGTCAAGCAACTGAGGCGAAGCCGTATTCCGATAGTAAAGGTTCGTTGGAATTCAAGACGTGGACCCGAGTTTCCTTGGGAACGTGAAGATCACATGAAGTTAAAGTATCCCCAGCTGTTTGAAGAGGAAGCTGTACCCGATAACAATTCTTAAATTTCGGGACGAAATTTCTTTAACAAGGGGAGACTGTAACATCAGTGCCGGAACCGTCACCGGAACAGTGATCGTGAACAGTACATGAACAGTAGTCTGGTACAAATCTTATGTAATTCAGTGTATTTCATGTTCATATCAAGTCTCAGTATCATTTCATATTATCAAAACTGTAAATTCACAGTCATTTCAGAGAAATCAATTCAGAACAATGGTTCTTGAGTCAGATAATTATCTGGCAACATAGAATCATCATGTGATTTATTTGTTAGGATCTTATTATGTATTAACGTATGTGAGGCCTTACAGAACAAAACAACACGAATGTCGTTAAGTGAATGCTAAACCGACGGATTATTCGTATAGGTGACGATCTGTACGAATAAACCTGAAAGTTTAACGTTCTGAATGATGTTCAACAATTAGAAAACAATGTTGAAAAGTGTAGTTATCGTCGTGTTTGGTCGGGTGACGATTCGAACAAATACGCGCGATGACCGCGCGATTCGATTTAAACGATAATTAAATATTTCGTAAATTAAATAAATAAAAGATATTTAGTTAATTTATTAGGAATTACAACCTAAAATAATTCTATAACTTCTACTTTAAATCCAAGTCGTTTCGTAACGAAAATGACGCGAAACCGACGTTTCGACGCGAAACCACGCGAAACCGAACAAACCCGAAAACACCCGGGTATTCTAAAGCCATTATTATGGGATTTACTTGTCATAATTAACATCACCTACCAGCCACAAACACCACCATCGTTCACTTCTCTCTCTCTCTCTAAAATTCTTACCTTCTCTCTACAAGATCTCTTTCATTTCTCCACGAAATCGAACCATTTTGGTGTCTAAATCACCACCATCACTTGTAGAATTCGAAAGTACAACCGATCTAAGCTCATCATCAACAGATTCGAGGTAAATTCGTGATTTAGGTTCGGTTTTAAGGGTTGGAAACCCTAAAATCGGTCACCTCTAGAAACCCCATTAAAACTATGTCGAACCATAGGGGAAAACACCACACCATCATGCTAGAATGATGTAGGAACAATCCTTATGTCTATGCATAACTAATCTACTCGAACTGGGTACTGCCTTCAATCCCGAAAGTGTTGGCCGAATGTGGTTCTCCACAGCTCAACGAATGAGCTTAGCTATTCGGCGAATGGCTAAGGCCCTTCGGCCAGCCTTCATTCGACCCACAGGCTGCTCATTCGACCAAGATTCCTCGAATGGACTTTCATTCGACCGTCCCTATTCGACAAAGCCTCATTCGGCACTCCTATTCATTCGGCACTTAGCCAGCTGGGCTCATTCGATCGGGACTTAGTCAATCGGCCAACCATTATTCGGCAGCCATCTTCATTCGATTATGCCCAGTCGCCACACCTCATTCGACCTAAATTATTCGAACACCCCTTCTCTTTCACGGATCATGATGGGATGGTCATGAGTAGGTGATATTGTGCATGGGTAGTGTGACGTATATCATGCATGGGGTGTGGGTATGTGGGTGTGCATGGAAACACTTACATAAAGGTTATGCATGCAAGGGCAAACGGGAGTGCATGGGGGTACGAAAGAATAATATTGGGGTGTGGTTACTTATGAAATTAACCTATGGCCTTTAAGAGCAAAACATGGTTATATCAATCCTATGGGGTTGAGGTTAACAATGGTTATTAGGGTATCCTAACAAAGGCCCATTTAAAAGGCATGCTCAAAACATTGGGGAGATCATAGTGACCAAGAGGAATAAACTAGAGTTAAGGGTGTTGTTGTGAATTTCTAACACTTAACTCATAGTAGGAAATCAATTAGACGCCAATTTCTCATAAATGGGCCAAATTTGGCCCAATGGGCTTGACATAGGTCCATCATGGTATTATACTCATCTTTCAAAGTAATTATGTCTTAGTAATAATAAATGACTTATGAACCATATTAAATTAATTAAATGATTTTATTAACTATGTATTTAATATAAAAGGAATTAACTGGAAAATGTTAAAACAAACAATTAAAGTGGTTTGTGGGATAGGGTTTATAACGGGTAATGAATTAGACTAAGTTAGATGAAGTCTTGGGAACGCATTAGTAATCTAGGACACTTAGTTGCACACCGAGACCAAAACCCTAGTTACAACGTTATTATACATACTTATCGTATTCGAATTCTCTTAAAACAACTCAGGTGCTAAAGATACATAAGCAACAGTTAAAGAGCGCGCATTATCTATCGTGAATCATTTGCACCGCAACACAGGTGATTTCATTGCCCCTTTTCTAACATTTTTGTTTTAAAACGCGGGGCTGAGAAGCATGCGTAAACTGTTTTATATAAACTGTTTATTTAAATGCTTTTATTTGTTATATATTTTACATATATATGTTTGTTGATACTCCTAGACTCCTGTCTAGGAAATTATTAAACTGATCAAGTTATCAAATAAATTTAAGTACTCTTATGAGTAATACCTTAAATTTAAACTCTAAATCAACCCTTAGGCCATCAAGCTCAAATTCAAGAATCTAAACTCAAAGCGGAATCAAATGAACAAAATCAGGAGATCATATTCCAAGGAATCATAACTCAGTGTGTGATCTGAGATTCAAGAATCATAATCAAATCAATTACCATTGTAAATCATGGAAATTCTAAAGGATCAAGATCAAGAGACTCAAGGAATCAGAAATCATAAATGTGTGTGAATCATTGAAATAATGAAATCATTATAATCTAATGAAATCATTAATACTCAAGTCAAGGTGGATGTCAGTTGTATATGGAATCAAGACCACGTGTAACACACATATAAAGTCCCTTCAGGTATAGAAGACTCTTGTAGTCAGGCTATACGGGCAACAACGTGAACAATCATTGAAATCAATGTCAAAGTCTAAGAGAATCAAGAGATCAAGAATCAAAGGATATCCTTAAAGTCCCCGCATGTACAGAAGACCTTTGGGTCAAGCTGTAAGGGCAAAACATTAAAGTCCCCGCATGTACAGAAGACCTTCGGGTCAGGCTGTATGGGCATCATTAAAATCCCGTCACGCCCAGGTATACTCCTTGTGAGTTATGCCTGGTATGGGTCACGTGTGAGAGGTTACAACTTGGACAACCACCAACAACTAAGTCTAACTGATTGAGTAAAATTATACCCAATCATCATGTCTTAGTTGTATTTAAATGTTTTATTTAATTATTTAATTAAATATTTGGCATTTTACTATTATCACTGATTTTTGGGAAATCATATATCTATGAGGAATTTAAGAGGATCAAAGGCAAATCAGATTTCAATATCATGATCTAAATCAGAAGTGTAATGGGTAAAAATGCTTAACTATCATTAACAACAGTGTCATATGCATATTAGTATGTGGTGGGATGTTGGCTAGGGCTTGTCCCTTACATATGCCCTATATATAAGCATACCGATGTGGATATTACATGTGGAGTTAATGAGGTTAGGGTCTTTACCAAAGGAGATTTTCAAATCATTTTCAAATCATTAACCTATATGAACTCACCAACCATGTGTTGACTTGATCTTATTGCATGACTTCTCAGGTGACGAACATGTCAACTAAGGAGTTATCCCTTTTGGACTAGGACTTCAGATAGAAGGCTTAGTATTTTGGACCTGCATACTTTTGAAGACATCATTATACAATTTATTTTGTATATCTTGTGTAAATACAAGATAGAAATTTATGATGTTGATGATAGATTTACATTGTTAAATTATAAACAATACTGATGTAATTTAACTTTGTAATTCTATTATATTTAGCATTTCTCATTTGTATCATGTGCAATGTAAACAATCTGATCATCACGATTATCACTCACGATATCGCGCCCCGGGAACTTTCCGCCCGTCGGGACAACCGATCCTATCCCGCCAGCTCGGGGTGTGACAATCGGTCTGGGTAAGGGATGCGATCTCTTCCATGGGATCTTCGAACATGGCGTTTAAAAATCTGGCTGAGATGGCTCTAACATAATCCATCCATGGCAATTCCGCGATTGTAGCCCCCTCATCTTCATGAAAGCTTGATGCCACTGAATAGCATCCCCCTCTAAGTGGATAACCACGTACCATAGTTTCATGTCATCGGGTGTTTCATCAATAGCAAAAAAATGTTTGCAGCGGTAAATCCACGCTTCGACCCCTTCCCCCGAGAATCGGGGAAACTCCACATTACCAACGCGCATGGGTCGGTTGACCCCCCGCGATTCGCCGTCATGGAATGGAATGGGTCCGTGCCCACCCCGCTAGAACTGCTGTGGTGTGTGTTGCCACTGCTGGAATGATCCTTGAATGCCCGTAGAATCTCTTCTTGTTGCTTCAGAGACTGCTCCTGCTGCCGCATGGATTGCTCTTGTTGTTTCATCAATGTCGCCAAATTAGCTTGTAGATCAGTGATGGCTTTCCCATGGTCCTTGAGCGTCGTTTCCAGTTCTTGGCTACGAGTCGTGGTCATGATTGCTGAATCGGTGGTAGGGAATCCGACGAGGAACCAGATAGCTCTGATACCCTAGTTAGGGTTGGAAGAATTTGCTAAGAAGAAGGAGGTTAGTTCAATTTCTGGATAATCTCTAGAGTTACGTAAATTGCATTAAATAAGAATGTAACTTACAAAACCAACCCTTCAAAATAAACAAAAGACCATACTGACCCTGAACTTCTCTAAACAATAGGAAACAACGGAAAACAAACGAAAACAAAAGACAATGAGAAAAAAATCGTAACAGTGAAGAAAGAAACAACCAAGCTTGCCGTCATTGAAGCCACCCTTAATGAACCAAAACTCACTGTTCGCATTTGCGAGACGAGTCGATGTCCGTGGATGCTTCTGCCTCAACCGCCACTGCCGATATTGGTACGTTCTCCTCCTATACTACTTATTTGAGGAAATTTATGCTTGAATTAAGATCTTAAAGCTAATTTCCCTTTATGATTTAAAGTTGAATGAAGTGATTATGCCAATTATCACCAAATCATAACTCTAGAAGACATCAATAAACCCTAAGATTTGATGTTATTGAAGTGATCATGATGATTTTGAAAAGTAATCCCATAGTTAACAGTGCATTTAAATACTTTTTTTTTGAACGGCCAATTAATTAACTGCTGGGTACTTCGTACGCGGCCCCCAATGGCTAAAGGATGCCCAAGCTGGCCACTAGTCTAGACGGACGGAGCCCCTAGCCCACCAGCCACCAATTCCCTGGGAAAACCCGACCCAAACAGCCGCCCAAAGGTACGCCGGTGAAAGACCAGTAAAACCGGGTGGGATCAAGAATCGAACCCATGACCTGGGTCTCTTATCACTTCCCCCATACCTCCATCTTACCACTAGGATAAGACATCATTGGTAACAGTGCATTTAAATACTGATTTAGAAATTACAAATTACAAATTACCCTAGTAGACAACAGTATGTATAGACTATAGCCAAAGAGTTTTTGTTTTCAAAGGAAGTAATTTGTACGCTAGAAACATAGTATTCTTGTATTAATTCTAAAAAAGCATGAATGAATGACCAAATCTGATGATCACCCCCCTTTATATTTAAAGGAGAGAAAGAAGAAGCCAACCAATCATCACATTTCATTCAATATTGTTATTGAAACTAGAGGCTTTTGGTAATCAAATATTCAAGTGCGTGGCTTTTGAGCTAGATTTTTATAGTCATTAGATCATGTTTTATACCCTATGTTGTCAAAGGCTATAGGCGTACCCAAGACGCAAAGGCCTCGCCTACGGGCTGGGGCCTAGGTGCAAGGCATTAAAGCGCAAAGGTTCAAGAAAAAATAAACGCACATAGGTGAAAAAAAGTATAATTTTATTATGCATTTAAAATTAATGCTCTTTTACAAATCAAAAAGATAAAAAAATCTATGATACTTGGCATATAAGATAATTTAGTTAGTACCAAATTACCAGACCAACACCACATGTTCAAAACCAACACCAAATGTTCAAACATCAATACCAAATTAATAGCACATGAAGAATAAGAAGATAATGAAGTACATTACCACTGTTACAACTAGGCATGAGATTTTAGCGTTGTGTACATGTACTGTACCGAATTGATACCATACACGTAGATTCCGTACTTGATTTTCTCATATTTCGGTGTTGGTAACAACCGGTATTAGTAAAATACCGAAAATGACCAAATCAGACACGCTATCGGTAAAATATCGAAAATTACCAAATCAGTACCAATACCGGTAAAATACTGAAAATTTACGAATTGATACCGGTATTGATAAAATACCGACAATTCTTGAATCAGTATTGATGACGTAGGATAATATCGCAACGTAACCAAATGGCCAGTTCGCAAAATAGACCAAGTCGAGTACCCAGATGGCATGATGGCAGAAAGGATGAAACCGAAGTCAACTTACCAGATACCAATAAAGAAAAAGATGAAAAGACATTTAACGAAAGCCAAGTCTTCGGACCAAAGGATAAGAAGCAGACTTGAAGACAAGAGGTGACATAAGTCAACTCTTATGTAGGAATAGCCAGAACAGGCATGCTCGAAGGAAACGCCCAGAATGCAGGAGGCCTGACCTCCCAAAATAGAAAACAACCATTCTGAAGGATCTAGAGCCCAAGTAGTATAAATAGAACACTTGGGGGGCTCTTTCAGGTATCTCGTCTCTCACTTTTACACTCACACTTTCGTTCCCTGATTTCTTTCTCTGATCAAGAGCTTATTCTCACGCCGGAGTCCAATCGCAGGAGGCCCCCTCCTGCAGTAAGGCTAACGACTTTTGGTGGTCGCAGGATCGCAAGGATAACACAGGAAAACAAGATCGAAAGGAGTCCAGGATCCGTTACTTCAACATTGGCGCCCACCGTGGGGCCCTGAACTCAAAATTACACGCTGAGTAGTGAGGTGTGACAATTCGATATTTTCGGGTTAACCTCGTTAACAAAAATTAGCAGAAAATGATCGAAATGATACGAAATCAAATTAGAAGGATTAAACTTGAACAAAATAAATTATAATACATTTAAATTATAAGAAATTAGCTTATAATTAGATAAATTATTCAATTTTGACTTGAGAAGTCAAAATTCGGCCAAGAGTTTTGATGAACTTCGATTTTCACATGGATAATCAGTTACGATCGATTTAAACCACTCTTAATCATGTCATTGATGATTACTAACGGTTAGACTACAAGAATTACCCATTTAATGATCGAATTAATCCAGAAGTTAACCATAAGTCGAAACCGTCATTTCCATAGGTGAAACTCATACAATTCGGCTACAATCTCTGCAATTGAGTTTACAGAATCACTAGTTGGCATAGTTAGAGCCTTTTACATATCACAATTTCATTCCTAGAAGCTTGGATTGAAGAAATCGATCGTGAGGTGGCCGAAATCTAACCTAGAAGCCGATCTCTTTCAATTGGTTATCAAAACAAGTAAGTATTTACTCCTACACCTTCTAACATGGCCGACTAAGAGTATCCCCATAGTAGTTTGATTTATCAACAACGAATTGAGGGATTACAAGTTCTAGGGTTCTTAACATAAACCGAATTGGGGGTTTCGAGGGAAATAGGTTTGAAAATCAAATCAAACTACATCAGCAGTTTCGCAACATTATTTGAAAAGAGAACCACATGATTAATTCATGTAACAATAACGAATTGATTGATTTTGAATTCTAGGGTTCGTCATATGAAGGAATTTGGGGATTTCGATTGAAACATGTTTAGAAATCAAATTAAATGATACTAATGGCTTCAGAAAATCCCGACTAACAATAACCCTAAGATAAATTGTCGTTACATTAACAAATTAGATGATTTTGGGTTTCTAGGGTTTGTTATAGGAACGAAATCGGGGGTTTGATCCAAATGAGTTCAAAAACGAAATTAATTGTCATTGTTAGTTTCAGAATGTTCCGATGTAGGATAACCATATGTTAATTTCATCTTACAACAACAAATTTCATGAATTCGATTGTTGGGGTTTTTAAGTATAAAACGTTGTAGAGTTTTGTTCATAATGAGCATAAAAATAAAATTTAGTACTACAGATAGATTCGAAATTTGGTGTTCAATAAAAACCCCATAAATTTTTCAAGTAATTGATGCGAATTTGATCCTGATTGAATGATAGGTTCTTATACTCAAATTCGAAACACTCTTCATCACATTATGGGATTCTGATTGATTGTTTATCAAACTAGAAACATGGTTGAACTCGTTTAGGTCTCTAGAAATAAAGCCCTATGGTTTTGATATCGATAGGATTCGAATCAGGGCTCAATTGAACCCACTTGGTTCGGTTACGATTAACAAAATGGGGAACCAGACGAATTGTTATTAAAACCATTTAAAACTGAGGTTATTAACAGTTGCTGAATTAGAGGAGTTGGTTAGTGGGAATTGTTTGGTTCTGTAGGTCGAGGGTTCGATTCTGGTCCTCACTGGTTTTTGATATTTAAACCAATTGTTAGTTTTTTGGTCATAACTCGCTTATACTAACTCCGATTTAGTCCGTTTCAATTTCGTTGGAACCGTAATGAGAATACGAACAATCTGAAATAATAAAATTCATATTTTAATCTGAAAATGTAATCGCGTATAATTACGTTTATTTAAATAAAATCATATATGGTTATATAATTTTACTTAAACGATTTTAAAGATACGCATACTTACGTATGCACGTTTCTAACAAGTCTAACATACGTGTGTTGACACGTATGTGATTTCAAGCACTAAACGACATCTCGAATAACACCAAGTTATTGTTAAGACACAGGTTCTTCGTAGAGGATTTTCTACGCGATTTCACGTGTGTGATCATTCTGTTTGCTATCGAAGGTGCGTACATGGCCCCTTTTCTTATTTTAACTGTTTTGGGGGAGAAAACATGTGCAACAATCATTTTAGATACATTTCATTTGCATGAGTTAGCTGTTAACATTAAGTGCGAACATAGCATTACAAGTCCTTACATATCGAACCGTTTAGTTTGCCGTAGTGCAAAGCGTGGTAGTTGGAAATAGATCTATTAGGTTTGACAAACCTCACTTGGTAGATGGGATCTACGCAAGTGTTTGACTAGCCAATTCACATTACTATTGTTTGTGCTAGACAATAGTGGAAAGGCAACCAACATTCAAACAGTCAGCTTTGGTGTCGACCGCTTATGTAAATAGTACAAATGACTAGCTATCATGACTATGCATGTGTGATTATGTTATCTGTAAACATTTTGTTCAAACAGTTGTTTCAAACATTTGTGAATACTTAAACCTGTGTATGCACCAACCTTTGTGTTGACTTGATTTACATGTTTTCTCAGGACGTTAAGGTACAAGATCAAGCAAGCATGGACTAGGAGATCGAGTCGCATGCATATTTTATAGTTCTATTGTTTGGATGTGAACATTTGAGACTTTGCTTTGTAATTTACAGTTTTCAAACTGTTATGTTTATTTTTGTTTTAAAAACGCTTTTGCAACGTTAGAACTTTGATATTACAGTATTAGACCAAAGTATGTTTTGAAAATCATATAGAGGTCTTCGTTATGTCTAATGATCTGAGATCCTGGTTTGTCACAGCCCAAACGGTATGATTCCGTTAGTTGAAATTTGGGGGTGTGACAGATTGGTATCAGAGCCCATTGGTTATAGCGAACTAGGTATGCATTAGTAGACTTAGACTATAACTGTTAAACATTAGACACTTGTTTACACAACTGCTTTTGCCTAGTATTTACATATGGTCTTATGTAACAGATATGGCAGCACCGTCACCACCGCACGTGATCGTACTGGATGATGAGGAGCCGATAGCTCCAGCATTTCAGGATCATGAGGAGGATCCGGAGGAGGATCCCGTAGAAGACTCGGATGAGGATCCGGAGGAGGATCCTGAGGAGGATCCACAGGAGGATCCTGAGGATGACCTACAGGAGGAACCACAGGGGGACCCACAGAAGGCTCCTGAGGAGGATCCCACCGAGGAGTCTTCATATCGTATGCCACCTAGATTTCGTGCTTGTAAGAGGCCACGATTTGAGTCGGATGATGTCGCCCGATTGACATGGGAGTCAAAGTGGGCTAATGATCGGATCGAGCACATGGCGCAGGAGCTCCGGGATGTAAACGCCCGATACGCAGAGCTTCGCAGTGTAGTTCAGGGGATGGAGTCAAAGTGGGCTAATGATCGGATCGAGCACATGACTACACGAGTGCAAGAGGAGGAACATCGAGCCGACATTGCTGAGGGGAGGTTGATTGCATTGGAAGAGCAGTTTGTATCTGAAGTAGAAGAGGAAGAGGAAGAGGAGGAGATACCAGCACATGATGTTGATTCTGATGCTGATTCTACTATTGAGGATGCCTGATTTTTCTTTATTTTGTTTAAATTTATTAGGGGCGGGTTGTGCCCTACATTAGATGTTTGAAAACCTATGTTTTGATTTTGAAAGTATTGTAATCAAATCAGATCATTATCTATTGAAAACTATTACTTATTGCCAACAGTTGTGTTAATTCATACAGTTACATGTTTGTTTGTTATGTTGTTTACACATTTCACATTAGATTTTGATAACTCTCTAACACTCATTCTAACTATGAAGATCATGACTGGGGAGAACATACACATGAAAGTTGCTGAGCTCAACGAGCTGATCAATAACAGGGTCACGGAGGCTATCGCGAACTACACCCAGACACACACGACAGGACCACAGGGTCCAGCAGGGGGATTGGTGAACCCACAGGTTGCACGTTCAAGATGTTCTTGGACTGCAAGCCACACAACTTCAAAGGATCGGAAGGAGCCATTGGACTCCTACGATGGATTGAGAAAGCCGAATCAGTGTTTGAGATGTGCAACTGTCCTGATGAGAATAAAGTTAAGTATGCTACTGGAACTTTGGAAGGTCCAGCATTTACTTGGTTGAACTCCAATGTTCAAACTCTGGGATTGGGTGAGGCCAATGCCTTAACTTGGAATGGGTTCAAAACATTACTGTAGGAGGAGTACTGTCCTCGCAGTGAAATACAGAAGCTGGAAGAGGAGTATTGGCATCTTAAGATGGAGGGGTCAAATATTGAGGAATACACTACTCGGTCACATGAACTAGCCAGACTCCTACCTCACATGGCTACTCCAGCAAGTAAGTGGATAGAGAGGTACATTGGGGGATTAGTGCCTCAGATCCAGGGAATGGTTACATCTGCAAATCCCACAACGATTCAACAAGCTGTTCGGTTAGCGCACCAACTGACTGATTAGGCAGTGTTACAAGGAACTCTGCCTAAACGAACATCAGCTACTAAGGTGGGAGACCACAAGAGGAAGTGGGAAAACAACAATTCCAAGAATTTCAACCAACAGCCGTTTCAGCAGAACCGAAAGCAGGATTCAAACAAGTCTTATCACAATTCGAACAGTGGTCAGCAGTCATCATCATCAGGGGGTATATTGGTAAACACCCAAAGTGCAACAAGTGTGGATTCCATCATGTTGGGAATCAGTGTGATAAGTTTAAGTGTCAACGGTGCGGTAAAGGAGGGCATGCAGCTAAGGATTGCCGCGGAGAACTACAAAACAACTCCAACAATCAGAACAACAACCAGAACAACACTTAGAAGGGGTACTTTGAGTGTGGTAAGCCGGGGCACTTCAAAAAGGATTGCCCACAACTCAAGAAAGGCGGGACTAATGATGCAAATGGCAATGGCAATGGCACCAATAACAACAACAATAACAACAACAATGGTGCTAGGGGCAGGGCGTTTGTGATTGGAGGACGACAGGAATGAGAGGATCCCAACATTGTCACGGGTACATTCCTCTTGAATAATCACTATGCCTCTATGCTACTTGATACTGGTGCAGACCAGAGTTTTGTATCTAGTACATTCTCTAAGTTGCTAAATGTTAGTCCTACTGCCTTAGACAACCCATACACTGTAAAACTAGCTGATGGCAAGTTAATTGTAGTAGAACAAATCCTTAAAGGATGTATCCTTGATTTGATGGGTCAAACACTGGAAATTGATCTGATGCCTATCACTTTAGGCAGTTTTGATGTACTCATTGGCATGGACTGGTTGTCCAAACACCAGGCTGAAATAGTATGCCATGAGAAGATCGTTCGTATACCTCTCTCACATGGAGAGACACTGTATGTACAAGGTGAGAAGAGCAGTACACCACTGCTTCTCATATCTTGTATGAAGGCACACAAATGTCTGCGTAAAGGTCATACAACAGTTATAGCACTTATAACTGAGAAGCCGGTAGCTGAAAAGAAGATTGAAGACATTCCAGTAGTCTGTGAATTTCCAGAAGTATTTCCAGAAGACTTACCGGTATTACCACCTATCAGACAGGTGGAATTCCGAATCGACCTTACACCAGATGCAACACCGATAGATAGGGCGCCTTATCGACTTGCACCATCTGAGATGCAAGAGTTATCTACACAACTGCAAGAGTTGTTGGATAAGGGTTTTATACGACCTAGTTTTTCTCCGTGGGGAGCTCCAGTTTTATTTGTTAAGAAAAAGGATGGGACTTTCCGTATGTGTATCGATTACCGGGAACTTAACAAGGTTACCATCAAAAACCGGTATCCGTTACCTAGAATTGACGATTTGTTCGATCAGTTACAAGGTTCGAGTTACTACTCGAAGATTGATCTCAGATCGGGTTGCCATCAACTCAGAGTTCAAGAAGAAGATATTCCGAAGAAAGCATTCAGAACACGCTATGGCCATTACGAATTCTTGGTAATGCCGTTTGGATTGACGAACGCTCCAGCAGTATTCATGGATCTCATGAATCGAGTTTGCAAACCTTATCTTGATAAGTTTGTCATTGTTTTCATTGATGACATTTTCATCTATTCTCAGAATGAGGAGGAGCATGCTGAACATCTTCGATTGCTATTGGAGTTACTGAAACAAGAACAATTGTACGCTAAGTTTTCGAAATGTGACTTCTGGATGATAGAAGTTCAATTCTTGGGTCATATAGTCAATGAAAAGGGTATACATGTTGATCCAGCGAAAATTGAAGCGATTAAGAATTGGGAAGCTCCAAAGACCCCTACCGAGGTACGACAATTCCTTGGTTTGGCGGGTTATTACCGATGATTCATTGAGGGTTTCTCAAAGATCGCTCAACCACTAACAGCTCTTACGCACAAGGGAACAAAGTATAACTGGACGGATAAACAGGAAGCTTCATTCCAACTATTGAAACATAAACTCTGTAGTGCACCGATTCTGTCCTTACCGGAAGGGACAGAAGACTTCGTGGTGTATTGTGACGCATCTGCACAGGGTTTGGGATGTGTGTTGATGCAGCGTGATAGAGTGATTGCTTACGCTTCGAGGCAACTGAGACCACACGAAAAGAATTACACTACTCACGACTTGGAGTTAGGAGCAGTGGTTTTTGCTTTGAAGATTTGGAGGCATTACCTATATGGAACCAAGTGTACCATTTACACTGATCATAAGAGTTTGCAACATATCTTTGATCAGAAGGAGCTCAATATGAGACAGCGACGATGGGTCGAGTTACTGAATGACTACGAATGCGCAATCAAGTATCACCAGGGAAAAGCTAATGTGGTAGCTGATGCTTTAAGCAGAAAAGACACAACATCAACAAGAAGGGTTCGCGCACTTATGATGACGATACATACTGACTTACTTGACACGGTACGCAGTGCTCAGCTTGAAGCCTTAGAAAAGGATAAATTGGTACAAGAATCCTTACGAGGGATGGAAACACAATTGGATGTCAAGCCTGATGGAATTCGTTATTTCATTAATCGACTGTGGATACCTTTGCATGGTGGTTTGAGAGAACTCGTGATGGATGAAGCACACAAGTCTAGATATTCAGTCCATCCGGGATCAAGCAAGATGTATCATGACTTGAAGGCACTGTATTGGTGGCCTCACATGAAAGCCGACATTGCTAGGTACGTTAGCAAATGTTTGACTTGTTCGAAAGTCAAAGTTGAATACCAGAAACCATCTGGTTTACTGCAACAACCAGAAATACCGATGTGGAAATGGGAACAGATTTCAATGGATTTTATTACTAAGTTACCCCGTACACCAAGTGGTTGTGATGCGATATGGGTAATTGTCGATCTATTAACGAAATCTGCACATTTTCTAGCAATTAAAGAAACTGACAAAATGGAGAAACTGACTCGTATTTACATCAAGGAAGTGGTAGCACGACATGGCGTGCCAATCTCTATTATATCAGATCGGGATGCCCGATTCACTTCAAACTTTTGGAAATCACTCCATAAGTCCTTGGGAACTCGTTTAAACATGAGTACTGCATATCATCCGCATACCGACGGTCAGAGTGAACGTACGATTCAAACGCTCGAGGATATTTTACGAGCTTGTGTAATTGATTTTGGTGAAAGCTGGGAAAACCACTTACCGTTAGTGGAATTCTCTTACAACAACAGTTATCATACGAGTATTCAAGCAGCGCCATTTGAAGCTTTATACGGTCGTAAATGTCGTTCACCAGTTTGTTGGGCTGAAATTGGTGACAGTCAGATTACAGGTCCTGAACTAGTACACGAAACAACAGAGAAGATAGTTCAAATCCGGAACCGTATGGCAGCGGCCCGGGATCGACAAAAGAGTTACGCTGACAAGCGTCGTAAGCCGTTGGAATTTCAAGTAGGAGACCGAGTTCTTCTAAAGGTATCACCTTGGAAAGGTGTGATACGATTCGGCAAGCGCGGGAAGCTTAGCCCACGTTACGTAGGACCTTTTGAGATCCTGAAAAGGATTGGTCCGGTTGCGTATCAACTCAAATTACCGGATGAACTCAGCGGAGTTCACGATGTCTTTCACGTATCGAACTTAAAGAAATGTCTTTCTGCTGAGACATTGATTGTACCACTGGAGGAAATACAAGTAGACGAACAGTTACGGTTCATTGAAGAACCAGCTGAAATCATGGACCGAGAGGTCAAACAGCTCAAACAAAGCAAGATTCCGATAGTCAAAGTCCGGTGGAATTCAAGACGTGGTCCTGAATTCACATGGGAAAGGGAAGACCAAATGATGAAGAAGTATCCTCATCTGTTCAAAATGACAACTACAAACACTGTGAAGACACGTTAAATTTCGGGACGAAATTTCCTTCAACATGGGGATGACGTGATGCTTCACACATCAACATTTCAGATTTCATACTATAAGCACAAATACTCTATACAATTGATTTTATTACAAACATTTGTGTTACATTACATCTTATGTACTACGTTTCATATGTTACATGTTATGGTAGTACACACATGATTAGTTTCAAACAATTACTATGTGCAATGTTACATAGTACTAACAGTTGCGAACATTCACTAGTGTACTAACTGGTGTGCACGCAAACAATTGCATAGTATGGTCACACACTCTGGTGTGATGTTACAAACATCGAACTTTGTGTGTTACACACAAGCCCACAGAATGATCAAACATCACACTAACACGTACAATCTGAACTCGCAAGTAGTTTCTTAACTACTTCTAACATCTAGCAATATTCGAGACGAAAATTCCTTCAACAAGAGAATGATGTGACAATTCGATATTTTCGGGTTAACCCCGTTAACAAAAATTAGCAGAAAATGATCGAAATGATACGAAATCAAATTAGAAGGATTAAACTTGAACAAAATAAATTATAATACATTTAAATTATAAGAAATTAGCTTATAATTAGATAAATTATTCAATTTTGACTTGAGAAGTCAAAATTCGGACAAGAGTGTTGATGAAATTCGATTTTCACATGGATAATCAGTTACGATCGATTTAAACCACTCTTAATCATGTCATTGATGATTACTAATGGTTAGACTACAAGAATTACCCATTTAATGATCGAATTAATCCAGAAGTTAACCATAAGTCGAAACCGTCATTTCCATAGGTGAAACTCATACAATTCGGCTACAATCTCCGCAATTGAGTTTACAGAATCACTAGTCGGCATAGTTAGAGCCTTTTACATATCACAATTTCATTCCAAGAAGCTTGGATTGAAGAAATCGATCGTGAGGTGGCCGAAATCTAACCTAGAAGCCGATCTCTTTCAATTGGTTATCAAAACAAGTAAGTATTTACTCCTACACCTTCTAACATGGCCGACTAAGAGTATCCCCATAGTAGTTTGATTTAGCAACAACGAATTGAGGGATTACAAGTTCTAGGGTTCTTAACATAAACCGAATTGGGGGTTTCGAGGGAAATAGGTTTGAAAATCAAATCAAACTACATCTGCAGTTTCGCAACATTAGTTGAAACGAGAACCACATGATGAATTCATGTAACAATAACGAATTGATTGATTTTGAATTCTAGGGTTCGTCATATGAAGGAATTTGGGGATTTCGATTGAAACATGTTTAGAAATCAAATTAAATGATACTAATAGCTTCAGAAAATCCCGACTAACAATAACCCTAAGATAAATTGTCGTTACATTAACGAATTAGATGATTTTGGGTTTCTAGGGTTTGTTATAGGAACAAAATCGGGGTTTTGATCCAAATGAGTTCAAAAACGAAATTAATTGTTATTGTTAGTTTCAGAATATTTCGATGTAGGATAACCATATGTTAATTTCATCTTACAACAACAAATTTCATGAATTCAATTGTTGGGGTTTTTAAGTATAAAAAGTTTTAGAGTTTTGTTCATAATGAGCATAAAAATAAAATTTAGTACTACAGATAGATTCGAAATTTGGTGTTCAATAAAAACCCCATAAATTTTTCAAGTAATTGATGCGAATTTGATCCTAATTGAATGATAGGTTCTTATACTCAAATTCGAAACACTCTTCATCACATTATGGGATTCTGATTGATTGTTTATCAAATTAGAAACATGTTTGAACTCGTTTAGGTCTCTAGAAATAAAGCCCTATGGTTTTGATATCGATAGGATTCGAATCAGGGCTCAATTGAACCCACTTGGTTCGGTTATGATTAACAAAAGGGGGAACCAGAAGAATTGTTATTAAAACCATTTAAAACTGAGGTTATTAACAGTTGCTGAATTACAGGAGTTGGTTAGTGGGAATTGTTTGGTTCTGTAGGTCGAGGGTTCGATTCTGGTCCTCACTGGTTTTTGATATTTAAACCAATTGTTAGTTTTTTGGTCATAACTCGCTTATACTAACTCCGATTTAGTCCGTTTCAATTTCGTTGGAACCGTAATGAGAATACGAACAATCTGAAATAATAAAATTCATATTTTAATCTGAAAATGTAATCGCGTATAATTACGTTTATTTAAATAAAATCATATATGGTTATATAATTTTACTTAAACGATTTTAAAGATACGCATACTTACGTATGCACGTTTCTAACAAGTCTAACATACGTGTGTTGACACGTATGTGATTTCAAGCACTAAACGACATCTCGAATAACACCAAGTTATTGTTAAGACACAGGTTCTTCGTAGAGGATTTTCTACGCGATTTCACGTGTGTGATCATTCTGTTTGCTATCGAAGGTGTTGTTAATGAGATTAAGGTTGTTACCGAGGGGATGCTTGAATGCTTTTGGGTAAATATCATGAACTTTTAAACACGATGCTTGTTAAACTTATATTGAAGCTAATACATACGAATGCTTAATTATCATTAATAACAATGTCCTATGCGACTTAGTATGTTGTGGGACGGCGTCTGGGCGGGTCGTAGGCTCTACTCAGGGGTATGCCCTATATATAAGCATACCGAGTTAGATGATACAGGTGTTATTAATGAGGTTAAGTTTTTACCAAAGAGGTTTGCAAAAGCTATTTTACAAATACTAAAACTACATGAACTCACCAACCGTTGTGTTGATTTTGTTTTCTTACATGCTTTCTCAGGTGACGCACAGGAATAGGCTTAAGCTTTTGGATTGCATACTAGGATGCCAGTTAGCAGACCTATTAGACTTTTGGAGAAGCACATATTTTGCAATGGATATGAATCACTTTTGATATCTTGTACAGATACAAGATAGGAAACATATGATTCTTTTGCTAGGTTTACCGAGTTAAATTACTGAACATTGATATTGTAATTTAACTTTGTAATCCTATTTTAAGGTTTGATTGTGCTTTAGTTATTCTTAACATTGATGCTATGTAAACAATCTGATCATCATGATTATCACCCACGATATCGCGCCCCGAGAACCTTCCGCCCGACGGGGACTTCGATCCAACCCCGCCGGCTCGGGGTGTGACAGATTGGTATCAGAGCTCAAGGTTATAGAGAATAATAGGTCACTTACTTAAACGGTTTGGCCTAGACTATAACTTAGGGACCCTCATGTAGAGAACTTAAGACTTGAGTTTGCATTATGTTTTCTGCATTCGATCACTGCACTAACAAAATTCTTTTGGTTATGATCAGAATGCCGCCTAGAAAACAACCGACTCTGATGCCTACTACCCAGACATCTGCACCTCACTCTTCTACACCATCACCGCCTGATTCACCACCGCCACCTCCTCCTCCTCCACATAGTCGTCCTCCGAACCCGAATGCAGGTCCAAGCACTACTCAGATACTAGATCCTGCTACTATCGCTTTGGCGACACTCCTTAGCACCCAACTGACGAGTCAACTGAAGGATGTCATCCCAAAGATGATAAACCGAATTCAGGGACATGGCAACACTTCTGGCCATACCACTGGAGAGGCTAGTGGAAACACTAGTCATACTTCAGACTGCTCCTACAAATCCTTTGTAGGATGCAAACCACCGAGCTTTACTGGAGTTGAAGGAGCTGTTGGACTGATCCAATGGCTGGAGAAAATGGAGAACACCTTGGACATAAGCAGTTGTCCTGAACACCACAAAGTTTGTTATGCAGCGGGTTCATTTAGTAAACGAGCTTTGACATGGTGAAATTCTCAGATCAGAGCCCGAGGCAGAGATGAAGCAATGGCGATGCCATGGTCAGAATTCAAACTTCTTCTAAGGAATGAGTTCTGTCCGAAACATGAACTGCAACAGCTAGAGGTTGAGCTCTCAAACCATGTGATGAAGGGAGCCGATCACATGACTTTCACCACACGCTACCATGAGCTAGTAGCCTTGGTGCCAGAGATGGTGCCAACTTTGGAGAAGCTGATAGACCGATATGTAGTGGGTTTACCCTCCTGCATACAGAGTATTGTGCTGGCTGCAAATCCTGCTACTTTGGAGTCAGCCATTGCTCTTTCAGCTAAACTTACTGGGGTAATGGTGAAGTCTGGAGTTCTGAAAGATGATACAGGGAAATCCAAGGAAGCAGCAACAAAGAAGCCCGAACAACACCAAACAAAGAAGCAAAAGGTTATCGGTAACTATGCGATGGCCACACCTCTGAGACAAGCCCCTGCAGTACCTGTCAACACTGCACCCAAAAACTATGTGGGAATGCATCCTCAGTGTACAAAATGCAAATTTCATCATCCTGCTGCGGTGCAATGCAGGCAATGCAACAACTGTGGACGACTAGGTCACCGAACTCAACAGTGCCGCGCTCCAGCCACACAAGCTGCAAATAATGCTGCAGTAGCCATTCCTTCACCACAAAACCCTGGAAATCATAACAATAACCATCGGGGATGCTATAACTGTGGAGAACCAGGTCATTTCTCCAGGGACTGCCCGAAGAGAGTACAGCAAGGAGCACCAGCACCTCGTGGAGGGCATTCATGATTGGAGCTGCTGCAGCACGCCAAGACCCGGAGACGGGTACTGGTATGTAGTATCTCCTCACTCGTAATACCTCATTTTATTTTGATACTAGTATGAATAAGAAATTTATCTTATTCCTATTAGTATAATCACATGAGCATTCCATGGAACTTAGAATTCTGTTATTTCAATAGAAGTAATGAAAGAATTCTTGGTTGATGCACATAACATATGTAGGAAGCCATAGCTAACACTAAAGTGTGTAACCACTGATGCTAATAGCATCAGTTAGTTTGAACAATGAGGTGTTAGAGTCACACAAGGATTAAGCAAGCCATAACCATAAGACAACTATGAGTAATAAAACTAGCAAAACTTTGAGGCTATATGTAGTAAATCCCAAACGCGACCTAGAGTTTAATCTGGGAGCATGAGGATATCACACCAACCAAAGTTTTCCCATTGTTATAGAAAAAGTAGTAACCGATAGTAATTTTAAAATTTCGGGAAGAAATTTCTTTACCAAGGGGAGACTGTAACATCTGTGGCGGAACCGTTACCGGAACAGTAAGTTGCACTGTAAACGTACAGTAACTCAGGTATAACATTGCGTGAAACTATGTTTATTCTATGACACATCGTGCTTAACATGAAACTATTTATACGACTGTCTGAATCTGCCTGACACCTTAGGGTTTAACAGTCAGAAACATGTCGGACAACACAGTGTTGAAACATAGATACTTGATTTGATACTATTATGTATAAACTATGGAGGTTAACAAAACAAAACTTTAACGGTTTATTGTTACAGAATGCTAAACGGACGAATTATTCGTATAGGTGACGAATCTGTACGAATGATTCTGAGAGTTTAACGTTCTGAAATAATGACTGAACATTAGAAAAACAAGAATCAGAAAGCCAAACC
>CM018694.1:51656575-51663585 GCA_009363875.1 Mikania micrantha | reverse complement strand
GTGGTTTGGACCTAAGTTTTAATAAAGGGTTAAAAGGTAAACTATGATAAAATCTATTTATTTTTAAATTATAAAAAAAAGTTGTTATAAAAATGAGTCTCAAACATCTTGTATCATAAATGGGTTATTCGAATTGAAAATATTTAAATGTTTTTTTTAATTCTGTCGACATGTCAACATGTTTATGACCTAATATGTGCACCTTAAAATTAGTATGTTACATTTGATTGTTTTTTGTTGAAATTAGGAGAAAACGGACACTAAAGCTTCCTCCACAACTTGGATACGGTATGCGAGGAGCTGGTTGCAGAGGAGGTACACATTTTATATCAAAACCGGGATTAGATATGCGAAAAACAAGTTTTTACCTAAAAACATAAAAACACTTATTTTTTGTATTGTATAAATTTTTAAATACAATACAAAAATATAAAACAAAAACCAAATCCAAAACAAAAAGTAGATGTTTTAATGTTTTTAGATAAAATCATGTTTCCATTTGATTTATCTCTGACAAACCAACCAACAATCAAAACAATTTAATTGCAATTATGCATTTGCAGTTCTTGCATCATTCCACCAGATTCAGTTCTTTTTTTTGATGTCGAGTTCATTGGCAAAGCATGAGGATCCTGATCCTAATCCAAATTTAGGATAAAAACAGAACTCAACTGTTCTAAATACCAAATGAATTTGATGCAACATATTGTTAGTATGTTTTCTTCATACAATAACATAATCTCAACTAATACAAGCACCAATGCATTGATGTTTCAATCCTACGTGACGTATCAATCCCACGTGCTAGCAAAACGGGTCAAACCGTTGAACCTGCCTGCTGCATGATAATGAAACCCGAATCACAACAGGATCTATAAACTCTCACTGTAATGCATTTTGGTTCAAACTCGTTTTTGGTCTTCATAACAGCCTACTGAGTGACTTGATAACCATCTTCAGATTTTTCCTGGTAGCTTCATCGCCCGTGAATCCCAGAACATCAGAGCTTATACTCTGAAAGATGCAAATGTTCATCAAGAAATAAGTATAGTTATTATTCAGGTTGTGTTTTTGATCTCAAATAGAATAAATAAGAAGTATTTAGCCATAGCAAAAGGGCTTAATGTCGTCGTCAAAAGCTTATTTTAAAAACATGCAAACATCATAACCGTTTTATTTTATCGAAAGATTCATAGACTTGCTGTAATAATACTATTTGTCGGTTGAATCAACCTGACCCGTTTTAAAATGATCAATGAACCCGACCCTTACTAAAATGATCAATTTCAACCCTATGTTGTCAAAAGCCCTCTAAGCACACACTTGGGCTCTCTGGCAAGGCGAGAAACAAGGAAAATGCCTTGCAGCCATCCAAGCATCGGGCGAGATTCTAACAAGGTTTCGCCAAAGATTTCAGTCAGATTCTGCCAAATCTCCGGTTAAACTCTGTAAATTCAGGTCAACCTTTCATGAAACTTTAAAAAATGGCCTATACCCACATATAATGTCCTAAACTAGCCGTGAATAAGCCTTAAACGTATCTAAAACCTCTAAAAATAGTATGTTTATGCTATGCACCTTGCTTATCTAAGGCCTTCGTTTTTAAGCCCCCCTTCGCCGGGAGTGCATTGCTCATTCGACAACTATAATTCAACCTAATCAGACCTGTACTGAATTGATCAATTCCATTCTGACCATTTCTACCTGAACCATACTAAAATGATCAATTTAAACCAGAAATTGACTTAGCTTTTGCTTTGCGCTGGGCATAAGGAGTGGCCATATCACTTCACGATCTGATGTACACAACCTTACCCTACACATTTCTAAGAGGTTGCTTCTCGTGTACGGAAGTGTTCAATTTCAACTAACATGTACTCAAATGCTCAATTTCAACCTGACCTGTACTAAAATGTTCACTTTTTTTTAGTAATGTACTAAAATGCTCACTTGCAACCTGGCACATACACAAATAATCATCCTTGACTTTGACAATGATCAATTTTAACCTAAATCTAGTTTTATTTGTAATTACAAATGCCTGTCTTGCAAAAACAGGCCAATAAATGAAAAAGATAAATGATGAGGTCACTAACCTCAATGTTCTTCAATGTAAATACAAGGGTATATATGGATTTTTCTGAATCAATTCGGTTGTTTTCTGAGTCATAATAGATGCATGCGCCTTTCTGCCAAACCAGAAATATGCTATGTAACATTCATAGGATACTAAAAAAGTAATATGAAATATAGATACACAAAATCTCATAGGATACCTCAATTCCTCTGATGCTTGAGTGAGACTTTTGGTCAAACTCTCGACTTCCTGCAGCAAACCACGGTCTTGAACCTCTGTTAGCATAGGTTGAACATCCTCAGCCATAGCCTGGATCTGAGAAAAGTAAAACGGAAACATGGTGCATGAAAATACATTCCAAGCATTTTTAGGCCGCAAACACACAGACACATCTAATCCTACTCCTAAATCTACATCAGAGCCTGCCGTCAAAGATAGAAGGGAGCATCTTAACCACCAGGATGTCTGCTTGGGAATTGTATCAAGGGCTCAAAGAATTGACGATCAAAATGATGACTAGTATGTGCTTGATTGATATCAAACTTTTTATCAAGCAAACCATTTATAACATTTTCATCCCTATGGTTGTTTTTACATATGAGCTCCTATAAACTCTAATTTTGTCATAATTAACCCAAAGTACATAAGGCGTCACCTCAAGACACTAAGGTGGTGTTTTTTTTTTCAGAGGCAAAACATCTGCAGTCTGCAGACCACGTCTGCAAACATCTTTTGTAGAAGAGGTGAACCAAATCTCTGCAAGAAGAGGATTTAAGAGGGTTTGTTTTTTTCTTTTCAAAGCTCTTCCCCACAATGTCATTTCATCAAACCTTACAGACATGATAAAAAAAACGAAAATGTGAAACTAACCATGGTGTATTCGAAGTAAATGCATCATTTGCATAAATATCAATTGTCAAAAATGACAACCCAGATCTCAAAATACAAGATGATTGCATCTAACTAACGAAGTATGAACCAATTGGATGTACACAAAAGCTTGATTCATGAAATACATCAAAAACGAGAAACAGAGCCACATCGGAGATTTACCTCATCAGCGTCCCTAATCCATTTTAGTCTCAATCGGTAACGGTGACTGCGACGTTGATAGCCTCAATCGGCGATGGCGACGTTGAGAGCCTCAATCGGCGATGGAGACGGAGGTAGCCTCAATCGGAGATGGAGGTCATCGTGGGCGATACGGTGGATCACTCTTTTCTGTCTGATTGGGAAGAGAGAACACACACAAGTGTGTGTTGTGTCTGTGAAGGAAAATAGAAGAAGAGGTGGGAAGAGGTGAAAAGAGCTTGATCAATGTCTGCGCCAAGAAAAGGACGCGCAGACATTTTTTAATGAAATGTCTTCTGAAAAACAAACAAGCTGTAGGGCTCTAACCTCTTCCCGCGTCTGCACGGTGCAGACTTAAGAGGCCAGGAAGAGCTTTTAGAGAAAAACAAACACCCTCTAAGAGTCTAAGACACTTTCTTGATCACCTTGTGCACCTCGCATCAGGCATGCCTTCTTCAATCTTATAATTCGGTTCATCATTATTGTGCCTGGCAAAATAGACGGGTTGGGTTGGGTAACGGGTTAAAACGGATGTGGGTTATGTTCACATAGTTTTTAAGTTACCCATCTTGACTTGCTTTGTGTTAATGTGTTACCCATAAAACAACAACAACAAGCGTACCCAGTAAAAATCCCACTTAATGTGTTACCCATCTCAACCAATATTATGTCATAATATTACCCATTTCAACCTGAAATGCAATATATATTTACCCAATTCTATTCATTTATCTTCATATGGGTCAAGATTGCCGGGCATTTCATGATCACATGAATCAGAAGTCAATCAACACTTGAGAATAGTGTGTTTGACCTATCTTCCTTCCTACACAACACCAAATGACAACCTACTAAAAACCCTTCATGGATCAAACTTAAAAAATACACAATCCATGTTTAGAATTGTTGCATTTCTATGTTCATGAGGGGCTGTATGCTTGCAGTGTGTTGCAGATCACAAGATTAATGGAATTGTACAAATTTATACCTGATAAATAATTAAATTTTTGCACGACATGTAATACTTCTGTGAGCTCAAGATTTATTTTTTCCTACTTCTCTTATTTCACCACTTCATTTTCTTTTTTTCCTATGAAATATTAAATATTTCCCTTACTTAACCCTATATTTTTGTTTCACCCCTTTATTGATAATACACACTTTTCAGCCCAGGGGTCTCGTCTGACGCAGCCTCTCTACCTCTTCTGGGGTAGGGGAAAGGTCTGTTTTCATCTCACCCCTCCCAGACCCTACTTAAAAGTGGGATTAAACTGGGTACGTTTGTTTGTTTGTTTTTTGTTACACTTTTCAGCCCACATTTCTTTCCCAAGTTCATCATATGAAAATGCAGACACTAAGGTGAAAGCTAAATGCAAAAACAAAACAAAAATGGCATGCTAAACTTTACCAAGAACAAATGTAAAATGCGCGTATCACACCTTTGAAAGCAAGGGTCTTGCTTCATCAATAACAGCTGCAGCCCGTTCAGCCAATGCATAACTATTAGCGACACCAATTCGTTCAACGTCTCTTCCAAGACGAGTAAAGATCCCAACTAATGCATCCAAACTTACACCTTGGTGTCCTTTTAACATCTGTCTATCGCACACGATCACACCTTCTTTAACACAATTTGGGTCCAATGGCCCGAATGAATGCGTTGGAATTGGATCTATAGGAGTAATATCAATCACGGTTTCCATCAAAAGACCAGATTGATTCACCTCAATCAATGAATTTCTAGGTATAATTGTCTTATCATCCTCAACCTACATTGCAAATATACTTCACAATCATACAATCAAGAATCAAAATCTTCAACAATTGGATCAAGAAACTCAGATACAGACCTCAACAACAGCTTCTATATTCTTCAAAGAAGGATTAACACGAATGACATTACCAACAGTAACCCTCTGATCCGAACTGGTGTACCGGTTTGAATCCCACAAGCCTGAGAAAACTCAAAAACTGCAACATACTTTCTGAATCTAGACTTCAATTGAAACGCTCGTAACCAAACTAAACTGAGTGCGAGTAACACAGTGCTCGAAACCAAAAACAGCCCAACCCCACCTTCCCAAATGCTCCGGCGACCGAACCCAAAATCGCTCAGAGGACGCAACGTTTGTTTCCAGATGGTTCGTGGAACGTCAAGAACAACTGCAAGTGGGTTCTTCTTATTACTCTCTAACGATGATGATGATGGATGATGATGATGATGATGATGATGATGAGGGTTGCTGACTGCTTTCTGTATCTTGAGACGCGCTGCTTTTAGTGTAAATTGGAGTCTTTTAGAGGGGATTGATGGGAATGTATTTAGGGCTATAAATCGGGATTTGGGGAGACCCAATTTGCGGGTAACATCGTAGGACAGATTTGAATGTTTACTATAGAATTTGCAACCATTTCATGTGATGATCGGTGAATGAAGTAGGTGAGAATTGGGGTTTGAATAAAGGGGCTGGAGATAGAAGTGGGAAAATGGTGAAAGAATGAAGCACTTGTGTTAGTGGTCCAGTGGATACCCTTTTGCAATATCCTCATCATTGTTACCAGGAAGAGCCCAACAAACAATGACCTATTAGATATAATGTATTTAAAAAAATGACAAATATATAGGACAGGTGCACAAGTCGGGTTTTTTTGAACCGGTTCTGGTTACAATCGGTTCCAATTCCAGTCAACAAAGTCAATGCCCGGTTCCGGTTCCGACCGGTTTCATTTCGGGTTTTGGCCGGTTTCGGTTTGGGTTTTGGCCGGGTACAGGTGGAATCAGTTCTGGTTTTCCCGTTTCCGGTTTCTGTTTTAATTTGTCTAAAAAACTGGACCCGTTTGTACCCATCGGTTCGGGTATGACCGGTTCCGGTTCGGGTTGCCGGTTCTGGTTCCGCGTCCGGTTTTTTTGTCCACCTCTATATAGGACTATTGGGTTCCCGACACGTTACGGCAGGAATACCAACACAATTTTGAAAAACACATGCATGATCTTGTATATTTAAACGCAGCTATAAGCGGCAAAATATATACCAAAATCCAACTGTCACATCTGTTAGTTTGTTCGAAAAACAATAAATTGAACGTTGTTCTCAAGGAACAATAGTATTAATTCATTTTTAATAGCTGAAAAAAAAGTTGTAACTTGCACGTGGGAAGCGAACACCCACTGGTAAGACATCACAAATGTGTGTTTATTAATTAATTATTTTTACTGTTGACATGTAATTCTTACTTTTCTTCTTTGTATATATATTTATGTATGTATATGTATGAAATTTTTTATTTTATATATTGATATAACCTTAATCGGTAGTGTTGGTGTGGAAGCTTCTTTTCTTTTTGTCTTTTTCTCAAATTCATGCCCATATTAAATAATAATTATTTCAATAATAAAACACATATGTTGGATAGTGCAACTGGTTTGTTTGTTGCCATTTGAAGTGAGGTGTGGGTTCGAATCCCATTATAATTCTTTTATCAAATATGAGAAGGAGAATTCTTAATAAGCATTATTTTGGGACCCTCAACAACACCACTTTCCTCTACCTAAATCGCTTTGATTTGGCACTAGAGACCAAAGCAGAAAGCAAAAAAAGACTAGGTTGGTCAGCAATACAACCGCTAGACGTGACTTTTAGCCTTAACCGAACCACCTTTGAGCTATCGGAGTCATGACAGTGGCTCCGCAACCTTTTTCTTGTCATTGCCACGAATAACAACGTCACGGTCGTCGGTCGATTGAATAGGAGTGTCACAGGATCAACCACCAAAACCGCTACCACAACCTTCATCATCGAAATATCCCACCATATTCACTATTGGTGGACATCGAAAGGGGATGACGCCACCACTGTCATTG
>CM018694.1:51496575-51654075 GCA_009363875.1 Mikania micrantha | reverse complement strand
AGTCCTATCTTATCTTACTATTATAATAATTGTCCTTTTTTTTAGACAAATATTGGCACATGTCATCTTTTATCATCATATTCAATTCTCGTTCATATTAAATAATTTTTAAATATCTCTCTTATTAACTAATTATAACACTAATGGTATTATTTTTACTTTAATATTAAAAATAGTTTTTAAATAAATTAAAATTCAAATGTTTTTATCAAGAAACATACTTTTAAAAAAATTTTCTAAAATATAAAATTCCAGGTTAAATTTTTTATAAACATGATATATTTTAAATCGCTATTTTTAAAATTTTCTTTTTCTAAAACAAGTTTAAAAATAAATAAATATAAATAAACTATAAAACATATTTTTTTAAGCAATAGAGTTTTATAAACAAATGACATACTTTAGGTGAAATACCTAAGAAATAAGTACTTTAAAGTTTAAAGTTATAAAAATGTTTAGGCAAAAATATAGTTTTTATCCTTTATGTTTATTAATATTTTTAAATTAGGCCATAATTAATAAAATTGTACCTTACCTTCTTGATTTTGTAAGAAAAATTACATTTTTGATCTTTTATATTTAAATATATTTTCAAATTAGGTCACTTAGCTTTAATAATTAAAAAAACCATACCTAAACTTCTTAATTTATGCAACAAATAGTTTTTGACAAAAGAATTTTTTTTTGAATTTTTTAATGTCAATTAGTTTAAATTTTTCAGTTATTCCAAATCAAGAAAGCCAAGTACTAATTCGGCAATTCTTTAGTTATTAAAATTTTAATTATTGTTTTATTACTTAAAGTACTTATTAATACATAATTTATTTATTTATATTAAAACATTGATTTATAATTACTAAATTTTTATTATTAACTAATTTATATTTTAAATTAAATCCGTGTAATACACGGGGCAATAATCTAGTATAATATATACATGGCGTCATTCTTACCTTTTTCCTTAACATCTTCATTCTAATTACAAGAAAAACTCTATCTTTCTTCCTTTGAAGAATTTTGCAGACCCAAGTGTTCAAAAGAGCCAAAAAGATCTCCATCAAGTTCCAAATAGGTACTCCACATTTGTTCACCCTTGTTCTTAAGATTCTAGTTTACTTTTTCACGATTTCTTCACATTTAATCATGCTTTCATTCAAAAACCTACAACATAATGTTAATAACCAGATTTTATCTGTTCGTAGATCATATTACAACTTATTTCATGATCTTACACATCTATTGTCGTGGTTATGAAGAAAAACTTCAAAAACTTGTAAGAACACCTTTATGTTTATGAAATATTTCATCTTTTGATCTTCATTATATAGTTGTATTCCAAAGTTGATTATAACCTTCAAATGTTTATCAAAACATCTTTTTAGGAACCATAATCATGTTTATAAATTAAAACAAATCCTAATCAATTCATAATTAAACAAGAAACTATCCCAAACATTGAAAACCAAAAATTTGTATTATGAGAAAATGTATCAGCCGACTTCAAAGGTTTATAAAACATTCAAAACTAATACATATCAACTAATTATTTTTTTAAAAATTAATTATAAAGTATTAGCTTTTTGTTGATATATAATGGGTTTCCAAACTTATTCGAAAACATTTTCAAAATAATTTTTAAAAATTACAACTCAAAACAGTTATACTAAGCATTTCTAGCAATGAAAGCCTAATTTTAACCAATCATAACTTTGTCATAATTTAATCAATTTGAGAAATTCTTCTTTTTTTTTAAATTAAGTTCAAAGAATAAGCTTTCTAGCCATATAAGGTTTGCAACCTAACTCAAAGAATTCGACCACCTAAATTCCGAAACAAAACAGGTGGGCAATCAGCCCACTTTATGTGAAAAACACAACTTCAACAATCCACAAATGTGACTTAATGGACTAAAACCAAAACAATAAAATAATTAAATTAAGATATTTTAACTAAAACATATTAAGATTCAAAGCCCAGCTCATAATTTAAGAATTATTACAAAATTCCAAATGTTTGTGCCTCCTAATTATAAAAATATTGGTTCCAAGAATCAAGAATCCAATCCATAATGAATACCCAACTCATTCCAATTACTCTAGCCTTTCAAAATCTTCCATTCCGTGTATCCACGAATGAATAAGCACATACCCAAACATGTGGTTCTGGCTAGGAAATACTAGTACTTAATTTGTCCATTATGACTTCCCTCTTTCCTTGGAATCACTTGTTAGCAAGTATGGTTGGTATGTCAATTTCTTTCTACAAATGGCTTCATCTAGGATGTACTGGGTGTTTAAGCATGTCCAATTGGACTCATTGCTTATCTAGGGAACCTTTTGTTAGATACACTACCTTCACGATGGAAACATTCTGATATACACAAAGTCTCTCATTTCTTCGTTCATTCATTCCAATTCTTATTCCATCCTCGAGTCATTTTATTTAATAAAATATATAAATCATGGCTAATACGATATATATACACACACATATATATAATTCGACAAATAAGGTGAGATACATAGTCCTTTTTCTATTAATGTTTTACAAATATGGGTGAAAAAAACGACAAATCATACAAAGTTTTCACATATTGATTATAACATAAATGGCATTTAAATGTTGACATTCAATCAAAGTCTCTTCAGTTTGTTCACAATCATTAACTTTGCTAAGCCACGGTAATGTTGGTAGATCTGCTGGTTTAACAAACACATTCATTCAGTCCCGAGTAAGGAGCGGGGTGTTCTAGACTTCAACATGTAATTCAAGAGTTTTAATTTGATTTCCAATTAACTTGGAATTAAATATCCGGCAAAACAATCACTAGGGTTGGTTGTGGAGGACATGTAAATGTATTCATTTACCATTATGCTTAAATATCATGGTGACTATTTGTTATTATTTATTTAACAATATAGATTTCATTTAATGTAATAGAGTTTCCTTTTTTTATTTATATATTTAATTTCTTGTTTGTAAGGCAAGTAATTTTTGTTCATAAACAATCCTTTTTATTACAAAATTATTTTGTATCTTGCAACTTTCTGTTTTATAACTTTTAAATTAATATATCGTCTTAGACTTCGATTATATAGTTGTGATGCGCTTATTTTAGTCTGTAATATAACTATTATTTTGAAACCAAGTCGAATCTTATATGATAGATTTTCTTTTATTTATTATTAAACTCAGTTTTATTGTATTCAAACTTTAATTTTCATAACAATGCGAATTTGGATCTTACAACTTTGTTTTGTTACTTCCACAAATTTTATATTCATTTTGGTAGTTGCTAACTTTTTATATTTCTGTCACACCATGCGAAGAAATTTTACTAGTTAGCATGCATATAATCTAATATCAAACTATATAAAAGTGTTATGGAATGAAGAAAGTTTCACCTCATGTTTTTTTTTTTGGTCAATATAATCATAAAATAGAAACTCTAGGCTATTTTTTTGAAATACACGATACATGATATTTAAGGTTGTTAAGAGAAGGAAACATATATTTAGATATCCTATAATTATAATTTAACATATGAATCCAATTACACAGGTCATGGTCGTGTAAGTTTGTATGAGCCTTATAAAGGGGTGTATACACGCCTATATGACCTGGTTGTTTACCTATGCTGCATGTATTGCCCCTAATAAACTTTTCTTATAGTTTAATCTCACTTATTATGTATGGCCTGCTCGCCCAGTTATTGGTCGTATTGTGTGTCATATGACTCGTACAAGTATACAACCCTTTACGTGCCATACATTGGTTGTATACAAGATGTAACAATAATAACAATTTAAAAGAATTATTGGTAACTAAAAGCTTGTAGCCTAATGATTACTCCATTGATTTTCATAAAGGAGGTATTGGGTTCGAATCCGGGTTGTGCCTATGCACCATATTTGCTAAGGCATGGTCTGGAAGTTTATCCAATTGCGAGGTTACTCCTGTTCTAAGCTCATATATACACTATAGAACGTCAAATCAAAGAAGACAGTTGTAATCCGGTTTTAAGTATCGTTGTATCATGTTGTTCAAAAAAAAATTATTGGTATTTTTGATTAAAAATTTACTATTAAAAAAAGAAACTCATTAAAGTACGCTGGCGAATGTTGCTGACGAGCGATTGCCGCAGTATTTAATAATCGCCTGCCAGATATAAAACCCTAGTTGTTCCGCCCAAACCCTAACCTTTTCCAATCGTATAGTGAGGTCGAACAGGAAGCAAAAATGGCGAAATCAGTGAGATGCAAGAGAGGAAAGAGACTGAGAGCCATTAAACAGGAGATGGTAGCTCCGTTGTACGTGAATGTTATGGTTGGAAGAATTTGCTAAGAAGAAGGAGGTTAGTTCAATTTCTGGATAATCTCCAGAGTTACGTAAATTGCATTAAATAAGAATGTAACTTACAAAACCAACCCTTCAAAATAAACAAAAGACCATGCTGACCCTGAACTTCGCTAAACAATAGGAAACAACAGAAAACGAACAAAAACAAAAGACAATGAGAAACAAATCGTAACAAGACTCCCTTCTTTAACTCTTTTTGGCCTCAAAAAGGATCTTCAACCCACTCCAAATAATCTGGAAACCACAACTTTAAGTCATCCAAGAACTCCCAAGTAGCTTCATTTGACGAGTAACCATGCCACTGAACTATAACCTTCATGGCAGCCCTATTCCCTCTTTTTACCAGCTTCCTATTCAAGCATCTTCCGGAATAGGCACGATCTTAACAGGCGCACCACCCACAGCCGCCTTCAACAAAGACACATGAAAAACTGGATGGATCTGAGAATCGTCCGGCAAGTCCAGCCTATATGCCACCTTGCCAACCCTTTCATTTATCAAAAACGGCCCAAAGTACTTCGGAGTCAACTTAGAATGCCGATGGACCCTTAGAGAATTCTACATATACGGCTGCAATTTAAGATAAACCCACGTACCCTTCTCATATTCGCGATCCATGCTATGCTTGTCCGCTTGTTGTTTCATGCGGTTTTAAGCCCGTTGTAGGGATTGCTTTAGCACTGCGGTTGTAGCTTCCCTATCTCGCATCACCTCATCCACCTCCCTATCATTCGAATCCTTGGGAAAATATGGAACATGCAATGGTGGGGGAAACCCATAAAGGGCCTCAAAAGGGGTCATTCCTAATGAGGAATGGAACGTGGTATTGTACCACCATTCGGCCAGTGGAACCCATTTAACCCAAGTATACGGCCGATCCATGACCATGCACCGTAAGTAGCACTCTAAACACCTGTTAACCACCTCCGTCTGACCATCGGTCTGCGGATGGTAGGCCGTTGACAGTTTGGTCTCTATCCCTTGCAACGCCAAAAATTCCTTCCAAAAACAACTAAAAAATATCGGGTCCCTGTCCGAAATGATGGAAGCCGGACACCCATGCAGCTTGTACACATTGTCTAGGAATACCTGGGCCACCTCCTTAGCAGAGAAAGGATGGTTCAGCACCATGAAGTGGCTGTACTTCGAGAGCCTGCCAACCACCACGAAAATGGTGTCCTTCCCCCTTGATTTCGGTAAACCGCCTATGAAATCCATCGATGTATCGGCAAAAAGGGTCTCGGGAATGGGTAGAGGCTGCAACAGGCCCGGGGAAGCTATATTATCATGTTTGGCCCGACTGCATGTGTCACATGATCTTATCAGTTCTCATACCCTCTTCACGATGCCCTTCCAATAAAACATTCCCTTTACCTGTTCGACCGTGGCAGTAACCCCTGAGTGCCCCACATTGGTGACTCATGGAAAAGTTTGACAACCTTCCTCCGAAGACCCTCATCCTGGCCGACGACCACCCGTCGCTTCCTTGACAACCACTTCCCATTCCATTGTAACCTAGGCAAGGTTTCCCCATTTTTTATCCGGGTGATCATAGCAAGTACTTGGTCATCCTTGCTTTGGCTTTTAATAATTTCTTGCAATAAGAGGGGCTCCACCTGTGAGATTGCTGTTGTGAACAAGGTAGACCCCTGCACCCGAGATAGAGCATCTGCCGCTACATTCTCCCTTCCTGACTTGTACTCAATCGTGTAGTCATAGCCTAACAACTTGGCCAACCATTTGTGCTGTAGGGGTGTCGTGATCTTTTGCGTGAGGAGGTGCTTGAGGCTCCTTTGATCCGTTTTGATGATGAATGGTTTCGGAATTAAGTAGTAGTGCCACTCTTTGACCGCCATCAAGATGGCCAACAATTCTTTTTCGTAAACCAAGAGGGTTTGTTGCTTGGCTGAGATAGCTTTACTGATGAATGCTATCGGATGGTGTTCCTACATTAGAACCGCTCCTAGGCCACACGCTGAGGCATCCGTTTCTACTACAAAGGTTTTGTTGAAGTCGGGGAGTGCCAGGACTGGAGCCGAAGACAGGGCGGCCTTGAGCCGTTGGAAAGCCTCCTGGGCCCCCTCGTTCCATTGGAAGGCATCCTTTTTTAAGAGTTCGGTGAGGGGTTTGGCGATGAGGCCGAAGGACCTAGTGAACCTCCTATAGTATCCTGTTAGACCCAGGAACCGCCGGAGCTCCTTTAGTGTTTTAGGGGCCGATCTCTGTTGGATGGCTTCGATCTTTGTCGGGTCCATGGTTACTCCTTCGCCTGAGATTACGTGGCCCAAATATTCAACTGCCCTTCCCCCAAATGTGCAGTTGGATTCCTTCGCATAAAGCCGATGTTGTCTCATGGTTTCCAGTACCCTTCGATGGTGCCGCTCGTGTTGTGCCTCATCTAGGCTATAGACCAAGATGTCATCGAAGAAAACCAATACCCCTTTGCGTAGCATGGGCTTGAAAACTGAATTCATTAACGCCTGGAATGTAGCCGGGGCGTTCGTGAGGCCAAAGGGCATTACGAGGAACTCCTAGTGGCCCTCATGAGTGCAGAATGCCGTTTTGTGTACATCTTATGGGGCCATCCTTACCTGATGGTAGCCAGACTGGAGGTCCAGTTTGGAGAAGATGGATTCCCCCCCAATTCGTCCAGCAGCTCTTCGATTAGGGGAATGGGGAACTTGTCCTTGATTGTGGCTTCATTGAGACGACGGTAGTCCATACACATGCGCCATTGACCGTCTTTCTTCTTGACAAGTACCACTGGTGCGGCGAATGAGCTTTGGCTGTCACGGATAACGCCTGCTTCAAGTAGTTCTCGTGTAGTGCTTTCAATAACATCCTTCTAGATGGCGGGATAACGGTACGACCTTTGGCATATGGTTGCGGTCCGTTCCTTCAGTTTGATTTTATGGTCCAACTCCCTCATTGGTGGTAGTTCTCGGGGTACCTCAAATACCTCCTGGAATTCTCTGACAAGCTGCTGCCATGGTGATTTACTACCGGCTTTTTTCAGGTTATGTAGCACCTGGAGGCATGCATCGGTTCTCGCCCTTTTTCGGTTAATTGCAGGCTGTACAGTTGCACGTTGCCCCTTTTTGCTTGAGTATCCAGGGCTTTATCGGTTATGATTAAGGAGCACATATTGTTTTTGTTGGTGTGGATGCCCTTCAACTCGCATGGCTCACCGTCCACCTTGAATCGTATAGTCATCTTCTAAAAGTTCCACAATATGTCTTGTAACGGTAATAGCCATTGAATACCCAGTATCATGTCATAGCTTTCTAGAGGAATGAGCAGTACTTCGGTGGTAAACCACCGTCCTTGCGTGGACCACTGAAAGTCCTTGCATAGTTGGGTTGCGGTTAACTGTTTTCCATCCGCCACACTAACGTGAATGGGGGTGATATCTAGTGCATGTCATTGTAATTTCTGAGGAAGCCACACATCAATGAAGTTGTGCGTAGACCCCGAATCGATTAGGATGTGGAGCTGCCTCGTCCCCATCGATTCCAGAACCCGCATTGTGGAGTAAGACGGTAGGCCTGTCAGGGCATGTATCGAAATAAGATGTTCCTCGGCTTCTTCCTCTTCGGCCGGTGGTTCTTCTTCCGAATCATCTGTGTCATTGACTTCAATAAGGAACAACTACTTGCGGCTGCACTTGTGGCCGGGGACGAATTTTTCAGTACACCAGAAACATTCCCCCTTAGATCTTTTAGCCTCTAATTCTTTGCTGGAGAGTTGGCGGGGAGTGGTGGTGTTTGTCTTTGGTTGCAGTGCGGCTCCCGGTCGGCTGGTTGGTATTGGTAAGATCGGTAGTCGGGTGGCATTGGTGGGGGGTGTAATGTGGGTGGTGTCAGTGGTGCTACGGAGGTGGTTTGGTCCTCCCTTGTCGACTTTCCATTTGGTTTCTAGGTGCCGCTGGTACTGTCTTGGATCTTAGCCAACCCATAGGCTTCATGTAAGGTGGCTTAAACATCTTCACGGGATCCCTTATCTCTCGTTTGAGAGCCTTGAGATAGAGGCTGACTGCTTGGCTCTCGCTGATGGTCACCTTGTTCAGGAGAGCATCAAAGGAGATGTTCAACGTGTGCAGGTCATCGGTGTAACATCAGTGCCGGAACCGTCACCGGAACAGTGATCGTGAACAGTACATGAACAGTAGTCAGGTACAAATCTTATGTAATTCAATGTATTTCATGTTCATATCAAGTCTCAGTATCATTTCATATTATCAAAACAGTAAATTCACAGTCATTTCAGAGAAATCAATTCAGAACAATGGTTCTTGAGTCAGATAATTATCTGGCAACATAGAATCATCATGTGATTTATTTTTAGGATCTTATTATGTATTAACGCATGTGAGGCCTTACAGAACAAAACAACACGAATGTCGTTACGTGAATGCTAAACCGACGGATTATTCGTATAGGTGACGATCTGTACGAATAAACCTGAAAGTTTAACGTTCTGAATGATGTTCAACAATTAGAAAACAATGTTGAAAAGTGTAGTTATCGTCGTGTTTGGTCGGGTGACGATTCGAACAAATACGCGAGATGACCGCGCGATTCAATTTAAACGATAATTAAATATTTCGTAAATTAAATAAATAAAAGATATTTAGTTAATTTATTAGGAATTACAACCTAAAATAATTCTATAACTTCTACTTTAAATCCAAGTCGTTTCGTAACGAAAATGACGCGAAACCGACGTTTCGACGCGAAACCACGCGAAACCGAACAAACCCGAAAACACCCGGGTATTCTAAAGCCATTATTATGGGATTTACTTGTCATAATTAACATCACCTACCAGCCACAAACACCACCATCGTTCACTTCTCTCTCTCTCTCTCTAAAATTCTTACCTTCTCTCTACAAGATCTCTTTCATTTCTCCACGAAATCGAACCATTTTGGTGTCTAAATCATCACCATCACTTGTAGAATTCGAAAGTACAACCGATCTAAGCTCATCATCAACAGATTCGAGGTAAATTCGTGATTTAGGTTCGGTTTTAAGGGTTGGAAACCCTAAAATCGGTCACCTCTAGAAACCCCATTAAAACTTTGTCGAACCATAGGGGAAAACACCACACCATCATGCTAGAATGATGTAGGAACAATCCTTATGTCTATGCATAACTAATCTACTCGAACTGGGTACTGCCTTCAATCCCGAAAGTGTTGGCCGAATGTGGTTCTCCACAGCTCAACGAATGAGCTTAGCTATTCGGCGAATGGCTAAGGCCCTTCGGCCAGCCTTCATTCGACCCACAGGCTGCTCATTCGACCAAGATTCCTCGAATGGACTTTCATTCGACCGTCCCTATTCGACAAAGCCTCATTCGGCACTCCTATTCATTCGGCACTTAGCCAGCTGGGCTCATTCGATCGGGACTTAGTCAATCGGCCAACCATTATTCGGCAGCCATCTTCATTCGATTATGCCCAGTCGCCACACCTCATTCGACCTAAATTATTCGAACACCCCTTCTCTTTCACGGATCATGATGGGATGGTCATGAGTAGGTGATATTGTGCATGGGTAGTGTGACGTATATCATGCATGGGGTGTGGGTATGTGGGTGTGCATGGAAACACTTACATAAAGGTTATGCATGCAAGGGCAAACGGGAGTGCATGGGGGTACGAAAGAATAATATTGGGGTGTGGTTACTTATGAAATTAACCTATGGCCTTTAAGAGCAAAACATGGTTATATCAATCCTATGGGGTTGAGGTTAACAATGGTTATTAGGGTATCCTAACAAAGGCCCATTTAAAAGGCATGCTCAAAACATTGGGGAGATCATAGTGACCAAGAGGAATAAACTAGAGTTAACGGTGTTATTGTGAATTTCTAACACTTAACTCATAGTAGGAAATCAATTAGACGCCAATTTCTCATAAATGGGCCAAATTTGGCCCAATGGGCTTGACATAGGTCCATCATGGTATTATACTCATCTTTCAAAGTAATTATGTCTTAGTAATAATAAATGAGTTATAAACCATATTAAATTAATTAAATGATTTTATTAACTATGTATTTAATATAAAAGGAATTAACTGGAAAATGTTAAAACAAACAATTAAAGTGGTTTGTGGGATAGGGTTTATAACGGGTAATGAATTAGACTAAGTTAGATGAAGTCTTGGGAACGCATTAGTAATCTAGGACACTTAGTTGCACACCGAGACCAAAACCCTAGTTACAACGTTATTATACATACTTATCGTATTCGAATTCTCTTAAAACAACTCAGGTGCTAAAGATACATAAGCAACAGTTAAAGAGCGCGCATTATCTATCGTGAATCATTTGCACCGCAACACAGGTGATTTCATTGCCCCTTTTCTAACATTTTTGTTTTAAAACGCAGGGCTGAGAAGCATGCGTAAACTGTTTTATATAAACTGTTTATTTAAATGCTTTTATTTGTTATATATTTTACATATATATGTTTGTTGATACTCCTAGACTCCTGTCTAGGAAATTATTAAACTGATCAAGTTATCAAATAAATTTAAGTACTCTTATGAGTAATACCTTAAATTTAAACTCTAAATCAACCCTTAGGCCATCAAGCTCAAATTCAAGAATCTAAACTCAAAGCGGAATCAAATGAACAAAATCAGGAGATCATATTCCAAGGAATCATAACTCAGTGTGTGATCTGAGATTCAAGAATCATAATCAAATCAATTACCATTGTAAATCATGGAAATTCTAAAGGATCAAGATCAAGAGACTCAAGGAATCAGAAATCATAAATGTGTGTGAATCATTGAAATAATGAAATCATTATAATCTAATGAAATCATTAATACTCAAGTCAAGGTGGATGTCAGTTGTATATGGAATCAAGACCACGTGTAACACACATATAAAGTCCCTTCAGGTATAGAAGACTCTTGTAGTCAGGCTATACGGGCAACAACGTGAACAATCATTGAAATCAATGTCAAAGTCTAAGAGAATCAAGAGATCAAGAATCAAAGGATATCCTTAAAGTCCCCGCATGTACAGAAGACCTTTGGGTCAAGCTGTAAGGGCAAAACATTAAAGTCCCCGCATGTACAGAAGACCTTCGGGTCAGGCTGTATGGGCATCATTAAAATCCCGTCACGCCCAGGTATACTCCTTGTGAGTTATGCCTGGTATGGGTCACGTGTGAGAGGTTACAACTTGGACAACCACCAACAACTAAGTCTAACTGATTGAGTAAAATTATACCCAATCATCATGTCTTAGTTGTATTTAAATGTTTTATTTAATTATTTAATTAAATATTTGGCATTTTACTATTATCACTGATTTTTGGGAAATCATATATCTATGAGGAATTTAAGAAGATCAAAGGCAAATCAGATTTCAATATCATGATCTAAATCAGAAGTGTAATGGGTAAAAATGCTTAACTATCATTAACAACAGTGTCATATGCATATTAGTATGTGGTGGGATGTTGGCTAGGGCTTGTCCCTTACATATGCCCTATATATAAGCATACCGATGTGGATATTACATGTGGAGTTAATGAGGTTAGGGTCTTTACCAAAGGAGATTTTCAAATCATTTTCAAATCATTAACCTATATGAACTCACCAACCATGTGTTGACTTGATCTTATTGCATGACTTCTCAGGTGACGAACATGTCAACTAAGGAGTTATCCCTTTTGGACTAGGACTTCAGATAGAAGGCTTAGTATTTTGGACCTGCATACTTTTGAAGACATCATTATACAATTTATTTTGTATATCTTGTGTAAATACAAGATAGAAATTTATGATGTTGATGATAGATTTACATTGTTAAATTATAAACAATACTGATGTAATTTAACTTTGTAATTCTATTATATTTAGCATTTCTCATTTGTATCATGTGCAATGTAAACAATCTGATCATCACGATTATCACTCACGATATCGCGCCCCGGGAACTTTCCGCCCGTCGGGACAACCGATCCTATCCCGCTGGCTCGGGGTGTGACAGATTGGTATCAGAGCCATGGTTATAGAGAAATATAGGTCACTTAACTAAACGGTTTGGCCTAGACTATAACCTAGGGACCCTGCATGTAGAGAACTTAGAATTTAAGATCTATTGCATTGTGTCTTCTGCATTCGATCATTGCACTAACCAATATTCATTTGGTTATGATCAGAATGCCGCCACGAAGACAACCTCCCCTGTTGCAATCATCACAAGACCAAGCTCCACATTCCTCAACGCCATCACCAAATGACTCACCACCGCCACCTCCTCCACTGCCTCCACCTCCTCCCCCACTGATCACACAGGCATCAGGTTCAGGCACGACTCCCATACTGGATCCTACCACCATCGCTTTGGTGACTCTACTGAGTAGCCAGATGACCAATCAGATGAAAGAGGCGATACCGGAGATGTTCAACCTTCTCCGTAATGAGATCAACAACACTGGCAATTCATCAGGAGAAGCCAGAGGGAACACTGGTGGTACCTCACACTACTCCTACAAGTCATTCGTAGGATGTAAACCGCCTAGTTTTAGCGGATCTGAAGGAGCCGTTGGATTAATCCAATGGATTGAAAAGATTGAGGCTACTCTGGACCTCTGCAGCTGTCCAGAGCACCATAAAGTCTGCTACTCTGCTGGAACATTCAACAAGCGGGCTCTGACCTGGTGGAATGGTCAGATCAACGCCCGAGGAAGAGAAGAAGCTATGGCAATGCCATGGGAGGACTTCAAGGCGTTACTGAGAACAGAATTCTGCCCCAAGAATGAGCTACAGAAGTTGGAAGTTGAGTTATCCAACCATGTGATGAAAGGGGCTGATCACATGGGGTACACTACTCGTTATCACGAGTTGATTGCTTTGGTGCCAGACATGGTACCAACTTTAGAGAAGAGGATAGATCGTTATGTAGGTGGACTTCCCGCCTGCATTCAGGGAATGGTTGTTTCAGCCAACCCTACTACTGTCGAATCAGCAGTGAGACTGTCTGGAAAACTCACTGATCTGATGGTTGCCTCTGGAACTCCGAAGAAAGAGGCAGACACTGGCAAGAGAAAAAAAGAGTTTTCAAAGAAGCCACAACATCAGCAACAACCAAAGAAGAAGCAGAAGTTCATTAAGAATTACACTGTGGCTACTCCTCTCAATCAAGTAGCGGTGGCACAACAAAATGTGCTCAAGAGACAGTATACTGGCCCACATCCTCTGTGTACTAAATGCCAGTATCATCATGCTACAAACAACTAGTGCCGTCAATGCACGGGTTGTGGAAGAAAAGGGCACTGGGTTCAGCAGTGCAGACAGACACCAAATCCAGCAGTTAACAATGCTGCTCTAGCACTTCCTCCACCAGCTAATCAGAACAATGGTGGATGCTTCAACTGTGGCGAACAAGGCCATTTTGCAAAGAACTGCCCGAAGAAGGCACAACAAGCAGTTCAAGCTCCTCGTGGAAGAGCTTTTGTTATTGGAGCACCAGCTGCACGCCAGGACCCAAATGTGGTCACTGGTACGTTTCTCTTACATGACTTTTATGCATCTGTTCTATTTGACACTGGTGCGGATCAGAGTTTTATCTCTGCCGACTTTGCATGCCAACTAGATTCTATAGAAGAACAGTTAGACTCCCCTTATATTATAGAAGTAGCTAACGGAAAACAGATCACGGTTAGTACAATATACAGGAATTGCCCGTTGACACTTAATGGTCATACATTTGCCATCGACTTGATACCGATGGAGTTGGGTAGTTTCGACATCATTGTTGGAATGGATTGGCTTTCCTTTAACCGAGTGGAAGTAATCTGTTCTGAGAAGCTGCTTCGAGTTCCATTACCAGAGGATCGTGTGTTGGAAGTTAGAGGGGATCAGGCAAAACGAAGTGTTAAAATCATTTCATGCATAAAGGCGCGTAAGTGTTTACAGAAGCAATGTGTAGCTTTCCTTGCTCATGTAGTGAAAAAGGAGAAAGCCCAGAAAGAGATTCAAGACGTACCAGTAGTGAAAGAGTATCCAGAAGTATTTCCTGAAGACCTACCTGGTTTGCCACCAGCGCGACCAGTAGAGTTCCGAATTGACTTAGTTCCTGGAGCAACTCCTGTTGCTAAATCTCCTTATAGGCTAGCACCTTCGGAGATGCAGGAATTGTCGAACCAGTTACAGGAGTTACTGGATAAAGGATTCATCAGACCGAGCTACTCACCTTGGGGAGCTTTGGTCTTGTTCGTGAAGAAGAAAGACGGATCGTTTCGAATGTGCATCGACTATCGAGAATTGAACAAGTTAACTATCAAGAATCGGTATCCACTGCCGAGGATTGACGACTTGTTTGATCAGTTGCTAGGAGCCCAATATTTCTCAAAGATCGATCTACGGTCCGGGTATCATCAGCTTAGAGTTCAAGATGAAGATATACCGAAGACGGCTTTCCGAACCAGATACGGGCATTACGAATTCCTAGTGATGCCTTTCGGATTGACGAATGCACCAGCGGTTTTCATGGATCTCATGAACCGAGTGTGCAAGCCATATTTAGATCAGTTTGTCATTGTCTTCATTGATGACATACTGATTTATTCCAAGAGCAAAGCAGAACACGAGCAACATCTCAGAAAGATCTTGGAACTGTTGACAGAACAGAAACTCTATGCCAAGTTCTCTAAATGTGAATTTTGGTTAGGGGAAGTTCAGTTTCTTGGTCACGTAGTTAACAGTGAGGGAATACACGTAGATCCCGCCAAGATTGAAGCAATAAAGAACTGGGACACCAACGGAGATTCGGTCTTTTATGGGATTGGCAGGCTATTATAGGAGGTTCATCTCGAACTTTTCTAAGATAACTTTGCCTCTCACTAAGTTAACTCAGAAGAGTGAACCGTTTGTCTGGGAACAGAAACAAGAAGACGCTTTTCAGACATTGAAACATAAATTGTGTGATGCTCCAATCCTATCTCTCCCAGAAGGATGTGATGACTTTGTTGTGTATTGTGATGCATCCCATCAGGGACTTGGTTGTGTACTAATGCAACGGGACAAGGTCATAGCCTATGCATCAAGACAGTTGAAGATTCATGAGAAAAATTACACTACTCATGATCTTGAACTGGGAGCAGTAATCTTCGCATTGAAGATTTGGAGACATTACTTATATGGCACCAAGTGTACCATATTTACTGATCACAAGAGTCTGCAGCATATCTTTGATCAGAAGGAACTCAACATGCGACAACGCCGTTGGGTTGAACTTTTGAATGATTACGATTGTGTGATCAAGTACCATCCGGGAAAGGCAAACGTTGTAGCTGATGCCTTGAGCCGGAAAGAACGGGTCAAACCCCTACGCGTTAGGGCTATGGGGATGACTGTGCAGACAAGCTTACAAGACAAAATCATTCAAGCCCAACAGGAATCAGTTGATAAGGGAAACTTGAAGAAAGAACTTGACTGCGGAGCAGAGAAACATTTAGAGACTAAGCTTGATGGAATGATCTACTACCAGGATCGTATATGGATTCCTGCGGTAGATGAACTGAGAAAGCTTATATTAGATGAAGCACACAAGACTAGATATTCTGTTCATCCAGGCGCTGATAAAATGTACCAAGACTTACGTGGATTCTATTGGTGGCCGGGAATGAAGAAAGACATAGCCGAGTACGTCGGCCGATGTCTAACGTGTGCGAAGGTAAAGGCGGAACACCAGAGACCGTCTGGTTTACTGGAACAGCCTGAGATTCCGCTCTGGAAGTGGGAACAAATAGCTATGGATTTCATTACCAAGCTACCCCGCACTTCCAGTGGTCATGATACTATCTGGGTTATCATTGATCGTTTGACGAAATCTGCTCACTTCTTGCCGATGCGTGAGACTTTCACGATGGATAAACTGGCGAGATTGTACATCAATGAGATAGTGGTACGCCATGGTGTGCCATTGTCTATTATTTCTGATAGAGACAGCAGATTCACATCAAGGTTCTGGCAATCACTGCAGAAATCTCTAGGGACACAGTTAAACCTGAGTACAGCTTACCACCCTCAAACGGATGGTCAAAGCGAACATACTATTCAAACCCTAGAGGATATGTTAAGAACCTGTATTCTGGAATTCGGTGGGAATTGGGATTCTCATTTGCCACTGATTGAGTTCTCCTACAACAACAGTTACCACAGCAGTATCGGATGTGCACCATTCGAGGCTCTCTATGGCCGGAAATGCCGATCACCAATCTGTTGGACTGAAGTGGGAGATAATCGTATAACTGGGCCAGAACTTATTCAGGAGACCACTGACAAGATTGCTCAGATTCAGAGAAGATTGCAAGCTACAAGAAGCAGACAAAAAAGTTACGCTGACAAACGGCGTAAGCCGTTGGAATTCCAAGTGGGAGACCGTGTCATGTTGAAGGTTTCTCCTTAGAAAGGTGTAGTACGCTTTGGAACAAAAGGCAAGTTAGCACCACGATATGTGGGACCGTTTGAAATCATCGAACGTATCGGTCCTGTAGCTTATCGACTGAGATTACCAGATGAACTCAGTGGTGTGCATGACGTGTTTCATGTCTCGAACTTAAAGAAATGCCATGCTGACGAATCACTCGTCATTCCACTCGAAGAGATTCAAGTTGATGATCAGTTGCACTTTATCGAAGAACCTTTAGAGATTATGGATCGCAAAGTCAAGCAACTGAGGCGAAGCCGTATTCCGATAGTAAAGGTTCGTTGGAATTCAAGACGTGGACCCGAGTTTCCTTGGGAACGTGAAGATCACATGAAGTTAAAGTATCCCCAGCTGTTTGAAGAGGAAGCTGTACCCGATAACAATTCTTAAATTTCGGGACGAAATTTCTTTAACAAGGGGAGACTGTAACATCAGTGCCGGAACCGTCACCGGAACAGTGATCGTGAACAGTACATGAACAGTAGTCTGGTACAAATCTTATGTAATTCAGTGTATTTCATGTTCATATCAAGTCTCAGTATCATTTCATATTATCAAAACTGTAAATTCACAGTCATTTCAGAGAAATCAATTCAGAACAATGGTTCTTGAGTCAGATAATTATCTGGCAACATAGAATCATCATGTGATTTATTTGTTAGGATCTTATTATGTATTAACGTATGTGAGGCCTTACAGAACAAAACAACACGAATGTCGTTAAGTGAATGCTAAACCGACGGATTATTCGTATAGGTGACGATCTGTACGAATAAACCTGAAAGTTTAACGTTCTGAATGATGTTCAACAATTAGAAAACAATGTTGAAAAGTGTAGTTATCGTCGTGTTTGGTCGGGTGACGATTCGAACAAATACGCGCGATGACCGCGCGATTCGATTTAAACGATAATTAAATATTTCGTAAATTAAATAAATAAAAGATATTTAGTTAATTTATTAGGAATTACAACCTAAAATAATTCTATAACTTCTACTTTAAATCCAAGTCGTTTCGTAACGAAAATGACGCGAAACCGACGTTTCGACGCGAAACCACGCGAAACCGAACAAACCCGAAAACACCCGGGTATTCTAAAGCCATTATTATGGGATTTACTTGTCATAATTAACATCACCTACCAGCCACAAACACCACCATCGTTCACTTCTCTCTCTCTCTCTAAAATTCTTACCTTCTCTCTACAAGATCTCTTTCATTTCTCCACGAAATCGAACCATTTTGGTGTCTAAATCACCACCATCACTTGTAGAATTCGAAAGTACAACCGATCTAAGCTCATCATCAACAGATTCGAGGTAAATTCGTGATTTAGGTTCGGTTTTAAGGGTTGGAAACCCTAAAATCGGTCACCTCTAGAAACCCCATTAAAACTATGTCGAACCATAGGGGAAAACACCACACCATCATGCTAGAATGATGTAGGAACAATCCTTATGTCTATGCATAACTAATCTACTCGAACTGGGTACTGCCTTCAATCCCGAAAGTGTTGGCCGAATGTGGTTCTCCACAGCTCAACGAATGAGCTTAGCTATTCGGCGAATGGCTAAGGCCCTTCGGCCAGCCTTCATTCGACCCACAGGCTGCTCATTCGACCAAGATTCCTCGAATGGACTTTCATTCGACCGTCCCTATTCGACAAAGCCTCATTCGGCACTCCTATTCATTCGGCACTTAGCCAGCTGGGCTCATTCGATCGGGACTTAGTCAATCGGCCAACCATTATTCGGCAGCCATCTTCATTCGATTATGCCCAGTCGCCACACCTCATTCGACCTAAATTATTCGAACACCCCTTCTCTTTCACGGATCATGATGGGATGGTCATGAGTAGGTGATATTGTGCATGGGTAGTGTGACGTATATCATGCATGGGGTGTGGGTATGTGGGTGTGCATGGAAACACTTACATAAAGGTTATGCATGCAAGGGCAAACGGGAGTGCATGGGGGTACGAAAGAATAATATTGGGGTGTGGTTACTTATGAAATTAACCTATGGCCTTTAAGAGCAAAACATGGTTATATCAATCCTATGGGGTTGAGGTTAACAATGGTTATTAGGGTATCCTAACAAAGGCCCATTTAAAAGGCATGCTCAAAACATTGGGGAGATCATAGTGACCAAGAGGAATAAACTAGAGTTAAGGGTGTTGTTGTGAATTTCTAACACTTAACTCATAGTAGGAAATCAATTAGACGCCAATTTCTCATAAATGGGCCAAATTTGGCCCAATGGGCTTGACATAGGTCCATCATGGTATTATACTCATCTTTCAAAGTAATTATGTCTTAGTAATAATAAATGACTTATGAACCATATTAAATTAATTAAATGATTTTATTAACTATGTATTTAATATAAAAGGAATTAACTGGAAAATGTTAAAACAAACAATTAAAGTGGTTTGTGGGATAGGGTTTATAACGGGTAATGAATTAGACTAAGTTAGATGAAGTCTTGGGAACGCATTAGTAATCTAGGACACTTAGTTGCACACCGAGACCAAAACCCTAGTTACAACGTTATTATACATACTTATCGTATTCGAATTCTCTTAAAACAACTCAGGTGCTAAAGATACATAAGCAACAGTTAAAGAGCGCGCATTATCTATCGTGAATCATTTGCACCGCAACACAGGTGATTTCATTGCCCCTTTTCTAACATTTTTGTTTTAAAACGCGGGGCTGAGAAGCATGCGTAAACTGTTTTATATAAACTGTTTATTTAAATGCTTTTATTTGTTATATATTTTACATATATATGTTTGTTGATACTCCTAGACTCCTGTCTAGGAAATTATTAAACTGATCAAGTTATCAAATAAATTTAAGTACTCTTATGAGTAATACCTTAAATTTAAACTCTAAATCAACCCTTAGGCCATCAAGCTCAAATTCAAGAATCTAAACTCAAAGCGGAATCAAATGAACAAAATCAGGAGATCATATTCCAAGGAATCATAACTCAGTGTGTGATCTGAGATTCAAGAATCATAATCAAATCAATTACCATTGTAAATCATGGAAATTCTAAAGGATCAAGATCAAGAGACTCAAGGAATCAGAAATCATAAATGTGTGTGAATCATTGAAATAATGAAATCATTATAATCTAATGAAATCATTAATACTCAAGTCAAGGTGGATGTCAGTTGTATATGGAATCAAGACCACGTGTAACACACATATAAAGTCCCTTCAGGTATAGAAGACTCTTGTAGTCAGGCTATACGGGCAACAACGTGAACAATCATTGAAATCAATGTCAAAGTCTAAGAGAATCAAGAGATCAAGAATCAAAGGATATCCTTAAAGTCCCCGCATGTACAGAAGACCTTTGGGTCAAGCTGTAAGGGCAAAACATTAAAGTCCCCGCATGTACAGAAGACCTTCGGGTCAGGCTGTATGGGCATCATTAAAATCCCGTCACGCCCAGGTATACTCCTTGTGAGTTATGCCTGGTATGGGTCACGTGTGAGAGGTTACAACTTGGACAACCACCAACAACTAAGTCTAACTGATTGAGTAAAATTATACCCAATCATCATGTCTTAGTTGTATTTAAATGTTTTATTTAATTATTTAATTAAATATTTGGCATTTTACTATTATCACTGATTTTTGGGAAATCATATATCTATGAGGAATTTAAGAGGATCAAAGGCAAATCAGATTTCAATATCATGATCTAAATCAGAAGTGTAATGGGTAAAAATGCTTAACTATCATTAACAACAGTGTCATATGCATATTAGTATGTGGTGGGATGTTGGCTAGGGCTTGTCCCTTACATATGCCCTATATATAAGCATACCGATGTGGATATTACATGTGGAGTTAATGAGGTTAGGGTCTTTACCAAAGGAGATTTTCAAATCATTTTCAAATCATTAACCTATATGAACTCACCAACCATGTGTTGACTTGATCTTATTGCATGACTTCTCAGGTGACGAACATGTCAACTAAGGAGTTATCCCTTTTGGACTAGGACTTCAGATAGAAGGCTTAGTATTTTGGACCTGCATACTTTTGAAGACATCATTATACAATTTATTTTGTATATCTTGTGTAAATACAAGATAGAAATTTATGATGTTGATGATAGATTTACATTGTTAAATTATAAACAATACTGATGTAATTTAACTTTGTAATTCTATTATATTTAGCATTTCTCATTTGTATCATGTGCAATGTAAACAATCTGATCATCACGATTATCACTCACGATATCGCGCCCCGGGAACTTTCCGCCCGTCGGGACAACCGATCCTATCCCGCCAGCTCGGGGTGTGACAGATTGGTACGTTCTCCTCAACCGCCACTGCCGATATTGGTACGTTCTCCTCCTATACTACTTATTTGAGGAAATTTATGCTTGAATTAAGATCTTAAAGCTAATTTCCCTTTATGATTTAAAGTTGAATGAAGTGATTATGCCAATTATCACCAAATCATAACTCTAGAAGACATCAATAAACCCTAAGATTTGATGTTATTGAAGTGATCATGATGATTTTGAAAAGTAATCCCATAGTTAACAGTGCATTTAAATACTTTTTTTTTGAACGGCCAATTAATTAACTGCTGGGTACTTCGTACGCGGCCCCCAATGGCTAAAGGATGCCCAAGCTGGCCACTAGTCTAGACGGACGGAGCCCCTAGCCCACCAGCCACCAATTCCCTGGGAAAACCCGACCCAAACAGCCGCCCAAAGGTACGCCGGTGAAAGACCAGTAAAACCGGGTGGGATCAAGAATCGAACCCATGACCTGGGTCTCTTATCACTTCCCCCATACCTCCATCTTACCACTAGGATAAGACATCATTGGTAACAGTGCATTTAAATACTGATTTAGAAATTACAAATTACAAATTACCCTAGTAGACAACAGTATGTATAGACTATAGCCAAAGAGTTTTTGTTTTCAAAGGAAGTAATTTGTACGCTAGAAACATAGTATTCTTGTATTAATTCTAAAAAAGCATGAATGAATGACCAAATCTGATGATCACCCCCCTTATATTTAAAGGAGAGAAAGAAGAAGCCAACCAATCATCACATTTCATTCAATATTGTTATTGAAACTAGAGGCTTTTGGTAATCAAATATTCAAGTGCGTGGCTTTTGAGCTAGATTTTTATAGTCATTAGATCATGTTTTATACCCTATGTTGTCAAAGGCTATAGGCGTACCCAAGACGCAAAGGCCTCGCCTACGGGCTGGGGCCTAGGTGCAAGGCATTAAAGCGCAAAGGTTCAAGAAAAAATAAACGCACATAGGTGAAAAAAAGTATAATTTTATTATGCATTTAAAATTAATGCTCTTTTACAAATCAAAAAGATAAAAAAATCTATGATACTTGGCATATAAGATAATTTAGTTAGTACCAAATTACCAGACCAACACCACATGTTCAAAACCAACACCAAATGTTCAAACATCAATACCAAATTAATAGCACATGAAGAATAAGAAGATAATGAAGTACATTACCACTGTTACAACTAGGCATGAGATTTTAGCGTTGTGTACATGTACTGTACCGAATTGATACCATACACGTAGATTCCGTACTTGATTTTCTCATATTTCGGTGTTGGTAACAACCGGTATTAGTAAAATACCGAAAATGACCAAATCAGACACGCTATCGGTAAAATATCGAAAATTACCAAATCAGTACCAATACCGGTAAAATACTGAAAATTTACGAATTGATACCGGTATTGATAAAATACCGACAATTCTTGAATCAGTATTGATGACGTAGGATAATATCGCAACGTAACCAAATGGCCAGTTCGCAAAATAGACCAAGTCGAGTACCCAGATGGCATGATGGCAGAAAGGATGAAACCGAAGTCAACTTACCAGATACCAATAAAGAAAAAGATGAAAAGACATTTAATGAAAGCCAAGTCTTCGGACCAAAGGATAAGAAGCAGACTTGAAGACAAGAGGTGACATAAGTCAACTCTTATGTAGGAATAGCCAGAACAGGCATGCTCGAAGGAAACGCCCAGAATGCAGGAGGCCTGACCTCCCAAAATAGAAAACAACCATTCTGAAGGATCTAGAGCCCAAGTAGTATAAATAGAACACTTGGGGGGCTCTTTCAGGTATCTCGTCTCTCACTTTTACACTCACACTTTCGTTCCCTGATTTCTTTCTCTGATCAAGAGCTTATTCTCACGCCGGAGTCCAATCGCAGGAGGCCCCCTCCTGCAGTAAGGCTAACGACTTTTGGTGGTCGCAGGATCGCAAGGATAACACAGGAAAACAAGATCGAAAGGAGTCCAGGATCCGTTACTTCAACATTGGCGCCCACCGTGGGGCCCTGAACTCAAAATTACACGCTGAGTAGTGAGGTGTGACAATTCGATATTTTCGGGTTAACCTCGTTAACAAAAATTAGCAGAAAATGATCGAAATGATACGAAATCAAATTAGAAGGATTAAACTTGAACAAAATAAATTATAATACATTTAAATTATAAGAAATTAGCTTATAATTAGATAAATTATTCAATTTTGACTTGAGAAGTCAAAATTCGGCCAAGAGTTTTGATGAACTTCGATTTTCACATGGATAATCAGTTACGATCGATTTAAACCACTCTTAATCATGTCATTGATGATTACTAACGGTTAGACTACAAGAATTACCCATTTAATGATCGAATTAATCCAGAAGTTAACCATAAGTCGAAACCGTCATTTCCATAGGTGAAACTCATACAATTCGGCTACAATCTCTGCAATTGAGTTTACAGAATCACTAGTTGGCATAGTTAGAGCCTTTTACATATCACAATTTCATTCCTAGAAGCTTGGATTGAAGAAATCGATCGTGAGGTGGCCGAAATCTAACCTAGAAGCCGATCTCTTTCAATTGGTTATCAAAACAAGTAAGTATTTACTCCTACACCTTCTAACATGGCCGACTAAGAGTATCCCCATAGTAGTTTGATTTATCAACAACGAATTGAGGGATTACAAGTTCTAGGGTTCTTAACATAAACCGAATTGGGGGTTTCGAGGGAAATAGGTTTGAAAATCAAATCAAACTACATCAGCAGTTTCGCAACATTATTTGAAAAGAGAACCACATGATTAATTCATGTAACAATAACGAATTGATTGATTTTGAATTCTAGGGTTCGTCATATGAAGGAATTTGGGGATTTCGATTGAAACATGTTTAGAAATCAAATTAAATGATACTAATGGCTTCAGAAAATCCCGACTAACAATAACCCTAAGATAAATTGTCGTTACATTAACAAATTAGATGATTTTGGGTTTCTAGGGTTTGTTATAGGAACGAAATCGGGGGTTTGATCCAAATGAGTTCAAAAACGAAATTAATTGTCATTGTTAGTTTCAGAATGTTCCGATGTAGGATAACCATATGTTAATTTCATCTTACAACAACAAATTTCATGAATTCGATTGTTGGGGTTTTTAAGTATAAAACGTTGTAGAGTTTTGTTCATAATGAGCATAAAAATAAAATTTAGTACTACAGATAGATTCGAAATTTGGTGTTCAATAAAAACCCCATAAATTTTTCAAGTAATTGATGCGAATTTGATCCTGATTGAATGATAGGTTCTTATACTCAAATTCGAAACACTCTTCATCACATTATGGGATTCTGATTGATTGTTTATCAAACTAGAAACATGGTTGAACTCGTTTAGGTCTCTAGAAATAAAGCCCTATGGTTTTGATATCGATAGGATTCGAATCAGGGCTCAATTGAACCCACTTGGTTCGGTTACGATTAACAAAATGGGGAACCAGACGAATTGTTATTAAAACCATTTAAAACTGAGGTTATTAACAGTTGCTGAATTAGAGGAGTTGGTTAGTGGGAATTGTTTGGTTCTGTAGGTCGAGGGTTCGATTCTGGTCCTCACTGGTTTTTGATATTTAAACCAATTGTTAGTTTTTTGGTCATAACTCGCTTATACTAACTCCGATTTAGTCCGTTTCAATTTCGTTGGAACCGTAATGAGAATACGAACAATCTGAAATAATAAAATTCATATTTTAATCTGAAAATGTAATCGCGTATAATTACGTTTATTTAAATAAAATCATATATGGTTATATAATTTTACTTAAACGATTTTAAAGATACGCATACTTACGTATGCACGTTTCTAACAAGTCTAACATACGTGTGTTGACACGTATGTGATTTCAAGCACTAAACGACATCTCGAATAACACCAAGTTATTGTTAAGACACAGGTTCTTCGTAGAGGATTTTCTACGCGATTTCACGTGTGTGATCATTCTGTTTGCTATCGAAGGTGCGTACATGGCCCCTTTTCTTATTTTAACTGTTTTGGGGGAGAAAACATGTGCAACAATCATTTTAGATACATTTCATTTGCATGAGTTAGCTGTTAACATTAAGTGCGAACATAGCATTACAAGTCCTTACATATCGAACCGTTTAGTTTGCCGTAGTGCAAAGCGTGGTAGTTGGAAATAGATCTATTAGGTTTGACAAACCTCACTTGGTAGATGGGATCTACGCAAGTGTTTGACTAGCCAATTCACATTACTATTGTTTGTGCTAGACAATAGTGGAAAGGCAACCAACATTCAAACAGTCAGCTTTGGTGTCGACCGCTTATGTAAATAGTACAAATGACTAGCTATCATGACTATGCATGTGTGATTATGTTATCTGTAAACATTTTGTTCAAACAGTTGTTTCAAACATTTGTGAATACTTAAACCTGTGTATGCACCAACCTTTGTGTTGACTTGATTTACATGTTTTCTCAGGACGTTAAGGTACAAGATCAAGCAAGCATGGACTAGGAGATCGAGTCGCATGCATATTTTATAGTTCTATTGTTTGGATGTGAACATTTGAGACTTTGCTTTGTAATTTACAGTTTTCAAACTGTTATGTTTATTTTTGTTTTAAAAACGCTTTTGCAACGTTAGAACTTTGATATTACAGTATTAGACCAAAGTATGTTTTGAAAATCATATAGAGGTCTTCGTTATGTCTAATGATCTGAGATCCTGGTTTGTCACAGCCCAAACGGTATGATTCCGTTAGTTGAAATTTGGGGGTGTGACAGATTGGTATCAGAGCCCATTGGTTATAGCGAACTAGGTATGCATTAGTAGACTTAGACTATAACTGTTAAACATTAGACACTTGTTTACACAACTGCTTTTGCCTAGTATTTACATATGGTCTTATGTAACAGATATGGCAGCACCGTCACCACCGCACGTGATCGTACTGGATGATGAGGAGCCGATAGCTCCAGCATTTCAGGATCATGAGGAGGATCCGGAGGAGGATCCCGTAGAAGACTCGGATGAGGATCCGGAGGAGGATCCTGAGGAGGATCCACAGGAGGATCCTGAGGATGACCTACAGGAGGAACCACAGGGGGACCCACAGAAGGCTCCTGAGGAGGATCCCACCGAGGAGTCTTCATATCGTATGCCACCTAGATTTCGTGCTTGTAAGAGGCCACGATTTGAGTCGGATGATGTCGCCCGATTGACATGGGAGTCAAAGTGGGCTAATGATCGGATCGAGCACATGGCGCAGGAGCTCCGGGATGTAAACGCCCGATACGCAGAGCTTCGCAGTGTAGTTCAGGGGATGGAGTCAAAGTGGGCTAATGATCGGATCGAGCACATGACTACACGAGTGCAAGAGGAGGAACATCGAGCCGACATTGCTGAGGGGAGGTTGATTGCATTGGAAGAGCAGTTTGTATCTGAAGTAGAAGAGGAAGAGGAAGAGGAGGAGATACCAGCACATGATGTTGATTCTGATGCTGATTCTACTATTGAGGATGCCTGATTTTTCTTTATTTTGTTTAAATTTATTAGGGGCGGGTTGTGCCCTACATTAGATGTTTGAAAACCTATGTTTTGATTTTGAAAGTATTGTAATCAAATCAGATCATTATCTATTGAAAACTATTACTTATTGCCAACAGTTGTGTTAATTCATACAGTTACATGTTTGTTTGTTATGTTGTTTACACATTTCACATTAGATTTTGATAACTCTCTAACACTCATTCTAACTATGAAGATCATGACTGGGGAGAACATACACATGAAAGTTGCTGAGCTCAACGAGCTGATCAATAACAGGGTCACGGAGGCTATCGCGAACTACACCCAGACACACACGACAGGACCACAGGGTCCAGCAGGGGGATTGGTGAACCCACAGGTTGCACGTTCAAGATGTTCTTGGACTGCAAGCCACACAACTTCAAAGGATCGGAAGGAGCCATTGGACTCCTACGATGGATTGAGAAAGCCGAATCAGTGTTTGAGATGTGCAACTGTCCTGATGAGAATAAAGTTAAGTATGCTACTGGAACTTTGGAAGGTCCAGCATTTACTTGGTTGAACTCCAATGTTCAAACTCTGGGATTGGGTGAGGCCAATGCCTTAACTTGGAATGGGTTCAAAACATTACTGTAGGAGGAGTACTGTCCTCGCAGTGAAATACAGAAGCTGGAAGAGGAGTATTGGCATCTTAAGATGGAGGGGTCAAATATTGAGGAATACACTACTCGGTCACATGAACTAGCCAGACTCCTACCTCACATGGCTACTCCAGCAAGTAAGTGGATAGAGAGGTACATTGGGGGATTAGTGCCTCAGATCCAGGGAATGGTTACATCTGCAAATCCCACAACGATTCAACAAGCTGTTCGGTTAGCGCACCAACTGACTGATTAGGCAGTGTTACAAGGAACTCTGCCTAAACGAACATCAGCTACTAAGGTGGGAGACCACAAGAGGAAGTGGGAAAACAACAATTCCAAGAATTTCAACCAACAGCCGTTTCAGCAGAACCGAAAGCAGGATTCAAACAAGTCTTATCACAATTCGAACAGTGGTCAGCAGTCATCATCATCAGGGGGTATATTGGTAAACACCCAAAGTGCAACAAGTGTGGATTCCATCATGTTGGGAATCAGTGTGATAAGTTTAAGTGTCAACGGTGCGGTAAAGGAGGGCATGCAGCTAAGGATTGCCGCGGAGAACTACAAAACAACTCCAACAATCAGAACAACAACCAGAACAACACTTAGAAGGGGTACTTTGAGTGTGGTAAGCCGGGGCACTTCAAAAAGGATTGCCCACAACTCAAGAAAGGCGGGACTAATGATGCAAATGGCAATGGCAATGGCACCAATAACAACAACAATAACAACAACAATGGTGCTAGGGGCAGGGCGTTTGTGATTGGAGGACGACAGGAATGAGAGGATCCCAACATTGTCACGGGTACATTCCTCTTGAATAATCACTATGCCTCTATGCTACTTGATACTGGTGCAGACCAGAGTTTTGTATCTAGTACATTCTCTAAGTTGCTAAATGTTAGTCCTACTGCCTTAGACAACCCATACACTGTAAAACTAGCTGATGGCAAGTTAATTGTAGTAGAACAAATCCTTAAAGGATGTATCCTTGATTTGATGGGTCAAACACTGGAAATTGATCTGATGCCTATCACTTTAGGCAGTTTTGATGTACTCATTGGCATGGACTGGTTGTCCAAACACCAGGCTGAAATAGTATGCCATGAGAAGATCGTTCGTATACCTCTCTCACATGGAGAGACACTGTATGTACAAGGTGAGAAGAGCAGTACACCACTGCTTCTCATATCTTGTATGAAGGCACACAAATGTCTGCGTAAAGGTCATACAACAGTTATAGCACTTATAACTGAGAAGCCGGTAGCTGAAAAGAAGATTGAAGACATTCCAGTAGTCTGTGAATTTCCAGAAGTATTTCCAGAAGACTTACCGGTATTACCACCTATCAGACAGGTGGAATTCCGAATCGACCTTACACCAGATGCAACACCGATAGATAGGGCGCCTTATCGACTTGCACCATCTGAGATGCAAGAGTTATCTACACAACTGCAAGAGTTGTTGGATAAGGGTTTTATACGACCTAGTTTTTCTCCGTGGGGAGCTCCAGTTTTATTTGTTAAGAAAAAGGATGGGACTTTCCGTATGTGTATCGATTACCGGGAACTTAACAAGGTTACCATCAAAAACCGGTATCCGTTACCTAGAATTGACGATTTGTTCGATCAGTTACAAGGTTCGAGTTACTACTCGAAGATTGATCTCAGATCGGGTTGCCATCAACTCAGAGTTCAAGAAGAAGATATTCCGAAGAAAGCATTCAGAACACGCTATGGCCATTACGAATTCTTGGTAATGCCGTTTGGATTGACGAACGCTCCAGCAGTATTCATGGATCTCATGAATCGAGTTTGCAAACCTTATCTTGATAAGTTTGTCATTGTTTTCATTGATGACATTTTCATCTATTCTCAGAATGAGGAGGAGCATGCTGAACATCTTCGATTGCTATTGGAGTTACTGAAACAAGAACAATTGTACGCTAAGTTTTCGAAATGTGACTTCTGGATGATAGAAGTTCAATTCTTGGGTCATATAGTCAATGAAAAGGGTATACATGTTGATCCAGCGAAAATTGAAGCGATTAAGAATTGGGAAGCTCCAAAGACCCCTACCGAGGTACGACAATTCCTTGGTTTGGCGGGTTATTACCGATGATTCATTGAGGGTTTCTCAAAGATCGCTCAACCACTAACAGCTCTTACGCACAAGGGAACAAAGTATAACTGGACGGATAAACAGGAAGCTTCATTCCAACTATTGAAACATAAACTCTGTAGTGCACCGATTCTGTCCTTACCGGAAGGGACAGAAGACTTCGTGGTGTATTGTGACGCATCTGCACAGGGTTTGGGATGTGTGTTGATGCAGCGTGATAGAGTGATTGCTTACGCTTCGAGGCAACTGAGACCACACGAAAAGAATTACACTACTCACGACTTGGAGTTAGGAGCAGTGGTTTTTGCTTTGAAGATTTGGAGGCATTACCTATATGGAACCAAGTGTACCATTTACACTGATCATAAGAGTTTGCAACATATCTTTGATCAGAAGGAGCTCAATATGAGACAGCGACGATGGGTCGAGTTACTGAATGACTACGAATGCGCAATCAAGTATCACCAGGGAAAAGCTAATGTGGTAGCTGATGCTTTAAGCAGAAAAGACACAACATCAACAAGAAGGGTTCGCGCACTTATGATGACGATACATACTGACTTACTTGACACGGTACGCAGTGCTCAGCTTGAAGCCTTAGAAAAGGATAAATTGGTACAAGAATCCTTACGAGGGATGGAAACACAATTGGATGTCAAGCCTGATGGAATTCGTTATTTCATTAATCGACTGTGGATACCTTTGCATGGTGGTTTGAGAGAACTCGTGATGGATGAAGCACACAAGTCTAGATATTCAGTCCATCCGGGATCAAGCAAGATGTATCATGACTTGAAGGCACTGTATTGGTGGCCTCACATGAAAGCCGACATTGCTAGGTACGTTAGCAAATGTTTGACTTGTTCGAAAGTCAAAGTTGAATACCAGAAACCATCTGGTTTACTGCAACAACCAGAAATACCGATGTGGAAATGGGAACAGATTTCAATGGATTTTATTACTAAGTTACCCCGTACACCAAGTGGTTGTGATGCGATATGGGTAATTGTCGATCTATTAACGAAATCTGCACATTTTCTAGCAATTAAAGAAACTGACAAAATGGAGAAACTGACTCGTATTTACATCAAGGAAGTGGTAGCACGACATGGCGTGCCAATCTCTATTATATCAGATCGGGATGCCCGATTCACTTCAAACTTTTGGAAATCACTCCATAAGTCCTTGGGAACTCGTTTAAACATGAGTACTGCATATCATCCGCATACCGACGGTCAGAGTGAACGTACGATTCAAACGCTCGAGGATATTTTACGAGCTTGTGTAATTGATTTTGGTGAAAGCTGGGAAAACCACTTACCGTTAGTGGAATTCTCTTACAACAACAGTTATCATACGAGTATTCAAGCAGCGCCATTTGAAGCTTTATACGGTCGTAAATGTCGTTCACCAGTTTGTTGGGCTGAAATTGGTGACAGTCAGATTACAGGTCCTGAACTAGTACACGAAACAACAGAGAAGATAGTTCAAATCCGGAACCGTATGGCAGCGGCCCGGGATCGACAAAAGAGTTACGCTGACAAGCGTCGTAAGCCGTTGGAATTTCAAGTAGGAGACCGAGTTCTTCTAAAGGTATCACCTTGGAAAGGTGTGATACGATTCGGCAAGCGCGGGAAGCTTAGCCCACGTTACGTAGGACCTTTTGAGATCCTGAAAAGGATTGGTCCGGTTGCGTATCAACTCAAATTACCGGATGAACTCAGCGGAGTTCACGATGTCTTTCACGTATCGAACTTAAAGAAATGTCTTTCTGATGAGACATTGATTGTACCACTGGAGGAAATACAAGTAGACGAACAGTTACGGTTCATTGAAGAACCAGCTGAAATCATGGACCGAGAGGTCAAACAGCTCAAACAAAGCAAGATTCCGATAGTCAAAGTCCGGTGGAATTCAAGACGTGGTCCTGAATTCACATGGGAAAGGGAAGACCAAATGATGAAGAAGTATCCTCATCTGTTCAAAATGACAACTACAAACACTGTGAAGACACGTTAAATTTCGGGACGAAATTTCCTTCAACATGGGGATGACGTGATGCTTCACACATCAACATTTCAGATTTCATACTATAAGCACAAATACTCTATACAATTGATTTATTACAAACATTTGTGTTACATTACATCTTATGTACTACGTTTCATATGTTACATGTTATGGTAGTACACACATGATTAGTTTCAAACAATTACTATGTGCAATGTTACATAGTACTAACAGTTGCGAACATTCACTAGTGTACTAACTGGTGTGCACGCAAACAATTGCATAGTATGGTCACACACTCTGGTGTGATGTTACAAACATCGAACTTTGTGTGTTACACACAAGCCCACAGAATGATCAAACATCACACTAACACGTACAATCTGAACTCGCAAGTAGTTTCTTAACTACTTCTAACATCTAGCAATATTCGAGACGAAAATTCCTTCAACAAGAGAATGATGTGACAATTCGATATTTTCGGGTTAACCCCGTTAACAAAAATTAGCAGAAAATGATCGAAATGATACGAAATCAAATTAGAAGGATTAAACTTGAACAAAATAAATTATAATACATTTAAATTATAAGAAATTAGCTTATAATTAGATAAATTATTCAATTTTGACTTGAGAAGTCAAAATTCGGACAAGAGTGTTGATGAAATTCGATTTTCACATGGATAATCAGTTACGATCGATTTAAACCACTCTTAATCATGTCATTGATGATTACTAATGGTTAGACTACAAGAATTACCCATTTAATGATCGAATTAATCCAGAAGTTAACCATAAGTCGAAACCGTCATTTCCATAGGTGAAACTCATACAATTCGGCTACAATCTCCGCAATTGAGTTTACAGAATCACTAGTCGGCATAGTTAGAGCCTTTTACATATCACAATTTCATTCCAAGAAGCTTGGATTGAAGAAATCGATCGTGAGGTGGCCGAAATCTAACCTAGAAGCCGATCTCTTTCAATTGGTTATCAAAACAAGTAAGTATTTACTCCTACACCTTCTAACATGGCCGACTAAGAGTATCCCCATAGTAGTTTGATTTAGCAACAACGAATTGAGGGATTACAAGTTCTAGGGTTCTTAACATAAACCGAATTGGGGGTTTCGAGGGAAATAGGTTTGAAAATCAAATCAAACTACATCTGCAGTTTCGCAACATTAGTTGAAACGAGAACCACATGATGAATTCATGTAACAATAACGAATTGATTGATTTTGAATTCTAGGGTTCGTCATATGAAGGAATTTGGGGATTTCGATTGAAACATGTTTAGAAATCAAATTAAATGATACTAATAGCTTCAGAAAATCCCGACTAACAATAACCCTAAGATAAATTGTCGTTACATTAACGAATTAGATGATTTTGGGTTTCTAGGGTTGTTATAGGAACAAAATCGGGGTTTTGATCCAAATGAGTTCAAAAACGAAATTAATTGTTATTGTTAGTTTCAGAATATTTCGATGTAGGATAACCATATGTTAATTTCATCTTACAACAACAAATTTCATGAATTCAATTGTTGGGGTTTTTAAGTATAAAAAGTTTTAGAGTTTTGTTCATAATGAGCATAAAAATAAAATTTAGTACTACAGATAGATTCGAAATTTGGTGTTCAATAAAAACCCCATAAATTTTTCAAGTAATTGATGCGAATTTGATCCTAATTGAATGATAGGTTCTTATACTCAAATTCGAAACACTCTTCATCACATTATGGGATTCTGATTGATTGTTTATCAAATTAGAAACATGTTTGAACTCGTTTAGGTCTCTAGAAATAAAGCCCTATGGTTTTGATATCGATAGGATTCGAATCAGGGCTCAATTGAACCCACTTGGTTCGGTTATGATTAACAAAAGGGGGAACCAGAAGAATTGTTATTAAAACCATTTAAAACTGAGGTTATTAACAGTTGCTGAATTACAGGAGTTGGTTAGTGGGAATTGTTTGGTTCTGTAGGTCGAGGGTTCGATTCTGGTCCTCACTGGTTTTTGATATTTAAACCAATTGTTAGTTTTTTGGTCATAACTCGCTTATACTAACTCCGATTTAGTCCGTTTCAATTTCGTTGGAACCGTAATGAGAATACGAACAATCTGAAATAATAAAATTCATATTTTAATCTGAAAATGTAATCGCGTATAATTACGTTTATTTAAATAAAATCATATATGGTTATATAATTTTACTTAAACGATTTTAAAGATACGCATACTTACGTATGCACGTTTCTAACAAGTCTAACATACGTGTGTTGACACGTATGTGATTTCAAGCACTAAACGACATCTCGAATAACACCAAGTTATTGTTAAGACACAGGTTCTTCGTAGAGGATTTTCTACGCGATTTCACGTGTGTGATCATTCTGTTTGCTATCGAAGGTGTTGTTAATGAGATTAAGGTTGTTACCGAGGGGATGCTTGAATGCTTTTGGGTAAATATCATGAACTTTTAAACACGATGCTTGTTAAACTTATATTGAAGCTAATACATACGAATGCTTAATTATCATTAATAACAATGTCCTATGCGACTTAGTATGTTGTGGGACGGCGTCTGGGCGGGTCGTAGGCTCTACTCAGGGGTATGCCCTATATATAAGCATACCGAGTTAGATGATACAGGTGTTATTAATGAGGTTAAGTTTTTACCAAAGAGGTTTGCAAAAGCTATTTTACAAATACTAAAACTACATGAACTCACCAACCGTTGTGTTGATTTTGTTTTCTTACATGCTTTCTCAGGTGACGCACAGGAATAGGCTTAAGCTTTTGGATTGCATACTAGGATGCCAGTTAGCAGACCTATTAGACTTTTGGAGAAGCACATATTTTGCAATGGATATGAATCACTTTTGATATCTTGTACAGATACAAGATAGGAAACATATGATTCTTTTGCTAGGTTTACCGAGTTAAATTACTGAACATTGATATTGTAATTTAACTTTGTAATCCTATTTTAAGGTTTGATTGTGCTTTAGTTATTCTTAACATTGATGCTATGTAAACAATCTGATCATCATGATTATCACCCACGATATCGCGCCCCGAGAACCTTCCGCCCGACGGGGACTTCGATCCAACCCCGCCGGCTCGGGGTGTGACAGATTGGTATCAGAGCTCAAGGTTATAGAGAATAATAGGTCACTTACTTAAACGGTTTGGCCTAGACTATAACTTAGGGACCCTCATGTAGAGAACTTAAGACTTGAGTTTGCATTATGTTTTCTGCATTCGATCACTGCACTAACAAAATTCTTTTGGTTATGATCAGAATGCCGCCTAGAAAACAACCGACTCTGATGCCTACTACCCAGACATCTGCACCTCACTCTTCTACACCATCACCGCCTGATTCACCACCGCCACCTCCTCCTCCTCCACATAGTCGTCCTCCGAACCCGAATGCAGGTCCAAGCACTACTCAGATACTAGATCCTGCTACTATCGCTTTGGCGACACTCCTTAGCACCCAACTGACGAGTCAACTGAAGGATGTCATCCCAAAGATGATAAACCGAATTCAGGGACATGGCAACACTTCTGGCCATACCACTGGAGAGGCTAGTGGAAACACTAGTCATACTTCAGACTGCTCCTACAAATCCTTTGTAGGATGCAAACCACCGAGCTTTACTGGAGTTGAAGGAGCTGTTGGACTGATCCAATGGCTGGAGAAAATGGAGAACACCTTGGACATAAGCAGTTGTCCTGAACACCACAAAGTTTGTTATGCAGCGGGTTCATTTAGTAAACGAGCTTTGACATGGTGAAATTCTCAGATCAGAGCCCGAGGCAGAGATGAAGCAATGGCGATGCCATGGTCAGAATTCAAACTTCTTCTAAGGAATGAGTTCTGTCCGAAACATGAACTGCAACAGCTAGAGGTTGAGCTCTCAAACCATGTGATGAAGGGAGCCGATCACATGACTTTCACCACACGCTACCATGAGCTAGTAGCCTTGGTGCCAGAGATGGTGCCAACTTTGGAGAAGCTGATAGACCGATATGTAGTGGGTTTACCCTCCTGCATACAGAGTATTGTGCTGGCTGCAAATCCTGCTACTTTGGAGTCAGCCATTGCTCTTTCAGCTAAACTTACTGGGGTAATGGTGAAGTCTGGAGTTCTGAAAGATGATACAGGGAAATCCAAGGAAGCAGCAACAAAGAAGCCCGAACAACACCAAACAAAGAAGCAAAAGGTTATCGGTAACTATGCGATGGCCACACCTCTGAGACAAGCCCCTGCAGTACCTGTCAACACTGCACCCAAAAACTATGTGGGAATGCATCCTCAGTGTACAAAATGCAAATTTCATCATCCTGCTGCGGTGCAATGCAGGCAATGCAACAACTGTGGACGACTAGGTCACCGAACTCAACAGTGCCGCGCTCCAGCCACACAAGCTGCAAATAATGCTGCAGTAGCCATTCCTTCACCACAAAACCCTGGAAATCATAACAATAACCATCGGGGATGCTATAACTGTGGAGAACCAGGTCATTTCTCCAGGGACTGCCCGAAGAGAGTACAGCAAGGAGCACCAGCACCTCGTGGGAGGGCATTCATGATTGGAGCTGCTGCAGCACGCCAAGACCCGGAGACGGGTACTGGTATGTAGTATCTCCTCACTCGTAATACCTCATTTTATTTTGATACTAGTATGAATAAGAAATTTATCTTATTCCTATTAGTATAATCACATGAGCATTCCATGGAACTTAAGAATTCTGTTATTTCAATAGAAGTAATGAAAGAATTCTTGGTTGATGCACATAACATATGTAGGAAGCCATAGCTAACACTAAAGTGTGTAACCACTGATGCTAATAGCATCAGTTAGTTTGAACAATGAGGTGTTAGAGTCACACAAGGATTAAGCAAGCCATAACCATAAGACAACTATGAGTAATAAAACTAGCAAAACTTTGAGGCTATATGTAGTAAATCCCAAACGCGACCTAGAGTTTAATCTGGGAGCATGAGGATATCACACCAACCAAAGTTTTCCCATTGTTATAGAAAAAGTAGTAACCGATAGTAATTTTAAATTTCGGGAAGAAATTTCTTTAACAAGGGGAGACTGTAACATCTGTGCCGGAACCGTTACCGGAACAGTAAGTTGCACTGTAAACCGTACAGTAACTCAGGTATACATTGCGTGAAACTATGTTTATTCTATTGACACATCGTGCTTAACATGAAACTATTATACGACTGTCTGAATCTGCCTGACACCTTAGGGTTTAACAGTCAGAAACATGTCGGACAACACAGTGTTGAAACATAGATACTTGATTTGATACTATTATGTATAAACGTATGTGAGGTTAACAAAACAAAACTTTAACGGTTATTGTTACAGAATGCTAAACGGACGAATTATTCGTATAGGTGACGATCTGTACGAATGATTCTGAGAGTTTAACGTTCTGAAATAATGACTGAACAGTAGAAAACAAGAATCAGAAAGCCAAACCATCGACGTGTTCGTTCGAATGACGATTCGAACGAATACGCGCGATGGCGACGCGTTCTGACGAAACGAAACGAAATGAAAACGAAAATGACGAACGATACGAACGATAATAATTTTAAGGAAATATAATATTTACAATTTTGAAACTCATCATAAATAAAATTAAACGAGACTATTTTATTAATTCGCGAACAAATAAACGGAACGCATAAAAATAATTAAATTCGATAAATAAACTAATTAAATGAAACTTAAAATAATTATTAGAATTAAATACCATCCAAATCGTTGAAATAAAATCTTTTTATTTAAAGTTACGAGAAACGCGCGTAATTATCCGGAAACGCGACGAAAACAAGAATCGAGCAACCGAAACGAACCCGAATACCCACGGGGTATTTAAACATCAAATGACTCCATTTATGTCATTTTCTACCATCTCTCTCTCTCTCTCTAAATGCTCTCCATCGTCCACCCCCCCTCTCTCTAACATCTCCACCATTTTCAAGCTTTGAAGCTCCATATCTTCTTCATTTGTGGATGAAATCGAGCAATTTCGGTGTCTAAACGAAGCTCTCATCGTCCTCTACGCTGAAGTACAACAGATCTACGAAGTTATCCAGACGTGGTTTAGGTATGAAGCAACGAAGTTATCGAAACTTAGGGTTTTCACCCATGTGTAGTCGACACACACACCTTAACCGGTATAATGATCTTATCACACACACCCAACTCGTTTGGAAACTCCTTAGAACCTATCGTGGACATGAGAGAAGCTTCCAACATCAATAGATTCGATGGTGGTGACGAGGGAAGTCCAGAGAAGAACAGGTTCGTGGACCTAACATGTGGCCGAACCTGTTAGGCCGAACCTTGTGTTATCCCTGCGAACCCAGACTCACGCGCCGAACCCTTTGCATGGGAACGAACCTTCAGTATGTCACGAGCCTCAGCCGAACCCTGCTACACCTTGCGAACCCTAGCTGCTTCCCTTTTCACAAACCCTCGAAGCCACAAACATCCTAGTCCACGAACCTACAACTGCATGGACGAACGAACCCTGCTTGGCACCACCTATCAGCGAACCTTCGAGTGCATCCTTAGCCGAACCTTTTATCAACAGCCACCGAACCATGTGAACTCCACGAACCCAATCACGACAAACCAGTTGATGTTGCCGAACCCATTACAGTTAGTCCCATGGCCGAACCTTTGTCACCATTAGGATTAAGGTTCGCTGGTTGATCTATCCGTATACTCATCCGATCGGTTGTAGGCAAATTAACTAGGGCCAATTCGTAGCCCAACCAGGAAATCATAAGATCAAGGCCCGGCCATTGCACAACCCATACTTTTGGCCCAATTCCTTTGATTTCGGCCCACACACATAAAGGGCCCAATCCTATGTGAACTAAGCCTATATCATCTTAATTAGACCATCAATTGTACTTAGCAATTTAATTCACTCGGTCCAACTTATTCCTTTGGTCCATTGAAATTGATTCAGTCCAAATACATGCTAACCAGCCCACTACACATAGTTGACCCACTATGACTTTCTTGGCCCAATAGGATATATGGGATCCAACCACAAGGCTCCTTCGGTCCACATTTGTGATGCTCGGCCCAAGCCAAGAAATCCAAATTTGTCAATGACAATGGGCCCACGACACAAGGCCCAAGCAAGTTAATTCGGTTCATTAACACTCTAGGCCCGCACATAGCATTACCCGGCCCAAGTGAAATAGAGTAGGCCCAAACTCATTTTCCCTCAATCGGCCCACATTGCTTATGAGGCCAACATATTTTCGGCCCATTTATACCTAGGCTGGCCCAAAAGATTATCCGGCCCAATGGATTCTAATGAGTAACGAACACATAAACAAACACTTTGGAATAATGATAAACTAATGCATGAATTACCACATTAGTTATTACGAAAGTGGTGTTAAAATTCAAGACGAACAATGTAAAGGTTTAAAGAATTAAGACTTGTAAGTTAAATTCTAAGTTGGGAATTTATAACCAATAAAGGAGGTTCAACACTACATATAAGAACTCCAGGCCGGATAATGAATGAGACTCACAAGTGTTAGCAAATCTTAGTGCTAACACTAACACTTACATACACATGCGTCACTACAACGAATACTTATAAGTTACAAACTATATGAAATTAATACAGGATCGTGAACATCACCACAAGTACAAACGAAAAGCGCGTGCATTCTTATATACTTTTACTGAGTCAACCCTACAACCATAAGGTGAGTTCATTTGTCCCTTTTCAAACTCATTTGTTTTACTTCGGGACTGAGAAGCATGTTATACATTTTAAACAAATGATTTATAAAATGCTTGTACACTTATTCTTAATGCTTATGCTATAAACTATATTCTTAAACTATACTCTTGATGCTTATGCTATAAACTATATGCTTAAACTATACACTTAACGCTTATGCTATAAACTATATGCTTAAACTACATACTTGATGCTAAAGCTTAAACACTTATACTAAATGCTAATGCTACATGCTAACACTAGATGCTAATGCTACATGCTAACACTAGATGCTAATGCTACATGCTAATACTAGATGCTAATGCTAATGCCGAGTATCAGTGTACTCAATCTCATCGACCTCAGTCAATGGTCTCTTTCTCCCTTTGCTCATATATATCCTTATCTTGGTTTCTTCAACCAAGAGCATCCCCTTGAGTTTGGAAATTGTTCCTACAAAGATATTTCTTTTGTAATTCTTTACTAAAGAATCATACTCCTCTTTAAGGAAACAAGTATGAAGTCTATAGCTACCTAAATGTTCATAGGATATCTAATTTTATCAAGCCTATCTAAATAGCCTTGGATGTGAGCACCCACATCTCCACCTGATCTCATACCCTTTGAGACCTCTTTGACAATTTCAAAAATCGCCAAAAGCTGTTTGGTAGGAAACTTTTCTTTATCTCTTCTATCATCTGATGACTAGAGAAATACGTAAGCTGATCAACATACTCATAAGAGAATGAAATCAATATGAGATACATTATCTCGCATTCATGCCCTATATGATTCATACTTTCAAATGTGATACAACATATTGGTGGCTCGGGAGGAATGGGGTTATCCAACGCATAAAGTTTTCCCTCAATTCCTAGCACCTTTCTCATGTGGTGCATCCAAGTCGAAAAGTTATTCACATTGAATTTATTTCAAAAAAAGTTTTATCCTTTTAGGTTTACTTGCATCACTAAAAGACATCTATAAAATTCAAAAGAAAAGTTTCAGTATCAAAATTCTGAAGTATTCCGAATTCTTAGCCGTTGTCACCATTCTTGGCCAACCGCCAATTAGGGTTCATATAACCCTTGGGTATGTTGTGTGCTCAGGGTATGATGTCAGTTCTATCAAATATGTATAAGAAGCCCACTACTGGTAGCAATGAGTTCTTGAAGAGGGAATAGTTCATAACAAGAATGAACAAAGGAAGATCAGTTAGTGTTCATATCAGCAACTTAATTTGTATTATTTCCAGATTATCATCTAATGTGAGAATCAAGTTTGATGATGAGACTAAAGTTGTATTGTTGTTGTCTTCACTACCTGATAGTTGGCCTGGGGAAATGACGACTGTTACAAATTGTGTAGGGACCATTGATATGACATTTGAGGGGATATACGATATTGTGCTAGGTGAAGACATTCGCCTGATGATACCCTTTGGAGGATACATGCTACATGTGGGAAAGTGTTGTAAAAATCGGGATTAATCGGCGGTTAATCGCTAGTCGGACCTCTACTGATTAATTTTTTCCTAGTCGGTCCATTAATCGGTAGTCGGTCAAAATCGAAGCTAGTCAGCTCTAGTCGGGGAATCGATGACTTAAAATCAAACAATTTTGACAGTTCTGGCGACTTAGCTGGTCCTAATCGGCCACATATCGGCCAAATTTGAACAATTCCAGCAAGAAAACTTCAATCTAACCAAAAAGAACGAAAAGAGAATGACTCACCTGGGATTCCGACCGAACTCCGACACAAATTTGGCAAGACAGGATGGTGATGGCTGTTAAAATCGATGGAATGTAGCGAGAAGAAGAGGTAGCAACCTGAAGATGTGGAAGAAACGCATGGATGTGTGCGTGTTTGCCCAAGCTGGAAAGGGGAAGACGAGCTAGAAAACGAGGGGTGAGAAGTGAGAACAGGAAGGGGAATAAATTGGGTTTATTGGGTTAATAATTCATGGGCTTAAGGATTTTTAAATTGAAATAAATTTGGTTTATTTTATATGGGCTTTTTAATTCTTTATGGTTTTTTAAAGGAAATAAATTGAAATGACGTATTTATTAATTATTACCCTATAAATCATGAATTAACTGGTTAAAATTATTAGGTATTTCAAAAATCATAGATAAAAATTGTGTATATATATATATATAATTTTTAATATTACATATAAAATTCCAATCCGATTAATCCCGACTAATCTCTAGTCCCTACCTTGCCGACCGACTAGCGACTAGCGATTTCTCTAACCATACATGTAGGTAGACGAAGAGGGAGTAGCACGAACCATGGGATTCTAGGAAGGAGCTCGTCTAAGACTCGAAAGAATGTGAAGTGTTGGAGCTACAATGAAGTAGGCCGTGTTAGGAGTCAATGTGTCACACCCCGAGCCGGCGGGGTTAGATCGAAGTCCCTGTCGGGCGAAAGGTTCTCGGGGCGCGATATCATGGGTGATAATCATGATGATCAGATTGTTTACATAGCATCAATTTTAAGAAATAACTAAAGCACAATCAAACCTTAAAATAGGATTACAAAGTTAAATTACAATATCAATGTTCAGTAATTTAACTCGGTAAACCTAGCAAAAGAATCATATGTTTCCTATCTTGTATGTGTACAAGATATCAAAAGTGATTCGTATCCATTTCAAAATATGTGCTTCTCCAAAAGTCTACTAGGTCTGCTAACTACATCCTAGTATGCAATCCAAAAGCTTAAGCCTATTCCTGTGCGTCACCTGAGAAAGCATGTAAGAAAACAAAATCAACACAACAGTTGGTGAGTTCATGTAGTTTTAGTATTTGTAAAATAGCTTTTGCAAACCTCTTTGGTAAAACCTTAACCTCATTAATAAAACATGTATCATCCAACTCGGTATGCTTATATATAGGGCATACCACTAAGTCGAGCCTACGACCCGCCCAGACGCCGTCCCACCACATACTAAGTCGCATAGGACATTGTTATTAATGATAATTAAGTATTTTACCTACCATTCGATTCATTCTTCATCTTAGCTTTAGTTTACTGTTTCAAAGTCTATAGCATTCGTATGTATTAGCTTCAATATAAGTTTAACAAGCATCGTGTTTAAAAGTTCATCATAATTACCCAAAAGCATTCAAGCATCCCCTCGATAACAACCTTAATCTCATTAACAAAACCTGTATTATCCAACTCAGTATGCTTATATATAGGGCATACCCCTGAGTCGAGCCTACGACCCGCCCAGACGCCGTCCCACCACATACTAAGTCGCATAGGACATTGTTGTTAATGATAATTAAGCGTCTTACCTATCATTCATTTCATTTATAGCTTTAGCATTATGTTAAGTTTGCATCAAGTAAGTAGGACACTCGTTTGGCAAGCACTAAGAGGCCAAACGAACTGATTTACAATAGTAATAGCTACAAGAACACCCCTGGCAAGCACTGAGAGGCCAGATGGTCCATTCTAAATAGCCAATAGCTTTAGCATTATGTTTAAGTTTATAGCATGAGTAAACATTGAAGAATCACTGTATGGCAAGCACTGAGAGGCCATCAGTCTACTCCTCAAGTCATGACTATGAAGGTCACCCTATGGCAAGCACTGAGAGGCCGACGGTCTGTTCCTTCAAGTCCCAACTATGAAGAACACCCCATGGCAAGCACTGAGAGGCCAATTTGGTATGTTCTACCATAGTTGATAGTTTTAGCATTCAAGTTTATAGCATTCAAATAGCTTCACAATCGGTAAGGCAAGCACTGAGAGACCAAACCGTTGTTTTAGTATGGCAAGCATATAAGCATACAATTGTTTAAAGCATCCGTAGTCTCAAGCGATTAGCAGGTATGTGGCATCATCATAGAATCATAAGTTTGTAGCATCAATTTGTAGCTTTAGCATATGGTGTTAGCATGTAGCATGTAGCATTAGCATTCAGTATTTGTGTGTAGCATAATAAACTAATTACATTACAAAATGATACTTAATCTATTACATTGGGTCCAAATACACGTATAAATACAAGATTTTAAAAACAGCCGAACAACAAAACCAATAGATTCAATCACATAGGTCAGATCTTAAGGCTCGAATCGTAATTACAATCACGACCATAACAATCAAGGAATTCTATCTTTTTGTCATAAAAGTTTTTACAAACAAAAACTAAAGATTAGTCATTTATTACATTTAAAAGTTTCTTAAAGTCGCTCTGATGCCACTAATTGGAATTTTAGGCAACCTTTTTAAAATCAGAGTCAATTATTCATATTCATTGATACAAATCATTTTTCTCAAAACTTGTTTAATCAAATCTGACACAATGGAAGCAATTAGGTTATAAAATCTTTTCGATTCACAATCAAAAAAATTCTCAAATTAGGATCCAATTACAAACTATTTTAATGACAAACCATATTTCAAATCCGCATAATGCATTGGGCAAGAGTCTCGCTAGTTGACGGAATACGATCTCCTGGTTCCCAATTTCGTCTTACGAATCTCATAAGGAACCCGAAACCGAATTCGGCTCAATATGGCTCGCGAATCAGTACACGGCGTGGACTAGGCTTGGCGATGCAACCTATAGTAACTAAAACATTTTATTACTATACTCTCGTTTAACTAATTAACAATTAATTAGTTAATATCCATTAAATAGTTAATGTTTAACTAAATTAAACATTACTTATTTAATCAATCCTTCTTTTTATTAATTAACAATTAATTAATAAGCCTTTAATAAAGTTTAAAACTTTATTTGTCTAATGAATTAATTATCTCAATATTTAATTTCAACCCAATTATTATTTTACAAATAATAATAGCCAATTCCTTAAAACCGATGATTCATGATTGTATATTCGTTTAACAATTAAACATAAAGTTGTTGCCTTCCAGAGTGTAACTCTTTGGATCATACCTTTTATAATAACGTTGAACTTATCGTTAATCGGAAATACAATATCCAACAGCTAATGTTTTACTAAATCAATATGTGCGTCCTTTGAGGGTATATTCGACAAATACCTCCAGCCACTAATTGACCTTAACCTTCTGTTAAAGGGAGGAACTCAATTGGCAATGAAACATGCTGGTAAGGACGCAAATGACGAGTTGTGACACGGCAGGGATTCAGATTGTTATATTTTGCATACATTAGGGACGCAAATTGCATTTAACTCAAAATATAATTTTATAACAAAATGCACAAATATACAAAAAATGCCCAACTAAGTTAATATAAAACATAACAAGAAATAAGCAAATACTCGTATAAATAGGTTAGATGGGTCAACCTGTGAATCTGTCCAGGTTAACACGAACCTTACCCTAATTTATTTATACTAAATTCAAACCTGTTAATTTCGTGTTAGATACATGTTGTGTTAGTATTTCATTTCCTTAATGTTGAGTCACTCGTGTTAATGGTCTTGTATATTTGTAGTTAGGGTTTGTGATTATAAATTTTGATTAACATAATGATCTATGGTGCTACTAGGGAACATTAGCATGGCATAACTTAACTAAGCCACATTTAATTACCGTTTATAAGTGTCACACGGCATACTAGTATTAGGGAAGAATATTTGTATCTATATGTATTTGATTGTGGCAGTCTCACGATCAATCTTATCATAAATATGACATCTGTAGTTAATTTCTAATAATTATTGACATGTGGCAATCTATAATTAAAAACAATTTAACAAGAAATCATGTTTTTATGCTTAAGTTATACAAATCCTATTTTTACAAAATTTGGTTAAAGTGAAATCGAAAATTTGGTTAAAACAAGTTTAACTATCTAATATGAAGGAACCACTACAAAATTATAGACATCTTTATAGTGCTTCAAATTGTCAAAGTAAATTGTTTTTTAAGAACATTCCTTGTTACAATTCACCATTTTCATTTACGACTATGGGTAGATACTAGATAGGTTAATTTTCCATTAACAAAGTCAATACTTTATTTATATTTAGAATGAGTAGTTAAAATTATTATAGCATGTGAAGTCTTTTTACCCAAACTTGGTTCTAATCAAAAATTTTCTCAATTATACATATATGACACTTATGGCCTCTATTTTGTATACACTGGGCAATTTATGTTTTTTATTGTTTTGGTGGGTTCGATTGGGCCCTTTCAATCTTTTGGATCACTTACTTGGTGGGGGTGTTTATTTGGGTCGGTGGTTTTTGTGGTATTTTGTTTGGGGTCAGGCCCAATGTTATGTATGTGTATTGTAGTTATTGGCCCATGGGGTCTGTTTATTTTTTGGTAGCTGCCCCAAGATTGTCGGTGTTGTGCTTCTCGAGGGGTATGCCCCGCGGGCCGTGGTCGAAATGTAATTATTTGTTTGGTTATACTTTTTTCCGGGCAGAATCCCTTTATCTGAAAAAAATATTGTGAATTTGAAAATCTGTTTGTGGGTATGTATCCGACACTATAATTAATTTATTTTTTAATTTTTATATATGATTAAATACATATGATATTTCATTCCTAAAACCACTTTAGCACCATGTGTCCAACACTATAATGAATTTATTTTTTGATTTTTATATACAATTAAATACATATGATATTGCATTCTTAAAATCACTTTAACAACCATCGTACAAGAAGACTCTGTTTAAATTTCAAAGAATACAGTTTTCCTCTTACAGTATCATATGCAATGATAATAAATAAAAGTAAAGATCAATCTATACGTTGCTTTATCTAGAGTCAAAATTATGGATGATCTGAAACTTTTAATTTTAAATAAAGACGGTAATGTTATTAACAATATGTTCAATGTTGTGTACAAAGAAATTTTTAGAAACTTATAATTTCTATTTGTATTTATAAAATGCATTTTTATATAATGAATTAAGTAGTTAATCATAAACTATTTTAGTTGCATCATTTTTTTACCCAAACATGTGTAATACACGAGTTTATAACCTAGTAATATAATAAATTTTAACATTTCATATTATCTACCTATATCAAAAACTTTAAATAGTGATGTGCAAGTCTAAAGAGCTCTTGTTTAAAATTTATTTTGTTAATTTTTTATAGGTTTAGTGTGTGTTAATCCTCGTTTGCGAGGGTCTTTGTAAGCGTTAATTTTGAATATATGGTTCGATATGAGCTCTCTAGGCTTACTTAGCCACTTCTTTAAACACGTTTTCAGGCTCTACTTAGCCTCCACAATTAATACAATTTTATCCGTGAAAAGCATGCACAACATATCTCCTTTGGATCAACTTTGCCTACTCATTCATGACCACTATGAAAAGAAATAGACTCAACCTCCACTGGAAAAGAGTAAGTGTCCCTAACTGGCGTGCATACCCTAATTTCACAAACATTGTACATATCCCTAATTATTTCTATATACTTCCCTAAGACCCCTAGTTTCTAAGATTTTCTATATGAGTCTATGTGGCATGTTGTCATATGTTTTTTTAAGGTCAACGAATACTATATGTAAATCACCTTTCTTTTCTCTTTATTAATCTACTAAGGACGTGTAATGCTTTCGTAATTGACCAGCATGACGTGAAAACAATTGGTTTAACATCACCTGTGTTTCTCTTCTAATCCTAATCTCAATTATTCTTTCTCGTAACTTCATAATATGTCCTAATAGTTTTGCTTCCTTTGTAGTTTCCACTAACCTACCAACCAAATACTTGTAAAAAACCAACCGTGAAACCAAACTGAAGACTGCTTAGGGGGTTTGATGAATTGTAACTGAATTGCAAACACCCTTAGGTTAAAGAGTCAGTGTCTTAAAGATAAAAGAACCATAAATTTATTATTTTATTTTGAAAATTGTTAACATAGCAATATAAAGGTATTTACATACTTTGAATTCTCTAATATGTTGGAAAATAAGGTAGGCTTAAACATCTTTTCATAAAGTGTTTTACTATATCTATTAGGAATTGTACACATCAATGCATATATGCAAACATACATACTTATGTTATGCATACATTTACTATATATATATATATATATATATATATCCCTCCCTTATTGCGAGAACCAGTGTAATGTAAGTAACTTACACTTACTTACGGTTGTAAATAATTTCTAAACGGTGATGAATTAGCAAAAACACAAAAAAGAAACCCCCCTATTTATGTATAATAAAAACCATGAAAAAAAGAAAACAAAGATTCGGGCAAAAAATGCCGGGTTAACACGGGTTCTCGCAATAAGGGAGGGTTATTATTTGATCCTTCCCCTATATATATATATAGTGATTGAATATTATGAAAACCCAATTTAGAGAAACCTTTAAACCCTATGTAAGCTATTCATTTGAATCCTGAAAATAAATATGTTGTCCACATTAATCCCTATATATATACATATATATATATATATCTATATATTTAAAGATTTGTTTATTTAAACCTTAATTAAAACATTTTAAAGAAACTTTTTGTAAATATTGTTATTCACACATATATAGAGAACAATATGTCTTATGTGGGTGTTTTAGAAGTGAATTATTTTTTTCAATAGAGATATTATTAAAAATGGAAGAAAAGAACATTTTTGAAAAAATGCCGAAAACTTATTATAAAAAAAATAATAATAAGGCACAGTTCGTTACATTAACGTGATTATGAACACTTTGAAAAAATGCAGCTCGTTACATGAGTGTAATTACGAACACTTTGTACATCAATGTAATTACGAACACTTTGAAAAAATTTAACTCGTTACTTTAGTGCAATTACAAAAACTTTGAAAAAAATTGACAAGACTATACTCGAATTAAAGATAAAAATGTGACAAATTTAATGGTGTAATTTTTATAAAAAATTAATGTGTATAAAAGTTTAAAAAATTAGGGGTAAACTTTTTTTTTAAACGAAATCAAGTATACCCAGCAAATATCCAAAAGACTTTTAAACAAATCTCAGTCCCTTATTTTTTCTTGAATTAATATGGATTACTCATTTAAAATTAAATATATTAGACACGTAATCAAATTTTGGGTTAATGAGTTACCACAATTGAAGTAGGTTATCAATGGATCCATCCCCTATATTTTTTTTTTTAATATTTGCATGATCAGATAGTAGGTACATATGTTTGGTATGGTCTAAATGGATCTCAATGGAGTTATGTTTAAATCGATAAGATTCATACCGTTTGTTTTAAACATCTAAATAAAAAGAAATGTCTGAATGCGCATTTGAATGGATCAGATCTGTGTATGTTTGAATGAGTCTAAATAAAAGGGGTTGGTGCCTCTCCACCACTCCAATCCTCTTTGACGACCTCCTATACTTTCCGACGAAGACCTCTACTCGATGGAGACATTTCTCCTTTTCATAGTCGTTCAGATGTTTATCCACACAGTCTTAGCTTGTTGCGTACTTACTAGTTCAGAATCTCTAGGCTATTAAGACATTATACTGTTTCAGCACTTAATAGTTCAGAGTTACCAAACAGCCCTTATCATAAAAGAAAAAGACTCTCAGGCTTAATCAACCACTTTGTTGACGTTTTTGGCATATTTAACTCTTTTGACACATTAAACTTTTGAATGAGTATTTTTAGCTAATAATTCATTTAGTTAAATATAAAAGTTAAATTAAAAGGTAGTCTTGACTAGCCACAAGGCCCACAAACTCACTTGATCCTGTTACAAACAAAAACTGAAAAATCACACACATACTCACACACACAAACATAACACATGCACAAAATATATGCGTTGTTAGGAGTTTATAAAAAAATTAAGAGATTGGGGTAATTATCATCATGATGCCTAATTAACTGTGCATCGCAGAAACACCATAACGTTTTTAACATTATTTTTAAAAAAATTAAGTAAAATAACGTTAAAGTTAGTGCAATTTTACCTTTCTCTTAAAAACCGACAATTATCTACATTATATATGCATATCGCAAAAGGGGCAAAAAATTGGGGTAATCCTATGTTGAAACCCAATATATATTATTTATATTATACGTATCTATGTTAAATATATACTTAATCGTTCTTCTAGGCATTATCTACGTGGCTTAAAAGTATTACTTTACGCATTGAATGCTTTGTTATATTTTTAACGACCAAGATATCAATATATTATTCAGCCGGAAACCTGTGTAAATAACAAAAAACCAGCTGTGCCCACGAAACACAAACAACGCTAGTGAACCAGCCCTCCTATCGAAACTCATCGGCCGAATACTCACTATGGTAAACTTTTGGCTCACCTACAATATTTTGTTATTTGAAAAGTTTAGGATAGTGGTTTAAATGCCTTTTTTTGTACAATTCATTAATCAATTTGCCTAATAAAGCCTTCCATCTAATCACACTAGACCGATTTGAATAATATGATGAATACCATCATGATTTTATCGATACTTTTTTTTTTCATGCGTGACAAATGATAAACTTATGCCTTATAATTGAAGTTGGAGTTGGTATATACAAGGGTGCACGAGAGGGGACAAAGTATTATTGGGTATCGGATTTGAAATGGATACAAGAAGATAAATTTTAATAAAAAAGTTTTTGAAGAATCTAGAAGTTGAATATTTCGTACCAAAATGTTTACGACTCAAATAATCAGCTATATTGTCAAAAGAATAAATTGAACAAGTCATATCTATAGTTCCAAAAAAAAGTCATATATAGAAAATTAAATACTGATCGGAAAATAAAATAAAACAATAAAAATTAATTGAAAAACATTTTTTACTTTTCTATGGATTATATATAAAACAATACAAAGTAATTGGAAAACACTTTTTACTTATCTATCGACTATACACACACGTACATATATACTATGTACATATGTACATATATATATATATATATATATATAGGGGAAGGATCAAATAATAACCCTCCCTTATTGCGAAAACCCGTGTTAACCCGGCATTTTTTGCCCATTTTCTTTTTTTCATGGTTTTTGTTATACATAAATAGGGGGTTTCTTTTTTGTGTTTTTGCTAATTCATCACCGTTTACAAATTATTTACAACCGTAAGTAAGTGTAAGTTACTTACATTAAGGCTCAGCCTTTAAAATTTTTAACCAAAAAATGCATCGACGAAACATATATTATAATAATAATAATAATAATAATAATAATAATAATAATAATAATAATAATAATAATAATAATAATGATAAAAAAATTCATTCCTAATAAATATATAATGCTAATGTTAATATTAATTCAGATTGACAGACGCTGCAGTTGGTTTTTTATGTGTCGTTTGGTGTACGTGACGTTATTATTGCTGTCGTCATCGAATACCTATATCTGAATTTTTTTTGCATAATTTTGGGTGGTTGATATTGTATAAGATGAGTTTTAGGTTGTTTTCACTTTTTTACAATTACTATATTATTACATATGAACAATAGTATTATTTGAATAATAATAACAATAATTTTTTGTTCCTGTCTTATTTGTTCTTCTTATATTCGTGTTTGCTGATACTAAATTTTACGAGTAAGCACAACATTTTTTGTTATGGTATGACAGGCAAGTTTATGACGGCTACAATTTAATGTTTTATGTCAGAGTGACAACCGTATTGACATGCTTTTGTATATTTGTTTCAATATATTGGATCATGTATACGTTCGAATATTCAAAATTGTAACGGAGTTTTTGCCACAATGCGCAAGGTACCACTAGTTTGAATGAATCAATAAGCTCTACAAGCTTAAAGAAAATATCGTACCAAAAAGAGTAAATTACAAGATTCTTTCTTTATATATACAAGTAATAATGGATTAGGTCATTTATGTATGCTTATTACAAATAAGATCTTTTATTTCAATAATTTATATCAATTTCATCATTTAAATTAATCATTGTTAATTTGATGGGTTATCTAAAATGGCAAAAAAGTACAATTAACCCCTTTAATTATTTTTATTTAATATTTTTAATTACACTATATAATCCAAAATAATCAAATTTTGGGTTGATGAATTGGCTTTTTTTGTGAGGCCCCGATCCCGAGTGACCCCACAAAAGTTGGTTTTCATCATAACACATAGCTCTTAAACTAAAAACTTTCACAGATAGCAGCGGAATTTATAACATAATTGTCAAACATGAAATAATGTTTGAATTAAACATAATTGATTGCCAACACCACCGGATTCTCTATCTTGATGCCCGAGCTTCACGTTTCTTCTTACCATAGCTTTAACCTGACATACATGCTAAAATGTCAGCTTACGCTGGTGAGTTCTAGTTTTCATAAAACATCGTAAACGTTTTGTTAAGTTAAAACATATTTAACATAAAACATCATTTCGTTAACATAATTCAAAACCTTGTCACATAAACATCCTAATCATCATCATACAACCACTGCTACCGAGCGTAATAGTGGGCTTATGCGGGCACAAGGCTCCATATGCGTTGATCTGACCCGCCGAAGCGTTCTGCAGATCCATACTTACCCAGTAACAAATACAGGAGCAACGTCATACTTACCCCGTAACAAGTACGGGAGCAACCATACTTACCCAGTAACAAGTACTGGAGCAACCATACTTACCTCATACGAATATGGGAGCAACATCATACTTACCCCGTAACAGGTACGGGAGCAACCATAAAGTTTTTCTCGTAACCAGAAAGCGCATTTGGAGAACTTAGCATAAAGTTTCTCTTTCCTCATGATCTCCAATACCTCATGTATGTGGCAAGCATGGTCTCCCTCGTTCTTTGAATAAATCAAAATATCATCTATAAACACTATCACCGATCGGTCGACATACCCTGTTCATCAAATCCATAAATGCTGCAAGAGCATTCGTCAATCCAAACGACATAACGAGAAACTCGTAGTGTCCATAACGTGTACGGAAAGTAGTCTTTGGAATATCCTGCTCTCGAACTTTCAACTGAAGGTAATCGGATCGAAGATCTATCTTTGAGAACCAGCTTGCATCTTGCAATTGATTGAACAAATCATCGATTCTAGGTAGAGGATACCTGTTCTTTACAGTCAGCTTATTCAGTTCCCGGTAACCAATACACATTCGCATGCTCCCATCTTTCTTCTTAACAAACAGCACCGGTGCTCTCCATGGAGAGACACTCGGTCATATAAAACCCTTATCAAGGAGTTCTTGTAGCTGGGTCATCATTTATTTCATTTCAATGGGAGCCAAACGGTAAGGGGTTTTGGCAACAGGTTGTGTCCCCGGCACTAGGTCGATTTGGAACTCCATTTCCCGTTCCGGTGGTAATCCAGGCAACTCCTCAGGGAATACATCAGGGAAGTTACGTACCACGGGTACATCATCAATCATCCTCATATCCATACGTTCCTCAATCACGTAGGCCAAGTAGGCTACACACCCTCGCCTCATCATAACATCAGCCTTGATCATCGAAACGATCGTCGGCGCATACATCGCTTTATCACTATAAACTGTTATGGAGCTCCCATCCATCGCACGTAAACATATCATCTTTCTTCTACATATAATGTTAGCCTCGTATTTGGCTTACCACTCCATACCCAAGACTACATCGAAACCTCCCAAGGTTATAAGAAACAATCGTACTGGGAACTTATGACCTTCTATCTCAACATAACAATCATCTATAGCCTCAGTCACCCTGGTCATCTTACCAATAGCCGTCTCTACATCAAATACCCGATCTATCTTCTTAACCTTTCCAGATAACCCATCACAGAAAGTAGAAGATACAAAACTCATACTGGCACCAGAATCAAACAATACAGAAGCAGGAATATTGTTGATAGAAAAGGTACCTGTGACCACATCGGGGTCCTCGATCGCATCATCCTTCGTCAGTGCGAAGGCTCGAGCTTTAGCCTTCTGCTTCTCCTTCCCTTTCTCTTCTTTCTTACCAGAGCCCGAAGCATCGGCCCTTGGTTGTTTGCAATCCTTGGACAGATGCCCTAACCCATTGCAGTTAAAGCATCGAGTAGAATTCGGGAAACTGCTAGAAAAATGTCACGTCTTTCCACACCTGAAACATAAATTAGTGCCCACCAGGCACTGTCCCGTGTGTCTTTTCCCACACTTTTTGCATCGGCCCATCTTCTCTCGCTTCACTTTCTTGCTTGAGAACTTTCGTTGGTCTGTTCGACCCCTCTCAGTCCCGGAGGACTCTTTCATCTTTGTTTATTCTTTGATTGGCTCAGCGGACATATAATCATCCCAAACTATACCACTAAGTTCAACCGTGGAGTAGATGGTCTTGGGAGCATTTGCTTTTACAAGAATCCGCACCTTTGGAGGCAAACCCTCCATATACAGTTTCACCCTGCGTTCCTCTGAACCAATCAAGTGAGGAACTAGTATTGCCATTTCATTGAACTTTGATGTGTACTGTCGATGATTCATACTCCCAGCTTTCAGAACCAGAAGCTCTCGTTCTACTTTATCCAGCTCGTTCTTGGGACAGAACTGTTTGGTGACCAGCTCCTTCATATCTTCCCAAGTCATCTTCTCCATATCAGCTGCAGACTTAGTTTGCTTGATGGTGTTTCACCAGTGAAGTGCCTCCTCGACAAAGGAGTGAGCTGCAAACTTGACAGCTTGATCAATTCGTCACTCACTGATGGAGATAACAGCCTCCATCGCAGAAATCCAGTGGCAGGTGGCCACAGCATCTTTCCTTCCGTCAAAGGATGGTGGATTGCATCCTTTGAAGGTCTTGTAGTCACAACCTTTCATCATAATTTGGTTGGAGTCTCCGCTCTTTTTCTCGAGGATCACGATTTCCTCTTCATCTTTGGTGCTTTCTTTTGTTCCTTTTGACTTTTCCTTCAACGCATCCTTTAATGCCTTCGCAATCATTGCCAGCATTTTCTCATCCATGATTCTGCAGAGTTCATCAGAAATACCCTTTACCACGATAGGCTCTAGCGTGAACTCTTCTTCGTCTTCCGGTGGCTCACTGTGCTCGTTTTCTTCTTCGTTGACAGGCTTCTCGATCTCGACATGTGGCTCCTCGGCTCCCTGTGGTTTCTTTCGTGGTCTACCCCTTTGTTCGGCCATCTAAACTTTCTACATAATGCGACAATTGATGAGTCAGTAAAGTAATCAGTTTAGCACGAAATAAGCTTTTTAAATCTATAATGACGTTGATTAGGTGTTATTAACAATTTATCCAACTCATAGGCTCTAAAAGTCTCTCATCCCATCTCCTCAATGTGCATGACACTATCTACCTTTCTAACCTTAGATCTACATCTTAATTCGTACATAACATTCAGCTCATCGCACCTGTTCATTCATGGTTGGCAATCCACATCATTCAATCCCATTCTCAGTTTAAGTCTTAGCATTTGGGATGCTAAGATCTCTCAAACTATGGCTCTGATACCAACTTGTGAGGCCCCGATCCCGGGTGACCCCACAGAGGTTGGTTTTCATCATAACACATAGCTCTTAAACTAAAAACTTTCACAGATAGCAGCGGAATTTAAAACATAATTGTCAAACATGAAATAATGTCTGAATTAAACATAATTGATTGCCAACACCACCGGATTCTCTATCTTGATGCCCGAGCTTCACATTTCTTCTTACCATAGCTTTAACCTGACATACATTCTAAAATGTCAGCTTACGCTCGTGAGTTCTAGTTTTCATAAAACATCGTAAATGTTTTGTTAAGTTAAAACATATTTAACATAAAACATCATTTCGTTCACATAATTCAAAACCTTGTCACATAAACATCCTAATCATCATTATACAACAACTGCTACCGAGTGTAACAGTGGGCATATGCCGGCACAAGGCTCCATAAGCGTTGATCTGACCAGCCGAAGCATTCTGCAGATCTATACTTACCCAGTAACAAGTACAGGAGCAACCATACTTACCCCATACGAATATGGGAGCAACGTCATACTTACCCCGTAACAAGTACGGGAGCAACTATACTTACCTAGTAACAAGTACTGGAGCAACCATACTTACCCCATACGAATATGGGAGAAACATCATACTTACCCCGTAATAGGTACGGGGGCAACCATACTTACCCAGTAACAAGTACTGGAGCAACCATCATTCATCATGACATGATATACTAGCACTATACCATCATTCAGCATAACATCGTAACCTTATCCTAATAACATAAGATTATTCATAACAGGCTATGCTAGTATCATATCATCATAACATCCTAGCATCATACACAGGTCATGATAGAGCATATCATCATATCATTTATCATGGCATCATAAACACATTATGCTAGCATATAATCATCATAGCATGTTATCATACAGTCCATCATCATAACTTACTAACATGCATTCGTCATACTTAACATACTTTCATGCATAAACCATGCTAACACATAAGCATGCATACATAGTCATGGCACATCATCTTTCTTTCATCAGCGTCATAAGCACATAACATCATAAACATAACAATAAGCATGTATGCCAGCCCAAAACATTAAACATAAAATAGGGCGACTAGAACTCACCTGAAAGTAGCTCCTTGTATTCCTGACCGAACTCCTTAGCCAAGACTCAAGAACCTACATCGGTTACATCGTCTCATTACATTACATTACATTACATTCTTAGACTTAGGATTTATTCTAAGTCCTTATAGCTATCTTAACCAGTTTCCAGCATACGAAAACCCTCATGTTCTCGAACTGGCTGAGTATTCGAACCCCTAGGTATACGAACTCATAGGGTTCACGAAATACTCAATGTACTTGAAATATTAGTGTACTGGAGCTCCCATGAGTATTCGAAACTCCCAGTATACTCGAAATCCACATACTCGAAATGAATAAACATGAATTTCGAGTACTCCCCAAGGCATATTTTCGGGTACTCATTTTTCATACTAAACCATCTCAGAAATTCATCTAAGAACATGGGGATCTAGTTCTGGGTTCCTTATGTTGTTATCAATACGTTAGAATCACAAAGTTTCGAACTTTTAAGCATAAAGGTGTGAGCTTTATGCATAAGTTCACTTTTTCATAAAAATCCTAACTTTCTCGCATAGAGCACTTACTTGTAGTTAGGTGATCCTCCTTGTAGCTTCTCGTGCGTTCCTTCTTCTCCTGGAGCGATTTACAGTCGATTCTTGATGTTCTTGAACTTCAACTTCGAGTACTTGAGAGAAACTGTGCTCCTAGCCAAAGGTATGCACGATTCCCAAGGCACTCATATGTATAGGCAAGATACACAAACTTGGTACTCGAAATCATGTCTAAATTTCGAGAACTCAAGTACTCAAGATCCATTTCGAGTACACCCCATTTCATGAACTCGACTTAAGGTATTTTCCGTTTATAATTTTCCGACAAGTTAATTATTCGTTACCCATTCGTAAATTCGAATAACTTGTATTTAGAAAATTTGGGATGTTACAATTTTTCATGAAAATTACTTCATTACAATGTTTCAAACATTTATTAAATTCACAATCAACTAAGAGAAATTTATATGTAAGTTATCATTCTCAAAAAATAATAAAAAAATTATACATAATAGTTTCAAATTCAAAATCCACAAACCAACTAGAAGATTCAATAGAGTATGTATTTTTTTAGGCTCATTAAAAGAAGGCTTTAAAGCAGTTGGAAGAAATTTGTGGATCCATTCACACCCATAACAACTAAGTTGTATGACACAATCCAGAAGGATGCTACCAAAGACATTGTTATTTGGAATGGAGGTGAACAATATGAAGTTAATGTCCATTTGGTGATCAATGTATGGTGGATGTTACAAGGAAATATTGTACATGTAGAAGACGGAAAATTACATGTATGAATTGTCAATGTATCATATAGTTAAGAATTTTTAATGCGTCATATATACATGTTTGACTATTTATAGGTATTCCTTTCAAACTTGCAGTTGTTAGCAATGTTTTAAAAACCGGTTCGAATAGGCTGGTTCAACCGGTTGCCGGTTACTAAACAGGTACGAAACACTCCGGTATTATACAGGTTCTTTCGATCGATTTTGCCGCCGGTATAATCCGGTTTTACCGGTAAAACCGGTATTTACGTTTAAAAAAAACACAAAATTTCGGCTTTTAAGCGATCGTGAACTTGATGCGTTTAACAAGCCAATGTCGTAATCCTATTATGCACTTTTATTTAAAAAAAATTATTAGAATTTGAGTACTTTTAAATTATTTTGGATGAATTTGAGTACGTTTTGAATTGTTTTTGGATGAATTTTTTTTACTTTTTGGAAACTTATTTGAGTATAAGTTGTATTTTATATAATTCTATGGTTAATTAGTGTGTCCGGTTGAACCATCCGGTACAATCTGGTTCAACCGGTTGAACCATTTTTTAGGCAAATCCGGTACACCTAAAATACCGGTTTTTAGAACATTGGTTGTTAGCTTTTGCAATGGCAATTGGTTTATAGATTTTGAATTTGAAATTATTATGTTTGGTTTTGATGATAATTTTTTAAAGAAATAACATACATATAAATTTCCTATAATTTATTGTGAATTAAATAAATGTTTTAAACATTATAATTGTAGGAGCACCGTTCATATAATAATATAAATATTTTTATTAATTTAATATTTGAGATTATAATACAATCTCAAACAAAACTGAATGTTCAAACACTTTCAGTGAAAATAGAATTATAATAAAAACCAAAAGATTAAAACAATAACAGAAAAAGAAAAGGTGTTGGCTTAGGATTTCTGTTCAATAGATTTTACTTAAAACAGATTTCGGGCCAATAATGTGAATCCCGTCTGTACTGCCGGAGTTAACCTAAAACTCGAAATTTTACATGAAACAAGAGTGTTTAACACGAGGAATCGATCTTGTAAGTTGTTGAGAACTCAACAAAGTATCTTCTTGTGTTGTGAACTTGTGTTTTTGTGTTTCAAAGATTGTAGAGATTTCTCTACTTGGCAAAGAAAACAAGAGACCAAATGTCTCTATTTATACATGTATCATATGGTATTCCAAAGGTTGTCATTATTTCAATTAACAAGCCTATTCATGCTTGGTTAATAACCAATTCATGATAAATGAATTGGCCATCATGTTCATTAACAAACCAATTCATGGCTTCGTTAATAGCAAATTCAAAATTTCTTTTAACACTTTACACAACATAATTTCAAGCATCGATATCTCATTCATCTTAGCTCCGTTTTGAACCCAATTATGTTCCTAACAATTTTTTTCACGTCATAGAACAAAAAACATAATATGTACTATCATGGTCCAAATTTAATAATATAACATATTTATTATTAAAATTCATAAGGTAGTTTTCGAGAAAAATAACCAATTCATCACCCCAAAATTTGATTATTTTAGATTACGTAGTTTAACTAAAAAGATTAAATAAAAAAATAATTAAAGGGGTAAATTTTCGTTTTTTGCCCTTTTTATATCCCATCATGTTAACAATAATTAAATTAAGGGATGAAATTATCATAAATTATTGAAATAAAGGATGTTAATTGTAATTAGCAAAAATAAATGACCTAATCCATAATTATATGCATACATAAATGATGAATCTTGTAATTTACTCAATTAGCAATGGTTAAATTAAAGGATGAAATTGTTATAAATTATTGAAATAAAGGATGTTATTTGTATTTAGTAAAGATAAATGACCTAATCTATTACATGTATACATAAAGGATGAATTTTGTAATTTACTCTACCAAAAACACACACTTCAATCAAATCCTAAACCAATTGGTTTCTATAATGAGCTACGACTGCTTGCCAATGTGGGATTAGCCCACTTGGTAGAGACATTTTCTCTTATAAACGAGGTCTTGGGTTCAAAACCAAGTAAAAATGGAATATTGGGTGTAGCTTAAGAGTAAGAGTATGATAATATTACTGTTCCAAAAAAAAGCTACGTCTGCTAAATATTAAGTAATCATTACATCAAAATATAGGTAGAAATAATCACGTGGTAATTATGTCTGAAATAATAAATAAGCCTTGGAAAAAAAATGAAAGATGCATTATATGTGATAAAGACTAGTTTTGAATAAATTAAGGGGCCTGTTAGGGAGACGCCAAGCTGGTTCAACATACACCATCCATACGACCCGTAAAAGGCTTTACGGGTCGTATTGAAAAGAATATTCTGACAAAATCTGACACGTCAAATCATAGGGCTGACGCAGGGCTGACACGCGGTACATACGGCCCGTAAAGGGCAATACGGGTCGTATTGGACGCCAATAATTTGAACTTTAGAATGGACGTAATAGCTGTGTTCTGGACGCGTTGATCGCTTGGAGGGGATGATGCGGTGGATGACGGAGCGTATGGTTGCATCTGCTGGCATGGATGCTCCCGTATTTCTAGGACCGGGACATCATGCGGATCCTGGTGGTCATGCTTAGTTATTTTTTTGTATTTTCTCTTTTCTCTTTTTGCATTTTGATGTATGGACATTACTTTACTATTCGGATGTATGTTTTTTTATTTTGTATGTATGTTGTGTATGGCGTGATTCTTTGTTTTATCTTTTATTATATAATTAAAAAATGTGCGTGTTTGTGAAATGAAAAATAGATAGTTAACAATTTTTCTTAAAACCGTGTTATTTACGTTCTGATGACTATTGTTTTAAAATCATTAAACACGATTACGTTAAAATAATTTACAAACAAAACATTTAAATTTACGAAAATCATAACTACCTATGTTAAAAAAAATTGTTATTTAAATTTAAATATCACGATGTTAAAATATTTTTCAAACAAAACAAGTAGGCAAAATAATTAAATAATAACGTTAAAATACTTATTATTTTACAACAAAACAATTAAAAATGGTTACGTTTTTCTTTTGAACAATTAAACGATATTATAAGTTACTTAAACACGTACCGTACGTGTTGCGTTTACGAATACCGGATTTCAAAACAAAGTACGATTAGACGCTATTATAAACATATATTATTTATAACTTAAAAATTAAACAACTAGACGATATGATATAACAATTAACGTTAAACGCGTACGTATACCGAAATTCAAACAAAGTATGATTTTATAACATATATATATATATATAATAAATTATATATTATATATTTAATATATAACGTTAAAACCGTACGTATAGAGTTTAACTATAATTACGTTAAAATATATCTTTTAACCATTTAAAACAGTTAGACAGTTACAATGTTACAAATAAGTTAAACACGTACGTATATCGGGCGGAAAAAACAAAAGTTATAAATTTTCAGGTTTAAAAACGAGTCGTATAGGCCAATACTACTCGTATTCTGTCTTCAGCCCCAGACATCTCACTGACATTTTCTGACACACTCTGACGCCTTTACGGCTCGTATAGAGCCAGATAGGTGTTAACTGATCAGTAGGGGGTGTCCAAATAACGCGCCCCTAAATTAATCACGTGGTAATTATATGTCTGAAATAATAAATTAGCCTCGGGAAAAGAAATGAAAGATACATTATATGTGATAATGACTAGTTTTGAATAAATTTGTTTTAAAACATTGTTGAAATTAAACACATTATAACAATACACTTGATATTTAAGTTTAGACGTATTAACTAAGGGTGTTGTTATTCTCACACCCACATTTTTTAAAAATACACCCCTGAGATGGCCCGTAATGGCCAGTACGGCCCGTCTCAGGCCTCAGTCAAACATTCGCTCCTGACAACCTGTGCCAATGATTGGGAGCAAGACGGGCCGTACTGGCCAGGACGGCCCGTCTCATTGATCGTACAGACATTCCCTGCAACCTAGTACAATGATTTGACAGTAAGACGGCCCGTACTGGCCAATACGGCCCGTCTTACTTTTTCAATTCTGACAAAAGGACATTGATTTGACCCAGTACGGGCCGTAAAGGCCATTACGGGCCGTCTTGAACATTTTCAAATTTGTATATAAGCATGAATCGTTTCAAACGAACGCGTAACTTTCGAATTTAAATATAATTCACGATAATTCTTATCTGTAACGATGTCGTTTTGGGACGGGAGTTTTTTCAACTATTCCGTGCCAGATTTGAACGAAGAGCCTCCTGTCGAGTATTCATACGTCACGATAGATCTGAATGCTGAACCTAACGCTGATGTCGGTTTTGACAGTCAAGCATCGTATGGGTTCGTGTATGACGACAGTAAACAAAGTTACACGGAGGAGGGTTATGAAGAAAAGCCGGGGGCTTCAAACGTTAACTGGAAAACCAAAGAGGTAACTTAAATGAAACATAAATGTTAATAATTGTATATTATCGCTATCCATTTAAGGTATTTATTATTATTTTTATATGTCAGGAGTTTATGACTGAGGAAGCGCTGGTAGGGTGGGTGAAAAGTAGAGCAGTAGACAATGGTTACATTGTAGTCAAAAGAAGAACGAAGAAATCAAAGAGAACAGGCAGTGTAATCAAAGTTTGGCTCATGTGTGACCGTGGTGGCGAGTACAATAGCATCGCAATCCTTAGACGGTCAGGTAGCAAGAAAATCGGTTGTCCGTTTCAACTGGTAGGGTTATACAACGAAGTTAGTGAATCCTGGAAATTACAGGTGATTAACGACAATCACAATCACGAACCTGCTCAGAATCTAGAGGGTCATCCATATGTTAGAAGATTCACTCAGGAGGAAGAAGATCTGGTTGAGAATCTGACCGAGCGACACATGGATCCTCGTAACATACTTTCGAGCATAAAGAAACATAACCCTGCAAATGTATCCATCCCTAGGGATGTATACAATTTACAGCAGAAGTTAAAAAACAAGAAGAAATTCAGTGATACTCCGATGCAGGTCCTGGAAAACGTGCTTCACAGTCAGCGGTACGTTTACTATACCCGGGAGGATCCTGAAACAAACGTCGTGGAAGACATTTTCTTCTGTCATCCAAAATCGTATTGCTGGTGGCGTGCATTTCCGCACGTACTGATGATGGACGCGACGTACAAAACGAACCAGTACAGGCTTCCATTTATTCAAATTGTTGGCGTGACTTCCACACACCAGACGTTTTGTATTGCTCACGCGTTCGTAAGCAAAGAGCGTGAGGAGAACTACGTCTGGGTCTTGGAAATGGCTAAGAGTATGTTGAATAAGTGTATGGAGCCACGTGTGATCATAACAGATCGAGACCTTGCTGTTATGAATGCGTGTCGTAAAGTGTTTCCAGAAGCTGCAAAATATCTCTGTAGATGGCACATAGACGAAAATATTGCCAAACACTGCAAGGCAAGCTTTTCGGACGCAGACTGGAAGAAATTCAAAGGTCGATGGGCGAATTTGTGTAACTCTCCGACAACAGAGTTATACGATTATAACTACAACCGTCTGTACGAAAGACTTATCAAAGACGACAAAAAAAGTAAGCATCATATACCATCATTATGTTGAATCATATCATCATTAGTTTTTTGTTTCATTTCAGGGGTTCTGGAGTATCTGACGCACACCTGGTTAAACAGCTACAGAGATATGTTTGTAACAGCATGGACCAATAGAACGCGCAACTTTGGTCAACGTACAACAAACCGGGTGGAAAGTCAGCACTCGAACCTAAAACAATTACTCAGATCACCAAACAGCACGCTTGCCTCGCTTGTCGGTTTCGTAAATGAAATCGTGCAAGCACAGGAGGTAAAAATGAAACATGATTTTGAAACAAGCTTGATTAAAACTATGGGTCATCATAAACTACCAATATTTGATAACCTTCGAGGAAAGGTGTCCCATAAAGCTCTTGATTTGTTGGTCGAGGAAAAAGACAAAATAAGAGTCATGCGTGACAAAAATATGACGTGTGGCCACCAACTTTGGACGAGTTGTGAGTTGCCGTGCACTTGTAATATATCAAAATATTACAACACAGGTTCGTAATATTAAATGTAAATATTAGATGTTTCGCACGTACTTAGTTTTATATTTATATTAACTCTAATTATAAATTATGCAGATAACAAGATACCGCTCTCAGATATAGATATTTTTTGGACAAAACTTAACGCAGCTAACCCAACACTGTTAGAAGAAGAAGAAATAGATGTTATAGGACAAATGGGTTTGGTTACAGAAGAAATAAATTACAAACCTCCTGAAATCAAAAAAAGTCTAATAAAGAAGGTCTTGGCGTAGGTATTTCCAAACAAAAGCGACAAAAAGGCGCCTTCAGTTCAAAAAGATACACGTGGTCGTCCAACTTTAAAGGCACAAAAACAAAAAGAGCAAGAGCAAGACGTTGTTAAAGATAATTTAGCGTCTCAAGAAAGTACATTTGAACCTTCGAGGCATAGTTCGTTTACAGCTGTGACCGAGAATAGTCAGAAACCCGTCTTTCGGCGCGGCCGTTCCACATCGGTATCAAAAACAATGCCACCATCGGACTCGCTAAGTCAAAACGAATTCCGTTTTCCACGTAACATGAAACCAGAAGGATTAAACAATGTTTATCGCTTCGGTCATCACATCCTTCCTCTCCTTCAACCTTACGTGATAAACATACAAGATGTCCAGCCAGATGGTAACTGTGGTTTTCGTTCTGTAGCCGTAGGCTTAGGATTCGATGAAAGTCATTGGGCATTTATTCGACAACAACTCTTGCATGAATTGGATTTCAACGCAAATCTGTACAGATATGTGTTTAACTCCTACGACCCAGATTCTTATGATGTACTACGCAACACAATAAATTGGCAACAGATTGCACCTGCTCCCGCCGAACATTGGATGTTTATGCCTCACACAGGTTTAGTAATTGCTCAAAGATTTGGCGTAATCGTTCACGTTTTCAGCAGAGGAGGTCCTCAAACCATTTTTCCTTTGTGGACATCTGCTAATAGTTTGCCGCGACATAACGTCGTATCAGTAATTCATCTTGGCCAACATTTCGTTAATGTTACCTTACAAGGATGTTATCCAATGCCAACGGTAAATCCTATCAGGAAACGTTACCGAAATGATGCCGCATCCGACTGGGAGTTCGTATATCATGACAGGCTGCAAGAATACCAAAGATTTTTAGATGAAAATAAGTTGGTCGACTATATAGACGTTTAAATGTAATAAAAAAATTCTTTAATGAAGTATAATAAAAGTGAAATTTTTTTGAATTAAAAAAAAATTTAGAACAGTACGGCCCGTAATGGCCAGTACGGCCCGTACTGTTCTAGATTAAATTCAAGATTTACTTTTCATTTTTTACTTTTCCACACACATACACCCACATTTCCTCTCGTCTTGGTCTATACACCCCGTCTTGGTGCTTCAAACTTTCGATACCAGGTATGTATTTTCGCCCGTAGATCATGAATATGTGTTTAGATTAGGTTTTTGATCGAAATAGGACCTGTTTAGGGCGTTTTTAACTTTTCGAATAATGAACAAGACGGGCCGTCTTGGCCACTACGGCCCGTCTTGCTCATTCAAAATTTAAATCAGTCAACAACAAGACGGGCCGTCCTGACCATTACGGGCCGTCTTGTTCAATAAATGAAGAAGGTGACCTTTGGCCTGGTATGGCCAAGACGGGCCGTCATGCCCATTACGGGCCGTCTTGGCCATACCAGCCTAGTTTTGGCCTGGTATGGACAAGACGGGCCGTCATGCCCATTACGGGCCGTCTTGGCCATACCAGCCTAGTTTTGGCCTGGTATGGCCAAGACGGGCCGTCATGCCCATTACGGGCCGTCTTGGCCATACCAGCCTAGTTTTGGCCTGGTATGGCCAAGACGGGCCGTCATGCCCATTACGGGCCGTCTTGGCCATACCAGCCTAGTTTTGGCCTGGTATGGCCAAGACGGGCCGTCATGCCCATTACGGGCCGTCTTGGCCATACCAGCCTAGTTTTGGCCTGGTATGGCCAAGACGGGCCGTCATGCCCATTACGGGCCGTCTTGGCCATACCAGCCTAGTTTTGGCCTGGTTTGGCCAAGACGGGCCGTCATGCCCATTACGGGCCGTCTTGGCAAGAAATTTTTTTAACGTTTATTCGTTTTTCGGTTTTTTCAGCTTATACATTTATTACTGAGATGGATGTCGAGATGCTACATCAGGAGGAGGTCGCCCAGCAGGGGCCGCCGTTAGATCCGGAGACACTAGCGCTCTCGCAGCACGAGTGGCTGCAGTTTGAGCCACAGTCAGCGGTGTGGACGAGGTGCCGTCGAATTTTGCGGATGAGCGTGCCGACGCCCCGTTGTATAGATTGGGGTCTTCTGGCTGATGCCGGGGAGGCGGTTCGTGCGAGAGCCATCCTCGGCGAGGACATGCAGTGGACTCGCTTGTTCGATCTCGCGGATCTGCCAACCTACCGGTTGATCACTGTGGAGTTTCTATCCACATTTAGATACCGAGCTCACCAGGCCGCAATTCGGGAGGAGGATGACGAGGAGCTTCCTCCGGATATCGAGTTCTCTTTATGCGGCCAGCACTTCGAGACGTCGATCTAGCGGTTCGCCGTGCACTTAGGCATCTATTACGAGCCGGAGACCGTTCGTGACGACTTCGCACAGGGCTTGACGCGGGGGGAGGAGGGGGTTATGAGGGCCTGGTGGTCCCAGGTATCAGATACGCCCTTCACCGGCCCCCGGGTACGGGCCTCGACGATCAGAGATCCACTGATCCGTTACATCCACCGCTGCATCGTGACGACCATCTTAGGTCGCGGTCAGAGCCAGGAGTGGGTGATGACGACAGATCTGTTTTATCTGCACTCACTCATTGTTGGCAGGCCGTGCAACCTGGCACGGTGTTTTGCGTTGTACTATGCCTCCTTCTACCACCGACAGGAGCACGGTACATTGTGGGGTGGCGCCTTTGTCACCCACATCGCCCGCAGCAGAGGCATGGTTGGCATGCTTGAGGATCTGCCGGCGATCGAGCCTCATAAGCTCGATCGGCGGACGGTCCTCAGCATGAAACTTGCCGCCGACATCCCGGGTCTGGGATTGCGGTTTATTGGGCTGGACGGCCGCCCGTTTCAGCCGGCCCAGGTCATTGTATTGCCAGACCAGCAGCAGCAGCAGGACGGTGGCCCGATACCGGAGCCCGAGCCGATTCGGGAGGAGCCGGTTCTGTCACCGTCGCGCGAGGAGGAGCCTCCGCAGCATCCACCGCACGTTTACCGTGCGGTGCGCCTGACCGAGCCACTCTAGGCGTTGTTGCACCAGATTGCCGCCCGGTGCGACGAGACGGCCCAGCGGATGGAACGCATCGAGCGACGGCTCAATCGGTACGAGGATTTGGTCCAGTGGACAGTCGCGTCAGAGCATGCGCGACGGGACGGGACACAGCTTCCACCGTTCCCGGAGCCACGCGTCTACGCAGATACCGGATCGGACGCTGGACCATCCGGATCGTAGTTCATTTTGTATTTTGTTTCCTTGTATATAAAACCGTACAGTGTATATACGTATGTTTCTTTCTGCATTTGTATTGTTTCTGTTTGTGTTGTTTGATATTTGCGCGAAAAACTTTATATTGTTTAAATTATTTTAATTAACGTAAACAAACTAATTATAAAATGAAATATTTAGTTAAAACGACATTATGACGTTTAATTAACGTAATAGTCGTGTATCGTTCAAATAACTTACATAATAAACGTATATCGTTAAAAATTAAATTTAAATACGTAAATTAAGTTTAAATAAAATAAATAACACATATCGTTCAAATAATTCACGTATTAAACGTATATCGTTAAAAATATTTAAATACGTAAATTATGATTAAATAAAATAAATTAAATCAAGACGGCCCGTACTGGCCAGAACGGGCCGTACCAAGGTTTTCAAAACTGGTTGGCACCCAAAATGGATTGGAAAAATAAGCTTGGGCCAAGACGGGCCGTACTGGCCATTACGACCCGTTCCACAGAATGTTTCACTGATTCCAAGGAATTCCCTGGAATGTTTGTCTGTAATCAATACGGCCCGTAATGGCCAGTACGGGCCGTCTCAGCCCGCAGGGGTGTAAAAATAAATGACCTAATCCATAAGTATATGCATACATAAATGATGAATCTTGTAATTTACTCAATTAGCAATGGTTAAATTAAAGGATGAAATTGTTATAAATTATTGAAATAAAGGATGTTATTTGTATTTAGTAAAGATAAATGACCTAATCTATTACATGTATACATAAAGGATGAATTTTGTAATTTACTCTACCAAAAACACACACTTCAATCAAATCCTAAACCAATTGGTTTCTATAATGAGCTACGACTGCTTGCCAATGTGGGATTAGCCCACTTGGTAGAGACATTTTCTCTTATAAACGAGGTCTTGGGTTCAAAACCAAGTAAAAATGGAATATTGGGTGTAGCTAATGAGTAAGAGTATGATAATACTACTGTTCCAAAAAAAAGCTACGTCTGCTAAATATTAAGTAATCATTACATCAAAATATAGGTAGAAATAATCACGTGGTAATTATGTCTGAAATAATAAATAAGCCTTGGAAAAAAAATGAAAGATGCATTATATGTGATAAAGACTAGTTTTGAATGAATTAAGGGGCTGTTAGGGAGACGCCAGGCTGGTTCAACATACACCATCCATACGACCCGTAAAGGGCTTTACGGGTCGTATTGAAAAGAATATTCTGACAAAATCTGACACGTCAAATCATAGGGCTGACGCAGGGCTGACACGCGGTACATACGGCCCGTAAAGGGCAATACGGGTCGTATTGGACGCCAATAATTTGAACTTTAGAATGGACGTAACAGCTGTGTTCTGGACGCGTTGATCGCTTGGAGGGGATGATGCGGTGGATGACGGAGCGTATGACTGCATCTGCTGGCGTGGATGCTCCCGTATTTCCAGGACCGGGACATCATGCGGATCCTGGTGGTCATGCTTAGTTATTTTTTTTGTATTTTCTCTTTTCTCTTTTTGTATTTTGATGTATGGACATTACTTTACTATTCGGATGTGTAACACCACAATTTTCTAATACAAGTATTTGAATTCTACGTACGAGTAACGGGTAAGTAACTTGCTAGAAAAGGGACGAAAAATGACTGAGTTCAGGTCTCAAAGTCGGGTACTCGAATTTAAGTTCGAATACACTAGTTCTCGAAAACCAAGTATTCGAAATCCACAATTTCGAGTACAAGACACTGCCTATAAATAGTAGTGCCTTGGGAAACGTGCTAACCTTTGTCTGGAAGCACAGTCTCTCGAGTATACGAAGGGGATTTCGAGAACTCCAAGAAACGAGCTTTTGTTCGACCAAACAAAAGAAGAAAAGCACGGGATTCTACCAGGAGAATCAGCTACCTTCAAGTAAGTGATTCATATATATAAAGCTAGATTTTTATAAAAAAGTTAGGATAGTTATATAAAAAGGGAACTTATGCATAAAGCTCACACCTTTATGCATAAAGTTCGAAACTTTGAGGTACCAGTGTGTAGATAACACCCTAAGGAACCTAGAACTAGCTTCCCAAAGTCTTAGATGAATTTCTGAGACGTTTAATGATGAAATAATGAGTACACGAAATCAGGTATAGAGGGTACTCGAAATCATACATTGTTATTTCGAATATATTATTATTTCGAGTACATGACTGTTTCGAATACAAGGATACTTCGTGTACAGGGCATTTCGAGTACAAGGGTCATTTCGTGTACACATGCTACTTCGAATACACTTAATGATTTCGAGTACAATCCATTTCGTGAACTCCAGGAAATTCGTGTACATGGGTTTCGAGTATGGGGTGTGTAATGAACCTCCAGTGTTTCGGATACTTAGCTAAGATCCGGGAACTTGAGTTTATAATGGGGACTAGATGGTTATGAGAACTTAGAATAATTTCTAAGTCTAAGAATGTGATGTAATAGGATGATGTAATGATGTACGTTCCTTGAGTCCTAGCTAAGGAGTTCGGCTAAGGAAAACAGGAGTCTACTATCAGGTGAGTTCTAGACGCCCTCTTTTATGTTTGATGTTTTGGGCTGACATGCATGCTTATTGTGATGTCTATGATGTTATGTGCTTATGATGATGATGAATGAATGATGATATGCCCTGACTATATATGCATGTTTATGTGTTAGCATGGTGTATGCATGAAAGTATGCTAATTATGATGAACGCATGATAAATGAGTTATGATGATAAATAACATGACATGATAATGATGCTAGCATATGATATGATGATGACTTTATGATCACATGCTTCATGACGATAACTATGAGAATAGTTATGGGGATATGGCAAGGTCCTAGGTGGCTAGGATGATAGTATGATCCCATGATGTTATGATATGATAACAATGCTAGTATGTTATGATGGTATGATGAAATGAGGCTAGTATGACATGCCTAAGATGCCATGATTAACCCGATGAATGATGTTATAATGCTAGCATGAAATGTATGAGGATTATTATGAATGACGGTATGATGCTAGTGTATCATGTATGATGAATGAATGATGTCCCTATACGTGCTATAGGATATGTGAGAATGATGATGCTCCGGTACTTATACTGGGTGAATATGAATGATGACCTGATTGTATCAGGATACGAACAGCCGATCGGGCTATAAACAGGGGAGTCGATCGGACTATAAACAGGGAGCCGACCGGGCTATAAACATGAGAGTCGACTGGACTATAAACATGGAGTCGACCGGACTATAAACAAGAGAGTCGACCGGACTATAAACATGGAGCCGACCGGGCTATAAACTCGGAGCCGATCGGGCTATAAACATGGTAAGAGCCGATCGGGCTATAAACATGGTAAGAGTCGATCGGACTATAAACATGGTAAGATTCGATCGGACTATAAACATGGAGCTTTGTGCCGGCATAAGCCCACTGTTCGTATGGTGACAGTGGAACGTAAGACGATGATGGAAATGATGATATGTGCTAAGGTTATGGACTATGTGTATGAAATGATGTTTATGATATGTATGTTTAATGTTGTTTTACGAAAACTAGAACTCACCAGCGTAAGCTGACTTGATTTAGCATGTATGTCAGGTTAAAGCTATGATAAGAGAAGGCATAGAGCTCGGGCATCAATCCAGACGATCCGTTGGTTTTGGCAATTCGATATGATTTTGATACAGACACTTTATTAAATTCTGTTTATCAAACTATGTTTACATTTCCGCTGCATGATTATGAAAGTTTTTAGTTTAAGAGCTATGTGTTATGATGAAAACCAACCTCTGCGAGGTGCCCGGTTTCGGGGCCTCACAAGTTGGTATCAGAGCCATAGTTTGAGAGATCTTAGCATCCCAAATGCTAAGACTTAAACTGAGAATGGGATTAAGTGACGCGGATTGCCAACCACGGATGAACGGATGCCACGAGCTGAATGTTTATGTATGAGTTAAGGGTTAGATGTAAGGTTATGTATATAGTAAGTGTCATGCACATTGAAGAGATGGGATGGGAAACGTTTAGAGCCTATGAGTTGGGTAAATGGTTAATAACACCTGATCAACGTCATTAACGATTTACAAAGCTTATTCCGTGCTAAACTGATTCCTATACTAACTCATCAATTGTTGCATCCTGTAGATAGTTAGATGGCTGGACAAAAGGGTAGACCACGTAAGCAACCACAGAAACCTGAAGAACCACGTGTCGAGAGTGAAGAACCCGTCAATGAAGACGACCACGAGCACAGCGAGCAACCTGAGAATGAAGATGAGTTTACTCTAGAGCCTATTGTGGTGAAGGCTATTTCTGATGAGGTCTGCAAAATTATGGATGAAAAACTACCAGCCTTGATTGCTAAGGCACTGAAGGATGCTCTAAAAGACAAGTCTGAAGGAACTAAGGAGAGTACTAAAGAAGATGAGGTGGTGATCATCGAGACTAAGAGCGGCGACTCTATGACTGGGAAACTGAAGGGCTGTGACTACAAGTCCTTCAAAGGATGCAACCCACCGACCTTCGATGGTAAGAAAGATGCTGTGGCCACCTGCCACTGGATATCTGCTATGGAGGCTGTTATTTCCATCAGTGAGTGCCGAATTGATCAAGCTGTCAAGTTTGCAGCTCACTCCTTTGTCGAGGAGGCGCTTCACTGGTGGAACACCATTAAGCAGTCCAAGGCTGCAGCCGATATGGATAAGATGACTTGGGATGATCTAAAGGAACTGGTCACTAAGCAGTTCTGTCCCAAGAATGAGCTGGATAAGGTTGAAAGGGAGTTTCTGGTGCTGAAAGCGGGAAGTCTGAATCACAGGCAGTACACTTCACGGTTCAATGAGATGGCAAGACTCGTTCCTCATCTGGTTTCTACCGAGGAACGCAGGGTGAAGTTGTACATGGAGGGCTTGCCTCAAAAAGTAAGAATTCATGTCAAGGCCAATGCTCCTAAGACCTTTGACTCCACTGTTGAACTCAGTGGTATTGTATGGGATGATGTGATGGCCGATGAGCCAGTGAAAGAGGAAACCAGGGTGAAGGAGTCTTCCGGGACTAAGAGAGGTCAAACAGACCAACGAAAGTCTTCTGGCAAGAAGATTAAGCGAGAGGAAACAGGTCTATGCCGTAAGTGTGGCAAAAGCCACTCTGGGCTGTGCCGTGTGGGCACAAACTTATGCTTTCGATGTGGAAAGGTGGGGCATTTTTCAGCCAATTGCCCCGGTGCTATGAGATGCTACAACTGCAACGGGATGGGACATCTGTCCAAAGATTGTAGACAACCACGGGCCGATGCTTCGGGCTCGGGTAAGAAAGAAGAGAAAGGAAAGGAGAAGCAGAAGGCTAAAGCACGAGCCTTTACGATGACGAAGGATGATGCGATTGAGGACCCTGATGTGGTCACAGGTACCTTTTCTATCAACAATATTCCTGCTTCTGTATTGTTTGATTCTGGTGCCAGTATGAGTTTTGTATCTTCTACTTTCTGTGATGGGTTATCTGGGAAGGTTAAGAAGATAGATCGGGTATTTGATGTAGAGACGGCTAATGGTAAGATGACCAGGGTGACTGAGTCTATTGATGATTGCTATGTTGAGATAGGAGGTCATAGGTTCCCAGTACGATTGTTTCTTATTACCTTAGAAGGATTCGATGTGGTTTTGGGTATGGACTGGTTAGCCAAATATGAGGCTAACATTGTATGTCGACGAAAGATGATATGCCTACGTGCGATGGATGGGAGCTCCGTGACGGTTTATGGTGATAGAGCGATGTATGCGCCTAAGATCATTTCAATGATCAAGGCTAATGTTATGATGAGGCGAGGGTGTGTAGCCTACCTGGCCTACGTGATTGAGGAACGTATGGATATGAGGACGATTGATGATGTTCCCGTGGTGTGTAACTTCCCCGATGTATTCCCTGAGGAATTGCCTGGATTACCACCCGAACGGGAAATTGAGTTCCAGATCGACTTAGTGCCAGGGGCACAACCCGTTGCCAAGGCACCTTACCGTTTAGCTCCAACTGAGATGAAGGAAATGATGACCCAACTACAAGAACTCCTTGATAAAGGTTTTATACGACCGAGTGTCTCTCCGTGGGGAGCACCGGTGCTGTTCGTTAAGAAGAAATATGGAAGCATGCGTATGTGTATCGATTATAGGGAACTGAATAAGTTGACCGTAAAGAACAGGTATCCTCTACCTAGAATTGATGACTTGTTCGATCAATTGCAAGGTGCAATCTGGTTCTCAAAGATAGATCTCCGATCCGGTTACCATCAGTTGAAAGTTCGAGAGCAGGATATTCCAAAGACTGCTTTCCGTACGCGTTATGGACATTACGAGTTTCTCGTTATGTCGTTTGGATTGACGAATGCTCCTGCAACATTTATGCATTTGATGAACAGAGTATGTCGACCGATGCTGGACCGATCGGTGATAGTGTTTATTGATGATATATTGATTTATTCAAAGAACGAGGGAGACCATGCTTGCCACATACGTGAGGTATTGGAGATCCTGAGGAAAGAGAAACTTTATGCTAAATTCTCCAAATGCGCTTTCTGGTTACGAGAGGTACAGTTTCTGGGTCACGTGGTGAACCCAGAAGGCATTATGGTAGATCCAGCTAAAGTTGAAACGATTATGAAATGGAGCCCTCCGAAGTCACCTACGGAAGTACGCAGTTTTCTTGGTTTGGCCGGTTACTATCGGAGATTTATTCAGGACTTCTCCAAGATAGCGACGCCACTGACGAAGCTCACGAAGAAAGACGTAAAGTACGAATGGGGTCCAAACCAAGAACAAGCGTTTTCAGTGCTAACGGAGAAACTTACCCAAGCTCCTGTTCTAGCACTGCCGGATGGAAATGATGATCTTGTTGTGTATGCCGACGCGTCACGACAAGGGTTGGGATGCGTACTCATGCAAAGGGGAAGGGTGATAGCTTATGCTTCGCGCCAGCTAAAGATTCATGAAGCTAACTACCCGACCCACGATCTTGAACTCGCTGCAGTGGTGTTTGCATTGAAAATATGGAGGCACTACTTGTATGGAGTAAGGAGTACCATCTATACCGACCACAAGAGCTTGAAGTACTTCTTCGAGTAAAAGGATTTGAACATGAGGCAGAGACGATGGCTTGAGCTACTAAAGGATTATGATTGTGATATTCTATATCACCCGGGAAAGGCCAATGTAGTGGCAGATGCCTTGAGTCGCAAGACTGATCATCCTGCCATACGAGTAAAATCGTATAGTTTGGTGATAACGCCAGACTTTCTGAATGAGCTCAAGCAGGCGCAACAGGAAGGATTGAAAGAAGAGCATGTGGGTTTTGAACGTGTCTTCGGGCAAGTCAAGAACTTGTAAGACAATGATCACGGTGTGAAAGTACGATTCGGTCATATGTGGGTACCCAGAAATGGGGACATTCGGTCGAGGATTTTAGATGAAGCCCACAAATCACGTTATTCTGTGCATCCCGGTGCGACAAAGATGTATCAAGATCTTCGGAAAGATTATTGGTGGCCGGGCATGAAGTTTAATGTGATGCAGTATGTGAACAGGTGCCTTACTTGTGTGCAAGTGAAGGCAGAACATCAGAAGCCCTACGGATATGTGCAACCTCTAGAGGTATCAGAATGGAAATGGGAACACATCACCATGGATTTCATCACCAAGCTACCGAGGACAGCTAAGCGGCATGATACCATATGGGTGATTGTGGACCGACTGACGAAGAGTGCACACTTCTTTCCTATCAGGGAAACGTATACGCCCAAAAGGTTGTCTGAGTTGTTCGTAAAGGAGATTGTGACTCGACATGGAGTTCCTGTCTCCATTGTGTCAGATCGAGATATGAGGTTTACTTCCAGATTCTGGAAGCAGTTTCATGATGCCATGGGAACGAGGTTAAATATCAGTACCGCCTATCACCCTCAGACGGATGGACAGTCGGAAAGGACTATCCAAACGTTGGAGGATATGCTTAGGGCGTGCATTATCGATTTTGGAGGGAGCTGGGATGACCACTTGCCATTGGTGGAGTTTTCTTACAACAACAGCTACCACTCTAGCATCGGAATGCCCCCATATGAGGCGTTGTACGGAAGACGATGTAGAACCCCGGTGTGCTGGGGTGAAGTTGGGCAGAAAGAAATGGGAAACAAGGCTGCCGTGATTGATATGGCAGAAAAGCTACGGGTGATAAAAGCACGTATGAAAGCTGCGCAAGATCGCCAAAAGTCTTACCCGGACAAGCGTCGAAGATCGATTGAGTTTGATGTTGGCGATCGAGTGCTGCTGAAAGTATCACCATGGAAGGGTATCATTCGATTCAGAAAGCGAGGGAAGTTGAGTCCGAGGTACATCGGACCGTTTCCGATAAAGGGAAGGGCAGGGAAAGTCGCGTATCGACTGGACCTACCAGAGGAGCTGAACGGGATTCATCTTACCTTCCACGTGTCACATCTTAGAAAGTGCTTGGCAGACGAGCAGGCGCATGTTCCTTTGGATGACATTGAGATAGATGACCGACTGAACTATATTGAAGAACCAGTTGCCATTGTGGATACGAAGGAAAAGCAGCTACGGAATAAAACGGTTCGTCAAGTAAGAGTTCAGTGGAAGCATCGGAAGGGTTCAGACACGACGTGGGAATTGGAAGACGAGATGAGGAAGTTGTATCCACATTTGTTCGATATGTAACGAGGCAGGTTTCGGGACGAAACCTATTATAAGGAGGGGAGACTTGTAACACCCCAATTTTCTAATACAAGTATTTGAATTCTACGTACGAGTAACAGGTAAGTAACTTGCTAGAAAAGGGACGAAAAATGACTGAGTTCAGGTCTCAAAGTCGGGTACTCGAATTTAAGTTCGAATACACTAGTTCTCGAAAACCAAGTATTCGAAATCCACAATTTCGAGTACAAGACACTGCCTATAAATAGTAGTGCCTTGGGAAACGTGCTAACCTTTGTCTGGAAGCACAGTCTCTCGAGTATACGAAGGGGATATCGAGAACTCCAAGAAACGAGCTTTTGTTCGACCAAACAAAGGAAGAAACGCACGGGATTCTACCAGGAGAATCAGCTACCTTCAAGTAAGTGATTCATGTATATAAAGCTAGATTTTTATAAAAAAGTTAGGATAGTTATATAAAAAGGGAACTTATGCATAAAGCTCACACCTTTATGCATAAAGTTCGGAACTTTGAGGTACCAGTGTGTAGATAACACCCTAAGGAACCTAGAACTAGCTTCCCAAAGTCTTAGATGAATTTCTGAGACGTTTAATGATGAAATAATGAGTACACGAAATCAGGTATAGAGGGTACTCGAAATCATACATTGTTATTTCGAATATATTGTTATTTCGAGTACATGACTGTTTCGAATACAAGGATACTTCGTGTACAGGGCATTTCGAGTACAAGGGCCATTTCGTGTACACATGCTACTTCGAATACACTTAATGATTTCGAGTACAATCCATTTCGTGAACTCCAGGAAATTCGTGTACATGGGTTTCGAGTATGGGGTGTGTAATGAACCTCCAGTGTTTCGGATACTTAGCTAAGATCCGGGAACTTGAGTTTATAATGGGGACTAGATGGTTATGAGGACTTAGAATAATTTCTAAGTCTAAGAATGTGATGTAATGGGATGATGTAATGATGTAGGTTCCTTGAGTCCTAGCTAAGGAGTTCGGCTAAGGAAAACAGGAGTCTACTATCAGGTGAGTTCTAGACGCCCTCTTTTATGTTTGATGTTTTGGGCTGACATGCATGCTTATTGTGATGTCTATGATGTTATGTGCTTATGATGATGATGAATGAATGATGATATGCCCTGACTATATATGCATGTTTATGTGTTAGCATGGTGTATGCATGAAAGTATGCTAATTATGATGAACGCATGATAAATGAGTTATGATGATAAATAACATGACATGATAATGATGCTAGCATATGATATGATGATGACTTTATGATCACATGCTTCATGACGATAACTATGAGAATAGTTATGGGGATATGGCAATGTCCTAGGTGGCTAGGATGATAGTATGATACCATGATGTTATGATATGATAACAATGCTAGTATGTTATGATGGTATGATGAAATGATGCTAGTATGTTATGATGGTATGATGAAATGAGGCTAGTATGACATGCCTAAGATGCCATGATTAACCCGATGAATGATGTTATAATGCTAGCATGAAATGTATGAGGATTGTGATGAATGACGGTATGATGCTAGTGTATCATGTATGATGAATGAATGATGTCCCTATACGTGCTATAGGATATGTGAGAATGATGATGCTCCGGTACTTGTACTGGGTGAATATGAATGATGACCTGATTGTATCAGGATACGAACAGCCGATCGGGCTATAAACAGGGGAGTTGATCGGACTATTAACAGGGAGCCGACCGGGCTATAAACATGAGAGTCGACCGGACTATAAACATGGAGTCGACCGGACTATAAACAAGAGAGTCGACCGGACTATAAACATGGAGCCGACCGGGCTATAAACACGGAGCCGATCAGGCTATAAACACGGAGCCGATCGGGCTATAAACATGGTAAGAGCCGATCGGGCTATAAACATGGTAAGAGCCGATCGGGCTATAAACATGGTAAGAGTCGATCGGACTATAAACATGGAGCCTTGTGCCGGCATAAGCCCACTGTTCGTATGGTGACAGTGGAACGTAAGACGATGATGAAAATGATGATATGTGCTAAGGTTATGGACTATGTGTATGAAATGATGTTTATGATATGTATGTTTAATGTTGTTTTACGAAAACTAGAACTCACCAGCGTAAGCTGACTTGATTTAGCATGTATGTCAGGTTAAAGCTATGATAAGAGAAGGCATAGAGCTCGGGCATCAATCCAGAAGATCCGTTGGTTTTGGCAATTCGATATGATTTTGATACAGACACTTTATTAAATTCTGTTTATCAAACTATGTTTACATTTCCGCTGCATGATTATGAAAGTTTTTAGTTTAAGAGCTATGTGTTATGATGAAAACCAACCTCTGCGAGGTGCCCGGTTTCGGGGCCTCACAAGTTGGTATCAGAGCCATAGTTTGAGAGATCTTAGCATCCCAAATGCTAAGACTTAAACTGAGAATGGGATTAAGTGACGCGGATTGCCAACCACGGATGAACGGATGCCACGAGCTGAATGTTTATGTATGAGTTAAGGGTTAGATGTAAGGTTATGAATATTTGTAATTATCAATTAGTTGATAAATATATATTACGTTTATTATTATTTAAATATTAATTAGATTAATATTTATTTAATTAAATCTTATTATCTAAATTTGAAAGATTTAAAATTTAAATTAAAGAGTTTTTTTAAATTTAAATCCTAAAATTTTGATATATATCAAGAAGAATGAAAAACGTAAATTGGCAATTCAAAATTGTTTTTGTTGCTTCCTTGCGTCACCCTCTGCAACTCATATTCACGTTGCCGATCAACTCATCCCGGCCAACTGTAGTGCCGATTAGGCTTCTATCGTAGGTCCCTACGATTCACCCAATTGTTTGGATAAAGTGTGGTCGGGTTTCAAGCAGTGTTAGAGATCTTTGAGGCGAATCAGATTTGACTGTCAAGATCAGATTGTGTAACCAGATCTAGCGACTGGGTTCGTTGATATCGTGGTGCCTCGCGTATGTTAGCCGTTTATTCTCGAAAGGTATAATCACTAACACCCTATGGTTTGTTTATTCTGTTTGGTTTGCATTTGGACTCCTGGTGGGCAATCTGGTTTTGACCGGATTGGTTCGTACGTCTAATGTTTCCGCTGCGTTTAATGATTAAAAAAATTTTTTAAAACCCACGTACGAATCCCAACACTAGCGGTATCCCTTGGCTTTCCAAATGGAAGGTCATGTGTTCAAATCCCTCTCAAGGCGAAATATGGGTCCTTGAGAAGTCAGGGGGTCTTCCGGTGCGGTTTCCTCCTGTGGTGGTAGTGGGGTCTTAACGGAGATCATGGTAACTAGACCTTTGTGACGTGGTCTGAAAATCAGTGGTTCACACGTTGAGATCAAATGCCGTTCAAAAAAAAGTTAAAATAATCTTGAAAACCAAAACTTACAGGAAATAAAGGGTTTTAAAAAATTTAGACACACGTACTTGTGTATTGGGAAGGGGAGGGAGGAGGGGGTGTTCTCGAACCCATGTTAACATACAAAAAAAAGTGCTATATAAAAAAATCTTTCAAGAAAAAAAAATCAAAATAATAATAAAAAAAATATTAAATCACTAAATACAACTCACAAACATCATTCGCTAAAAATAACATAAGCATGTACTTCTAATCATTGTCGTCTACATGGTTTCATCTTTTATAAGCGCTTAGTTACATTTTCATTAAACATTGGCAAGCTCATATATTTCTATGGCATCATACCAACGATTGCGCAAACTTGACTTTACATGCTTCATCGCGGAAAAACATCCTTTAGTAGTTGAGCAGACAAAACCAAAGCTAGCTTTAATAATCGATAGACCAAATGATAAGAAATATATTCCCTTGTATCTACGGTTGCTTTCGCAAGCTCAACAATACCATTTAAGCTAAGAAAATTTAGATCCTTTGATCAGTGGCGGATCCAGGAATTTTTTTTCAGTGGGTTCACCATTTTCAGACATTTCAATTAGATAAGTCCAGACAAAAAAAAAAAATCCGGGTCGGGTAATATGAATACAACAATATTTACGAATTAAAAAAAAACATATCTCTAATTGCCCCCTTCAAGGTTTCATCTTTTTGAAATCGTTATATCATACCTTCGACTGAAACTTGTTGTAAGAACCCCTTTCAATGTAAGAAATGCAAGAATCATTTAAATATCCATCACTCATATTGTTTCTATCACATATAATAAAATTGTGTTACACAAATTCAACCCTAAAATCATATATGTTAACAAAAAAACCCACGAACAACCTCTGGTAGAATTGCATACCAATAACATAGAAAAATGTTTTCAACTTGGATGTCATGCTATCATTTCCATCCACTAGAATTTTGCACATATTAGTAATTTGCAACCCTTGTAACATGTACACAAGTTTGAACTATTATGTAGTTTTAATGTGTGTTTAAGATTTGGGTACTACTAAAATTTTTCATAAAACTCATTATACCAGTTTCACATTATAATGTTTACTTTTCCTATTCACAGTTATGGATTAAAAACGGTTGCCATAACCAAGAACCAAAACTTAGCCTTCAAATAATCCAAACAAAATCCATTGAATTTCATCCCTTTGACTAGGGAGATATGATGATGATTCAAGGTTTGTTGAGGCTCTATTGAAAAATCTATCAATATTCAATACTCATAATACCTAAACAAATTATTCAATTTCAAATCAAGATTCAAACTCAAAATCAATACTCACAAAATAGCTAGGCAAAACAATACTCATAGTTTCTAACACCAAAATACCTAAACAAATTAATACTAATTTCACAAAATACCTAAAAAAATCTAACACGAATTTCACAAAATACCTAAAGGCTTTGATACACTATGATGAAACAATCCAAATGGACGGTTAGGCATAATCTTTTCCCATCACCAAAATCATATGGATAAAACTCACTCAAATGGAGCAACTTTAATTTATCAAAGCTTGCGAAAGAGTCATGGGACTCAAAGCTGCCACAATTTTAAGTAATTTTGTATTAATCTCAATAAAATGATCAACAAACTCTTGAATCAGCTTGTTCATTACCGTTTTAAAGCAATCAATATTAAAAATACTATTGATTGGTTATTTTTTCCCTTTGTGCTCAAGATCTTGAGTAAACACAGCCTCCCTTCATGTTCAACATTTCTATTTATGTTTTTCAAAAAAAAAAAGGATATTTTGTCCAAAAGTACATCAAATCCACAATCTCTAAAATCTTGTGACATTTCTTTTGTTTATCATTCCACCAACGATCTAGTATGTTTTGATTTTTCTTTTGAAGTGTTGTTGATAAAATATCAATTAGCCCTAAAATATGGAACATCAAACACAAATAAAACACAAACTTATATATTTATTGTTCCCGGTTGCTTCTAGTAAATTTTGTAGTTCCTCATTTTGGCATATGATTTAATCCATTAACTTCAAAAAAAAAAAAAAACTTTAAAACTAAAACTTTCCCTCTCATCATGACCACGAAAAAGTAATGCACATTTCAAGCTAAATTTGCAAGCATCAAGCATGACGTTCAAACGAATATGATTCTGTTTTTTAACAATATTATCTTGTTTATGAAGAGCAACGTTAATAGACTAACGTTGATTTACTGGACCTTCATATTTTTTTAAGCGTTTTATTATGAAAACAATAAACATCACCAACATGTTTATCAGAATTTTTATGCTTTGTCGGTGGTAAACACATCATGTCCACCTTCATTGGACATGCAATTATGCATTATTAAAAAGGAAGGAGCCAAAACGTCAGTCTGAGATTAGGTATTATCTAATTATGAGCATGCAATTATGCAATTATTAGTTCAATTTATCGTCCAACTTTACATAATAGGGTGGTCCCAATTTGATTATTTTAGTTCAAAATTTATGGAGTGTAATTACCTATTTACCTCTAATCTATTCACTTATATTAATTTGTCATCAATATAAAAAAATATAACAAAGGATATCTTGTCATAGTAGTAAGATAGATGTATAAGGAAGTGATAGAAGACCCAGGTCATGGGTTTGATTCTTGATCCCATCCGGTTTTGCTGTCCTTCCGCCGTTGTGCCTTTGGACGGGTGCTTGGGTCGGGTTTTCCCCGGGAATTGGTGACTGTGGGCTAGGGGCTTCGCCCGTCTGGTCTAGTGGCCAGCTTAGGCATCCTTTAGCCATTGAGGGCCACGTACGGAGTACTCGGCAGTTGATTAGTTGGCACTTCAAAAAAAAAATATAAAATAATATTAAATCAAATATCGAGATTGAGTTAACAAGTTAGTGCAATTTCTAAGGGACATACACCACAAATATAATAAAAACTATATAATAACATATATAATCTAGGACGGACAATTGGTAAATAGATAGATGATAATCTTTTAATCTAAATATTGGTTATTATTATCAAGAGACACAAAGACGTTATTGATTTGTAACATGTTACAAAATGCTCCATGATTATATAATAAAGATGGACTATTTATATATAATATTGCTCAAGGTTTGTCTTTCTTATAAGCTCCTTTGAAAACAAATTTTTGAAGAAATCAGCAACTGCTACCCTGGTAAACTTTGGAGGCATTTCAGAAGTGGTAAGGCTTGGTGCTGGTCCTAGTTCACCATCAAAATTTGGGTTATAAAATGTGGCTATGGACAGCCTCTCTTTCTCTGAGTTTACAGTTGCTCTATGCTCAATGCTTTTATATTGCCCATTTGTCAAAATCTGAAAGATAACACATTGATCTCTCTTTCATTTCAAATCATGAGATTAAATGCAAGCGCTAATTAGTAGTAGTGTTATAAGAATCGCTTCTAGGACTCGACTAATCGCTAAATAATCAAAACTCAAAGGACTATTGATCTAATTTACCCTAATCAGCATTGAAAAATTGGTTAAAACGGTAAAAAGTGGTCAAATTTCAATCATAACAGGCCGAAACTGATCAAAATCTTTAAAGTATCCGAAAATTATACTTATTTTGAAAATTTATGTATAAAATCGTGTGTGTATGTATAATCTTGAAAATCTACGAATAAAATTCCAGTACGATTAATCCCCATTAATCGCTGATCTGTATCTAATCGTTCAACTGGCATCTAGCGATTTCTTCCACCATGATTATAAGTGATGATTAGAGAAAGGAATAACCTCTAGTATCTCTCCAATGTTAACAATGAAAGCATTAGGAAGCGGTACAACCGGAATCCAAAGGCCATCTTTTCGTATTTGAAGACCTTGTACATCATTTAGTTCAAGAAGAAAGGTGATCCCAACTGCATCAGAGTGTGGGGTGAGACCAATGACTTCTTCAGGTTGTGGGCATGGTGGATAGTAGTTCATCCTCATTGATTGCATTCCTTCCTCAAACAATACCATCATGTCCTTAGTTTCCATTTTTAATGCCTTTGCAATGTAGAGCAATGTTTTTATGGCAGTGTTCTTAAGCTCTTTCGAATATTCTTCAATGGTGTCCCTGTTGTTTGGATTGTACCAAAATTAAACTGTTATGAATCATTTACAACTAGAATGCATCTTCGTATCCCATTTTTACAAGCCATGTGTGTGTGGTGGCAGTTTTATTTATATTTACTTAAACTAAGTTAAATCCCGTGTATTACACGAGCTGAAAAAAATGTTATATATACATATCCATTAACAAAAAGTTATGTAATTAAAAAACATTTACATTATAAAGTTTAACTAAACTCATGTTTTACACATGTTGAATAAAATATAATATAAATTGTAAATATATAAAAACATCAAAATATGTTTAAAGTATTTGATGTAATAATTATAAATTATGTTTTAATTTTAAAATTTTATGAATGACGTGTTCATATTTTTATATGATGTAATTCATAAATAGCTTAATTAAAGTATATTTATTTTTCTTTTAATACATTTAAATTAACTTTACCTAACATTTATATGAATTAATACATTTTTTTTGAATGGCGGCGATCCTACATACCACCTATGTTGTCTTAATAGGCCAATCGGGCAAAGGTAATACGCAGCCACACCAAATGGTCGGGAACCCCCTGAAATGGATAAATCCTCACCCTCTCATTGGTCCAGTACCCGAGATTAAGCTCAAGATTCTTTCTCTTACTTGGATGTCCTTTAAATCGCCGCTGACAGAGCTTGAACCCATGACCTCTCGGTCACAAGGCATGTTTTAACTTTATGTTTATTTTAAGCTTACTAATTTATTTTATGAATTAATACATATAACTTGCATTTTAAAACTTACGAGCCATGTTTGTGCGGTGGTGGTTTTGATTATATTTAGTTAAATTTTATGTTATAATGTAATTGTTTATTGTATTCTTTAACCTAACCCTTTTTGTATGACAATATTTTTGCCCCATAACAAAATATCCTAGATATATGTCGTTATGTATATGTTTTAAAGTTAGTCTTTAAAACGAATAACATGTATGGTCGTTTACATGTTTAGCAATTTCAACCCATTAAACTTCGCAAATTCATCTCGGGTGATAACGCTTGTGGCAGGATTGTTAAAAACACATTTTCCTCTAAAAGAACATAAAAAACAAGTATTCTTTGTATTGTATTGTATTTTATTTTTTATCCAAAAAAGATATATCTAGTATAAAAACATAAAAATGTTTATTTTTTGTATTGTATTTTATTTTTTATCCAGAATTAAAAAAGATAAATCTAATATAAAAACATAAAAATGTTTATTTTTTATAATTTATTGTATTTTAAATACAACACAAAAAATAAATACAGTAAAAAACATAAATCTAGTAAAAAAGATAAATCTGATAAAAAAAATATTTTTTTATGTATTTAGACAAAATTTTGTTCTTAGATTTTTTACATAACATGTATGCGGATCAAGAGGAGTTAATTACCTGAACGGAAAAGGTAGGTTAGGTAATAAACGAGGCTTTCTCATGTGAAGAGGAAGTGTAACCAAGAAAAAAATATCTGCCCAATCGAGTTTTTGGTCTTCTGATACAACAAAAGCTTGTCCAAATCCCTCCACGTCATCAGTTGTTTGCCAAAACTTCTGTTTCTCCTCAATTGGCAACTTGAAGAAATTTTGTGTTTCTTCCTTCACCTTCTCCACCAACGACCCACTCACCCCATGATTTGTTATCTGTCATTATCAAAACACCAATCATGTTTTTTTTTTTTTTTTTTTTTAATAAACAAACAAGCTAGTGATCAAACAATCATATTAGCACTAGCTAGCTGACCACTTTTTTTTTTTTTTTTTTTTATTTTCGGAAATTTGTTAGAACAAGTGGTGGTTTCTCACCCACTTCCAACAAAAATATGTTTAGCAAGAGTATTCAGGAGTCTACCCTGTGCTTAACTCTTTTTTTTTTAACAGTAGAGGGTCCCATCGTGCTATTATCAGTTATCTTGGCGGTTGGTAACTAAGATCGATTCCTTGATGGCCAAACGTGAGACCATACTCCCCTTATGTGCGGGAACCCGTTGAATAGGTAAACCCTCGCCTCCCATCCTCCCCTCACCTGGTATCTATTAAAGTGTCACCAGTGAGATTTGAACCCTGGTATCCAAAGAGAAATGGCCAAGCCTTAACCACTAGGCTATCTTTATTGGATATGTGCTTAACTTAGGTCCTATTTTATGCAGGGTCGGGGAAGGGCTAGATTTCTTCACAATCTAATGTACGTATTCTTACCTTACATATTTGTTCAAGAGACTGATACTCACGAATTGTGAAGAGTATTGACGGAACTTTGCAAATACTTTTTTGGTAGGAAATAAACCACTTTTCTGGCATTGCAATTAAAACGTTTGATATTGTTTCGTACGAGTAAATTTCACATGCAGTATGACTATTTGTATAAGGGATTGGTTATTCACACATCCACCTTTTCTAATTCAACATCCCCACCGACCCTATACGCCTCGTATAGGTCTATACGTGGCGTATAGCCCCGCGTATAGGTCTATACTTCTCGTATAGGTCACCAATCATTGGCACTCACACCCAATGATTGGTCTCGTATAGAGCCGCGTATAGGACATATACGACGCGTATAGGTCTATACGCCTCGTATAGGTAACCAATCATTGACACTGACAAATTTTGATACCCAATGATTGCCTCGTATAAGTTTCGTATAGGTAACCAATCACGAGGCATATAAGAGGCAATCATTGGGTATCAAAATTTGTCAGTGTCAATGATTGGTTACCTATACGAGACGTATAGACCTATACACGTCGTATATGTCCTATACGCGGGGTCTCGTATAAACTTATATGAGGCATATAAGTGAGGTGGGTGGGATGAGTGTATGAATAACACAACCCTTGTATAATCTGTGAAGAATAGGACAAGGGTGGCTTATGCATAAAAAAATTTGGCATTTGCCTTGATATAAACCATGGCCTCTTTTTTATATGATGTGACAAAAAAATTGCATTTGACCCAAAAATTAGTTTTTTTTCCTTGTTTAAATGGATTTGAATTGAAACATTTTGCTCACTTAACCAACTTTTGTACTATGGTGTTATAAATCTATTAGTAATTTCAATGTTAAATAAAAATTAAAAGTACAAACTCAAAAAATTGAAGAAAGAGACTTGGATTTTTAGTTGGCTTTGGACCACCAAAATGTTCAAGTCACCACTAGGGTACAATGTACGCAAAATTTTTTTAAGGAAAGTGAGACTACTTACAAAGAAACATCTGACCCATGAACAAACAGAAAAACACAAACAGACATAATGACGCAAAGGGTGTTATACGAACCAAGTAAAACATACCTGAAAGAATCCCCAGTCTTTACAAGCAAGGTGTAGCTTTTGTAATTCTTCATCAGCTGAATCATCAGATGTTAATCTCTCCATATCAATAACAGGTACTTGAGGCAGCTGGGAAGAAGGTAGGACTTCATGAGGTTGATCCGGGCGAACATAACGAGATGGAATATTGGTAAGGTGTTCCTTGGCTAGTTCTTGTACGCTAGGCACCAAAAGGGAAACTCCTAATCTTCTTCCATTTGGCTCCATAATGTTTTTCTCACTCAATTATGTCTTATAGATGCATGAATGTATGATATATATACATATATATATATATGTGTGTGTGTGGATTGGTTTTAATACAAAGATATTTTTTCCTAAGAGTAGTAGGAATCAAAAGAATTTGACATACAACATGCTAAAAACGTAATAACAAAAATCTAGTGTAAAAAATAACATCCAACACAAAAAAAAAAATTTAGCACAAAAAATACAGAAAAAAATCTAGTATAAAAAATAAAAATATAGTAGCAAAAATAATATATAATACTTCAATTATCTTTAATTCCTTTTTTAAGAATACCGCATGTCAAACGTCTTTTGATTCTTACTCTTTTTACGTAAAAATTTCTTCTTATTTGATTATTCATCTATATATATATATATATATATATATATGGTGTGTAAATATATATATAAATCAATAATTTGGGAACTCACTTAATTGAGAAACCCTTTTAAATCCGGTGTAAAATTCAAATTTTTTTCTTTGTTTTATTATATTAAGTTATCTAATAAATGTTATTATAATAAAATATAAAATAAAGAAATTATAAATTTATATTACGCACGCACTACAACTTTGAATAAGCCATAACTTGTTGAATTTATGGTTTTGTTTTTTTAAATACAAGGAAATAGTAAACCAATTACTTGTCAGCCAATTCCTTATGAAATTAATATAATATGGGGGATTTTATTTGGACATCCTACTTTTTTATTTTAACATCCCACCAAATTTACACGGTCTGTACTGGTCAGTACGGCCCGTATAGAGTACAGACAAACATTTCAGAGGAATATCTTGGATTCAGTGAAGATTCTTTGGGACGGGCCGTACAGGTCAGTACGGGCCGTCTATGTCTTGACTTATATTTTACAAGCTAATTTGGGTCTCAACCAGTGTGGAGTAACTCTATACGGCCCGTACAGGGCAGTACTGGCCGTATAAAAATTAACTTAATTTTTGCCTGTCTCACCCAAAATCAGGTCGTCTCACCTCGAAACCAGGCCGTACTGGTCAGTACGGGTCGTCTTGCCCAGATAGCCTGTTTTGGCCGTTTCACCCCAAAATCAGGCCGTACTAGTCAAAATTTTATTGTTTTTAAAAAAAAACAAATAATTCAATTTTATTACATTTAAATATGTCTCGCAAAATGGACGAGTTGGGTCGGGTTGGGTAATGAGTCAGAACGAGTTCGGGTTAGGATGGGTGCGAGTCAGAATGAGTTTTAAGCAAAATCAGTTCTGGTCTAAATGAATTGTTCTTAAAAAACGTAAATTTAATTTAACTTAAGATGTGTTAAGTGCTACCATCTCAACCCATTCAATATAGCTTAAACATAATACGGGTAAAGATGGGTAACCCGAACTCGTTTTGACCCGTTACCCAACTCGTCCATTTTGCGAGACATATTTAAAAAAATGGGGTGTGAGAATAACACAACCCTATATATATAGGGGATGGTTCCTTCGTTAACACTTCCTTATTCCGTTAACCGAATAACTACATCTTATTACTTTAGGGCTCATATTAAAGTAAATCTAAAGGTGTAGGTTTTTTCTTCTTTTTTTATTAATGTAAGTGGGCCCTACATTAATTAAAAAAAGAAAAAACCTACACCTTTGGTTTACTTTAACGTGGGCCCAAAGTAATACGATGTAGTTATTCGGTTAACACAATAAGGGAGGGTTAATTTTTTATCCTCTCCCTATATGTATGTATGTACGTATGTATGTAAAGGATAAAATGAAAACCCCTCTTTAGTATGAAAACCATAAAAACCATGTAAAAAAACATTTTTTTTTTAATTTTTTACAGTTTTGTTAAATTATTTAACACATTTTTATAAAAAAAAATAAAAAAGCGGCAATTAATATTAAAAAAAAATATTTTATAAACCCACGTAAAACATACGTAACACTGAGCCCAGATGTTACGTATGTTTTACATGATTTTACAAAATATTTTTTAAAAAAATAACTAATCGGTGTTTTTTAATTTTTTTAAAAAAAATGTGTCAAATAATGTAACAAATCTGTAAAAAAAATCAGAAAAGAAAATTTTTTTATATGATTTTTACATGGTTTTCATAGTTTTCACACTAAAGAAGGTTTTCAAATTATCTATACCCTATATATATAGGGGCCCCTAAAAGTCATTTTTGCCTAAGAAGGCTAAGAAGGATTTTTAAAAATCGAAAACTGACACAAACAAACTCCGATTGTCACCATTTTTACGTCATTTAAACCGGCTTGTAATTCCCCAAAACCTAAATCTTAAATCATAAATAATAAACCCTAATCATAAAACCAAAATTATAAAAACAAAACCTAAACCTAAAGATAAAACCTAAAAGCTAAAAAAACATGCCATAAAAACTAAACTTTAAAACCGGTTATTAAAGCTACAACCAAAAATCAAATATTGTAGGGTTCGATGAGACGGTTTCAATGCAATCGAAATGAGCTCAATCGGAGTTCGTTTGGGTCGGTTTTTTAGATTTTAAAAATTCTTTTTAGCATTCTTAAGCAAAATATATTTTTTATTTGATCATTTCCCTATATATATATATATATATATATATATATATATATACTAAATACTATATATAATACGGGGTTGGATCCACTAAGAAGAGTTTTTTGCCTAAGAAGAGTAAGAACCAATAGAAATTTGACACGTGTCATCATAAAACAGTAATACAGCACAAAAAACGAAATACAGTACAAAAGGAAACAAAATCTAGTACAAACAATCAAAAATCTATTACAAAAAAAATCCAGTACAAAAAAAAAATAAAATATAGTACAAAAACAAAAATCTAATACAAAAAACCACAAAAATCAAGTATAAAAAAATATATAACAAATATAATACAAAAAAATAAAAATCTAGTAGAAAAAATAAGATTATATAACTAAATTATGTGACACGTGTCAAATTCTTATTAGTTCTCACCCTTCTTACGCAAAAAGCTCTTCTTATTTGATCTTTCCCCTATATAATACATATATGAGAGAGAAGGCTCAAAACTCTTAAAATTAAGAGGTACAACCATTTTATGCAACAAAGTACAACCATCCATTGCAATGTTCAATTCCCGTATTCATTTGCTTCCATGTTGACCTAAATTCTTCTTTCCCCCTTTCTCCATAAGATCTTACTTTCTTGGTATCTTATCTCCCAACAAAGAAAGCATTTGATCTCTTACCATTTAACACTTGAGACTTTTTCCCCTAATCGGTAAAACTCTCAACTAGGCAATGGAAAATCTCAACCAAATCTCTGCGCATCCTGATTTCATATCTCCGATTTTGAAGCAAGAAGATGAAAGAAGAAGGCATCTTATCTTGCCTTCTTTGCTTCTGAACCTATGCTACCGAAAAGAGAACAATTGGCTCCATATTCAAAATTTTGAATTCTTGGATATCTCTGTTAAAAGGTTTGCTTCTTTTCAATCGAACACCCACTCCTCTCCCACGATTCCTCAGAAATTGGTAAGACTCAACATTATTTTTAACCTAATTTTTGTTAATTGTCTAATTTAAACTTTCTACTTGTTTATATGCCTGCTTCAGACAGCCACCGCTACTCCATTGCGATGTTACGCTAGAAATTGGTATGCCTTGGTATTTTATTTAACATAATCTTTGCTCATATTTCAATCTAATTTTTCTAATTTATGTATCCCTGTTTCCGACCACCACCGCTCAAGAAGGAAGTAGTTCTATATGTCTAAGGTATTCAAGTGGTAAGCAGTTTTTTTGGATTTTATAAACTATTTTGAGTTTATAGATCATGCTAATTTATTAAAATGGTCAGACAGGGAAAATTTAACACGCACAGAAGCTGGTTAAACTCATTTTGGTATGCTTTTTTTTTTTTTTTATGTATGTGTGCATAATTTGCTTCATACACTTGTTAATTTTTCTTATATTTGTAAGTGTATGTTATGTATGCAGATGTGTGTATGCAGTTCTGTGTGTGTAAAAATGTATAACTAAGTACTAAGTTGCTTGAGTTTTAAATGTGTTAACCATTTATGTTTTTTTTTTTTTTTTTTTTTTGTAGATTCATTCTTGGTGTTAGCTCTATTTTCTTCTGGAACTTAAGGTTTGATGATGTGCAGTCTAAATGTATGCAGTTTATATTTATGTGTGTGCAGTTTGTATGTTTGCAGGTCATTCATGTATGCAGTTATGTATGTGTCTGTTGGGTATGTGTATGAAGTTCTCTATGTATGTGTCTATGTAAGGGTATGCAGTTCTTTATGTATGTGAGGTATGCGTAAGCAGTCCATTTGTGTGTTGTATGCATGATAATTTCTCCATAACCTGTCATATTATACTTATGTATGTATGTATGTATGTATGTGTAGTTTATATGTATGCAGTTTACTCATGAATATGTGCAGTTTCTATGTATGCAAATCGTTCATGAAAGAAGTTTATTTTGTGAATGCAGTTGTGTATGTTCTTTATGTATGTGTATGTCCACTTATATGTGTTGTATGCATGTTCTTGATTCCTAAAATTATTGTCTCAGTTCTGTTCTGGTTTGTCTATTAGGAATGGGGGTGAGCCAATAATCACCCCTTAAAATTGTTTGTTTAGTGGGCTAATTTGTTCTGTGTGCAACATTTGGATGTTTACACCAACTGGGCTTAATCAAATTTATATAAAGCCAACTTTCTTAATATTGGAAATAAGAAAGAACAATAATCATAAAGCCCAAGTAGAGTATGTATGCATATGCTTTTTTATCATATATCACATCTGTTTTTTTTTTGTTGTTTTTGACATATTTTTATATTTAATAACTATTTAGCTTGATTCAAGTTAACAAAATAGGATGACCAGCTCCAAAACAAAAATACAAACATTTTAAGCTGATTACTTTGATTAAGCTGATTACTTTGGGTGGTGCGTGGGTTAAAATGGCTGATTAAGCTGATTACTTTTGTGGATTTGAGTTGGGTTTTAAAGCATAAATTAAGGGTAAGTGGGTAATACATTGATCAGTATGTATGTACATGTATGTTTTTTACCGTTATTATATAAGTTCAATTAATTGATTTGCTAACTGTATTGACTAACTGGAAGGTGAGCAAGTTGAAATAAATATAATAAGGGATATCTTTTTCTCTGATGTTACCTTCATGGCTACATAAGTGGCCTTTTCTCCAAATATGAAACTATTTGCAAATGCAGTTTAAAGTGTATAGGTCCCAACGAAACGACATAGATTTCATAATTGTTGAAAAAATTATTTGACATGCCTGTTGAGATTGGATCTTGAATTATCGTTTGAAAACCAAAAAAATTAAGACCTTTGGTTTTTGATAAAAAAACCCAACCTTTGTCTAATATTTTGATGGTTTTGTGGGATGGCTTACGAAGTCTAAAATTATGGTTGTTTTTTTGTTTAGCTTTATTACATTGATAAGTAAATTAAATTCATTCATTCTTGACCAAGCGCTTTTGATCACGACCCAGTTGCTAAGTAAAGCTAAAACAAGCAACATTTTATGAGCGGACTTGTTTGTTTAGGGTGCAATTTGGCCTTTTGTTTATAGGAGTAGATTATTTCAAGGATGCTTAGATGGGAATCTTCTATTTGATTATTTAATTATTGAAGTTTCAAGTCACTGTAATCACATTTTAATGTTTGGGTAACTTGAATTGCTTTTGGTAATCTGATTTTATCATGAGAAGAAATTGGAGGGTTTAAATGATAGCTCCAAGCATAAAGAATGATACTTTAGGTTTGTGTTATGTATTTACCTTCATGATATATGTTTGTTCATGTTATATTTCAATTAGATAATTTAATGATTATATAAGATAATTATTTAAAAATACGTTGTTATAGTTAGCGATTTGGAAAACGGGTCACCACCGTTGCATCGCGCGGGTTTTCAACTAATTTCACGTTTTAAAATAATTTTTTAAAAATAGGGTGTTACAACTTGTGATTTGGAATTGGGTTGCCATCGTCGCATTACGTGGGTTTTATTTACAAGTTCATTGTGTTATAACTATTTTTTTTTATTTGTGTATATTAATTTAGTGGAATTTTGTATAACTCATGTTATAGATAATTCACCCGGAACTGCATACATAAAAGGAAACTATTTAGTGTACTACCTATATCACGAAAACGGTGATAAATTAGCAAAAACGAACATCGCGTTTTATAATGTCATTGCAGCCGCCGCATCGCGCGGGTTTCCAACTAGTATATATATATATATATATATATATATATATATATATATATAGGGGAAAGATCAAATAAAAAGTCCATTTTGCCTAAGAAGGCTAAAAAGGATTTTCAAAACCTCAAAAACCGACCCAAACGAACTCCGATTGAACTCATTTCGATTGCGTTGGAATCGTCTCATCGAACCCTACAATATTAGCTTTTAAGTTTTTACCTTTAACAACTAGTTTCAAAATTTAGATTTTAGGGCTTGATTTTTAGCTTTTATGTTTTATATTTAGATTTAGGGTTTGTTTTTAAAGTTTTGGTTTTAGTATTAGGGTTTATTGTTTATAATTTAAGGTTTAGGTTTTAGGGTTCGACAAGACGATTCCAATGACGCAAAAATGAATTCAATCGGAGTTTGTTTGGGTCGGTTTTCGAGTTTTTCAAAATCCTTCTTAGCCTTCTTAGGCAAAATAGACTTTTTAGGGGAACCTTCCCCTATATATATATATATATATATATATATATATATCTGTGTGTGTGTTACATTGATGTAAGACAACTTACAATGATATAAGATCGCAAATGAAAAAAAAATGTATAAACACGTATAAAAACATAGTCATGTACATATAAAATAAAGATTTTGAAAAAAAAAACAAAAAATTCAGGTCGATCTTGGTGGAGTTGTATGTTATAATGCAATTAAGGTAGTCTTTATAAGACATCGATCCTCTGTGTGTGCGTGTGCGTGTGTGTGTCTATATATATATATATATATATATATATATATATATATATATATATATATATATATATATATGAAAGAGTTCCATTGTTAACCATACCCTAATGCGTTTATCGAATAACCATATCTTATTAGTTTGGGGCCTGCATTAAGGTTGATTTAAGGGTGTATGTTTTCTGTTTTAATTTATGTAAAATCTGAATATTAGTTTGAAACTTACATTAAAAAAGAAAAAGTCTACAACCTTAGATAAACTTTAATGTGGGCTCCAAACTGATAAAATATAGTTGTTCTGTTAAAGTATTAAGGTAAGGTTAACAATAAAACTATTATATTTATATATATATATATATATATATAAGGGACGATTAACGCACATGAGAATTAATTTGCGAAGCATAGGAAGCCACAAGAACGCGTCAAGTGTCATCTAGGTAAGGGCATTATCGTTCAAATAAAATTACAGATCGTGCTTCATAACATAACATACTGACATTTAACAACCGTAATCAAGGACCACCGGGATAATCACAGTCCAATAATAACAAACCGTATTATATAAAAATTACAGACCGCATTTTAACACATAATGAAGGACCAAATGTATAATCATGGACCAATAATCACATACTACGTTATATGAAAAATTATAGATCGTCATTTAACATGCATGAGCAAAAGAAAAACTGTATAATCACGTAACAAACATAAAAATTACGGATCACGTAAATTTTTTTTAAGAAAACTATAACAATACTATATTCAAACTGAAAACAATAAAAATTTGAATTTATGGGTGCAATTTTTTTTAAAAAATTAAGCGTTTAAAAGTTATTCGCTTTTCAAATAGATGGTGGAAAATTACGAGCCAATAATCACAGACATGGTGTATCATGCTATATAAAATTATAGATCGTCATTTGACACCCATAATCAATGTTACATTGTTTGAAGTTATTGTGTATATTTATTGTCATACCTAACACATCCTCCACATTGCTTAGTCTATATATATCTACACTTTAACATTTTTTTGCCAACCAATACCTTGTTTTCACCATTAATTTTCAAGCATGTCAAGCTTTAAAAAAATCTCCAATATCCGTCAAAAAATATGAGCTAGAAGATAAAACAAACATTAGCCATATATCAAATTTTGCGCCTACATACGTTGTACTATCACTATATGTGACAATTGCATTTGAGAATTACGTCATCAATGATCTAAACACATTTGGTCGTGCTTGAAATCCACGTTGATTTAGCCATTGTAATTATTATAGGTTGATAGTATGCGAGAAATGGTGAACATAGGCGAAAACCGTGCGCGAAACGGAGTTCCAGATTGTCAGGAATCGTGATGTGCGTGAAACTATATATTTATTAAATGGTTTTTTCACACAAATTTTAGTTTTAAAAATGGTTTTTACTAAGAACTAAATCACACACAATAGGCAAGTGTACCTATCGCATAGCAATATAGCTTATGGTAAGAACCGGATATCAATCCGTGGACACGATTGCTCTCGATACTAAATCTCGGTCGATGTTTAGCAACAACATGAAAATGTCGGGTTTTGTGAATTTAAAAAAAATAATAACTAAAAGAAGGATTTTTAAATAATCTTAAGTCTAAGAAAATTGCCTAGATCATGAATCCACTTAGTCTAGTGATGTGATTATTATGAATTGGTAAACCAAATGTTGACTAGATTCCGGTCAAAGATATCTAATCATATAATCTTTTGGAAAATTAAAATGATAAACACATTCTAATCACCTAGGATTATTCTATGAAGCCTAATGTCAAGGTCTATGTCAAGATTTAATCAAGAATTAGTCATCCGTCAAGAATCTTAATTCTACAACTTAAGGAAAACTAATATGACTTATACTCACTAATCACCCTAAGTTGCATAAATTCAACAAAGTCATAATTTCTTCCAACTTACAATTTATGAACACAATCATGCAAATGAGGTCATTTGGCCATAATTTCCTAACTCACATGTTAATCATATTCAACAAATCATAATATCACCATGGTTTTTCCAAACTTTAGTGAAAGAAAGTATACTTATGCAAGTTTTATAATATTCAAGTAACCAATTATCGTTCCTAATCTCATGGCATAATCTTAAAAACAAGTTGTAAGATTATAAACAAATGCTTGATCATGGTTTTCCAACATAGTATGACTAAACATTCATCATTCTTGAACACTAATCAACCTACACAAATTTACCACATCATTGGAATACAATCATAACTTCATCTTGAATCTTGACATAAAGCCATTTGACCAATTCATAAAATCATCATCATATAAACAAAAGTTTCATCATAATCTAGACAATGAAGTGTTTAGCCCACAAGGCTTACAAGAACAATAACAAAGTAGCTAAAATTAACAAGAGACATGATTAAAATAACAAATTGCAAACCACTAGCAAGCAAGGATTGAAACAAGATAGTGTTAGATGCTCCTTGGATCTTCAAGACCTTCACAATCTCCTTTAGAAAGCTCCAAGAATTCTGCCCAGAAGGTATTTTAGCTCCAGGAAGTCCAACCCCTTCAAATGAGGTGAAAAGCTGAATTTATAGAAATTCTGGAACTTGGCACGGTCGTGCACCATAGGTGCACGGTCGTGCAAGGTGCTACAGTACTTCACTTTTGGTCTGGGACGGTTGTCGAAGTTGCCATTTTCAGCTAAGTCTCGAAAATTGACTCGAGGTATCAGGCACGGTCATGCCAAAAGTTGCACGGTCGTGCTCAAGTCGTCATGGCCGGCACTATCTCCATTTGGCCCGGCACTGCCATGCTTTGGCCCGGCACTGGCTAGCTTGCACGGTCGTGCTTGGCTTATGCACTGTCGTGCATAGGCCGACACTACCAATCATGGCCTAGCACTACCTGGTTGCACGGTCATGCAAGAATGTGCACGGTCGTGCATAGGCCAGCACTGCCATTCATGGCCTAGCACTACCTGATTGCACGGTCGTGCAAAGTTGTGCACGGTCGTGCATGGGCCGGCACTGGCAGTGCAAGATTTGGCATGACAGTGCGCATCTGGGGATTTGCTCAGAAAATGCTGAAATTCCATACAACGCTTGATTTTCTTCCGAGCAAGGCCGTTTATCCTACAAATTTACAAAAACAATAATTAGGACTATTTGTGAATGAATTTGCATGTTATTAACGTTAAAACCGGGGGAATTTGAGTCGAATAATATGTATAATTTGACGTATATCAAACATCCCCACACTTGAACTTTGCTTGTCCTCAAGCAAACAATGAACCTTAATGGTGAAACTAATTTGCAAAAATCAACTTGTAAGCAACGATGAATCAAATAATCAAAAGCTTAGATTGTTTTTCAAAGGTTTACCAAATTTGAAATTTTAAGCAAGAAAATAAAATCAAAATTATTAACAAGAATTTATAAACAAGAGGATTCACTAACATGTTACACCCTATAATTCTCACAATGTTCACACATACTCGGTTTATTTCGGGTTCATACATGTAATGTGTATGTATAGAACACTCAATTGCCAAGACAATGGATCAATAAATATGATATTTGTAATAAAAATCAACTCTAAATCACATAGCAAAAACAAAGCACAATTTAATCAAGAGGCCTTTTATTAGGTTGTGTTTGGGTTGGAGGATGGTTGGGGGTAGAAGGATTGAGATAAGGAAAAATCCGTTGGCTAAGAATTTGAAAACAAAATATATACTACCAAGCCTTTTTGGCTTAAATGATTTTTTTTTACTTATGTACATCAACAAGCAAACACTGTGTTGCTTAATTATTTGTTCCACAAGAACTACTAAAAGGAAATATAACTCCTTGCCAACTTTGAGATTGGATTTCAATAAAAGAAATGGGTTGATAGAGAAAGTGGTGATGAGGGTTTGTTCTAGGGCCTTGATTAAATACAACTTTGTTCAAACTTATGACTATGGAGATGTATGTTTTAAACAAATATTAATTTGAATGAAACATCCGGCACACTCAATCCATAAAATATGCAATGACTACTAATGTTCAAGGTTTCAAATGCTCACAAAAAATGGAAGGAATGGGTAAAAATATAAGATATAACTTGTAGTTCCTCCTTTCGTCTAATCACAAATGATGATAAAAAAAATTTATTTCACTTGTTAAGAATTCCAAATTAAGATACCCTTTATCAAAACAAGCCTCGTTTTAATTATCAAAAACTTGTTTGCTTAACTTGTTGATTACAAAACAAATTAATTGCACCAAAAACAATAAAAAGGTTCTTTGCAAAAATGCTTATTACTCTTGGACAAACAAAGTTATATCAAAAATAAACGTATACCCCTCCCCACACTTGAATTGCACAATGTCCCAATTGTGCAACAAAAACATGCGAAAAATAAGAGTGATCTTGCACGAGCATGAAAAGGAATAAGACTTCCCTACGGGTCTTTGGAGAGACCGGTGTGTAAAATCGGCATGAGCCTTGCAACGGTAAGGGCATTCCGTGTACCTGTACTGAAAATCATCTACAAAACAAAGCTGATAGTAACAACTCACAACAACCAAGGGACCAAAACCAAAGCACCAGATCCATCAATCCATAAAACAACCAACCAAAAATATTGTTTACAACCCAAATAAAAAAATAAAAACTACACTAAACAGACTTAATACGTACAGCAAAATGTATAACTCTCAAAAATATAGATAACCACCAGACTAAGCTAAACTGTGGGGGAGGGAGGACATCAGACTAGTCTTCCTCATCATCATGCGATCCCGAACCGCTCGCTTCTCCATCATGACCTCCCTTGGAACGTTTCTGCGCACCACTTGAAGAATAGCCATAGTCAAACCGTGGTGGCTCAGAAACATTGAACTGATGAAAAGCCGCAGCCGACTGATGAGACGCAAATCGCTACTCAAAGCTCCGTCTCTGGTCGTCCTGTATCTGATGCAGCAATTCATACTGCCTGGTCTGCTCAGTCTGAAAATTATCTATACGCTGATTAAATCTTTGCTGCTCAGCGTGCTGCTCCTCCTGGGACACCTGCAATCCCGAAAACCTGTGCCACAAGTCCAAATTGGACGGGGGGTCCGGACCATGAGTGGGTGCCAAGTCCAAATACTTATAATGGGGGGGGGGGATACCCATAGTCAAACCCCCCGTGTCCCGTACCATGTGGCCCCCTATCCTCGGGGCCCCTCTCTTCCTCGTGCTGCTCTTCCTCTTCCTCCTCCTGCTCCTCCAAGACGGGATCCCAGATCCGACCATCCCGACCTCACAAACGCATACCCACTGGCGTCTGCTCCACTATCTGCATGTAACGCAGAGTCCTCATATCAAGCGGAGACGTATCACACACATGAGTAAAGCTAGCAATGTTCTCTTCGGTCAAGAGACCGAACGAGTCAGCTAGCTGTGTGATGTAAGCGCCCCCGCAAATGTGGCTGGACGCCAGTTTTCCTGAACTGGTCGTGAGAAAATAGGCTAAGCAATGGGCAATATTGCAATGGACGCCCCGAATCAAACAATAGAGATAAAACAAATCTCTAGTGGACACATTGCCCAAGCTGTCACCTCGCTGCATGATGGTGCTGACCAGGATCCGATGAATGAACCTGTGAAGTGGGTCTCGTAGTTTCGTGGCCTTAGCTCTTCTGGGATCGTATATCCCCTCAGCAACCTCGGCCCAGAACGTGGCTTTCTCAATCTCATCCTCAAAATCATGCAGTCCATCAAAAATTTCCGAATCAAGCTCTCCCTCCGTGTACAAACCCATCCTGGTCGCAAACTGTGCGACTGACAATCTCCTCCATCTTCCCCCCCAAACGGAAGGTCAACCCAAAACGTTTCCGGTAAACGTTCTATGAGGGGAAACTAAAGGAATATGAGGCAAAGAACTCCATTAGCAGCTCGCGATATTGCGGACTGTTGATGTAGAATAGGCGAGACCATGGTTCGGTTATTAATGGTTGTAGTCTCGTTTGTTGATTGAGGTTGACCACCAAGTCCCAACTAAGACACTTCATAGGCTCGATTTGGCGCTGACGCCCCCATAGAGAATGAAGCATGGGAATACACGGGGCGTCACGCTCGTCATTTGGATCGAAATGCAGGAACGGGTGATCCATCTGTTCAATAAAATTCCTAAAAATATTAGTCGCCAAAAATAATAAAAAAATCAAAAACAGAAACTGGGCTGATCTGGAAACTGGCACGGTCGTGCTTAAAACTGGCACGGTCGTGCAGAGCCTACAAGGACCCAACACAGGCAGTGCAGAGCCGGCACAGGCTAGCAGCACGGTCGTGCGGTTTTTAGCACGGTCGTGCACCTCTCGAGTTTGTTCATTTCATAGGCAGTGTCAAAAAGAGCACTATCTAGAAGCACAGTCGTGCACGGTTAGTGCACGGTCGTGCGTCTTTGATTTTGGGTCTGCATAGGCAGTGCAAGGGTTGCACCATCGGGCCGCACGGTCGTGCACTGTGTAGAACCGAAATCAAAGTTGAACAAACACGAGATTTTCCATCAACAACCCAAAAATTAACAAAATTTATATAGATTCTAATAATTCTAAAGCAAAATGGTGTATTTACATGCCCTAATTTGAACAAATCTAAGAAGTTTAGGAATTTCATGGAAAAGAAGGATCAATTGAGAGAGTGGATGAGATTTGTACCTTAGATTCTTGAATTGGAAGATGAAAAACGAGAGAAATCGATGGGGAACCGTTTCTGAAAATGTGGAAGAGAATTATGGGAGAGATGGTGTCAAGTGGGGTAGTTATTGTGCAAATCTGACACGGCGCACGATCGTGCGTACGGGCCGCACGGTCGTGCATCAGCAAAAGAGCACGGCCGTGCAGCTAGTCGCACGGTAGTGCTGACATGCATAATTTTTTTTTTGTTTTTTTTCAAAGGACCGAGAACCTCTCGGGATGGCTAAGTTTACTGAGTCCTTAGCTAGACTCGAGTCCCCGAATTTGTTAGTCCTTGGGGTGGAGTACGACAACCTCCAATGCCGGCTCGACGGGTGCGGACAAGTATTTCTTCAACCGATGGCCGTTTACCTTGAAAATTCTGCCATCCTCATGCCCGATTTCCACAGTTCCATATGGAAAGACTTCTCGAACTGTGTACGGGCCAGACCAACGAGATTTCAATTTGCCCGGGAACAACCTAAGACGCGAGTTATAAAGCAGAACGCGATCACCCACTTGGAATTGCTTGTTGTCCTTCAAGTGGCTATCGTGTAGCGTCTTGGTACGTTCCTTGTACCTCTTGGAGCTATCGTAAGCATCATTCCTTAGCTCCTCAACCTCATGAATCTGCAAGAATCGGTTCTCCCCCGCACTAGTCAAATCCATATTGATGGATTTCAGGGCCCAATAGGCTTTATGCTCGAGTTCAACGGGGAGGTGTCACATTTTCCCATAAATCAATTTGAATGGTGTGGTTCCTATGGGAGTTTTGTAGGCTGTTCGGAATGCCCACAACGCGTCATTCAGCTTCACTGACCAATCTTTGCGGTTTTGACCAACCGTCTTCTCCAAAATGCGCTTGATGCCCCGACTAGTTACCTCTACCTGTCCACTGGTCTGTGGATGGTATGGCGTTGAAAATCTATGGTTCACTCCATAGCGTGACAACGCCTTGTCGAGTTGGGAGTTGCAGAAATGAGTCCCACGGTCACTAATGAGTGCTTTGGGGGCACCAAAGCGAGAAAACAACTCTTTCAGAAATCTCACGACCACTCTAGCATCATTGGTGGGTAAGGCTTGAGCCTCCACCCACTTGGAAACATAATCGACTGCAACTAGAATGTATCGGTTACCGTGAGATGTTGGGAACGGCCCCATGAAATCAATACCCCAGACGTCAAAAATTTCACAGACTTGGATTCCATTCTGGGGCATCTCATCCCGTGATGAGATGTTGCTTGCCCTTTGGCAAGCATCACAAGCTCTGACTATATCATGAGCGTCTCTGAAGATGGTGGGCCAATAGAATCCGGCGTCAAAAACCTTCTTCGCAGTAAGAGTCGCTCCATGATGACCACCAGTCGGTCCCTCATGACAATGCCTTAAAATCTTGTGCGCTTCACCTCCATACACGCACCTACGCACAATCTGATCAGCTCCAATCCTATACAAGTAAGGATCCTCCCACAGGTAATACTTGACATCAGAAAAGAACTTCTTCTTCTGTTGATGTGTCAAGCCCTTCAACATAATCCCACATGCGAGATAATTTGCGAAATCAGCAAACCATGGACAATCCTCATCCTGCGTCTGTATGTGCATAAGAAACTCGTGGGGGAAATTGTCATTTATGTGTGACCCCACAAGTTCTGATGAAGCTGAGCACTCGAGACGGGAGAGGTGATCTGCTGCAACATTCTCAGCTCCCTTTTTATCACGGATCTCAATGTCGAATTCTTGCAACAACAGAATCCAACGAATCAGCCTGGGTTTAGCATCTTGCTTGCTAAACAAGTAACGGAGGGCTGCATGATCCGTAAACACAATGGTCTTTGAAAGGACAAGATAGGAACGGAATTTATCGAACGCAAAGACCACAACGAGGAGCTCCTTTTCAGTGGTGGTGTAGTGCTCCTGGGCATCATTTAGAGTTTTGCTTGCATAGTAAATCGGGTGGAAGTGCTTGTCCTTCCTTTGACCCAAGACTGCCCCAACCGCAAAATCGCTTGCATCACACATAAGCTCAAACGGGAGTGCCCAATCGGGGGCGATCATGATATGAGCAATAACTAACTTCTCCTTCAACAACCTGAATGCATGAAGGCATTCATCAGAAAACACGAACGGGTCGTCTTTCTCAAGAAGCTGAGTCATGGGGCGAGCTATCTTTGAGAAATCCTTGATGAAACGCCTATAGAACCCCGCATGCCCTAAGAAACTCCGAATAGATTTCCCAGAAGTGGGTGGCGGAAGCTTGACAATGGTCTCAATCTTGGCTCGGTCGACCTCAAGTCCGTCACGTGAAATCTTATGCCCTAAAACAATGCCCTCCTTCACCATGAAGTGGCATTTCTCCCAATTCAACACCAAGTTAGCTTCTTCACACCTAGCTAACATCTTCCTCAGATTTTCCAAGCAATGATCAAAGGAACTCCCAAAAATAGAAAAGTCGTCCATAAATACTTCCATGGAGTCCTCGATCATATCATGGAAAATAGCCACCATACAACGCTGAAATGTGGCAGGGGCATTGCACAGTCCAAAGGGCATTCGCCTGTACGCGAATGTGCCATAGGGACATGTGAATGTCGTCTTCTCCTGATCCTCAGGAGCAATTGGGATTTGAAAGTATCCCGAAAAACCATCCAAGAAACAATAGTACGTCTTGCCTGACAATCTCTCCAACATCTGATCAATAAAAGGCAAGGGGAAGTGGTCTTTCCTGGTAGCATCATTCAGTTTGCGGTAATCGATGCAAACTCTCCATCCGGTCACAGTACGAGTAGGAATCAACTCGTTTCTCTCATTGGTAATCACTGTCATCCCACCCTTCTTCGGGACAACCTGCACCGGACTCACCCAAGGGGAATCAGAAATAGGATAAATCAAACCTGCATCAAGTAACTTGATAACCTCCTTCTTCACGATGTCTTGCATATTGGGATTCAGACGTCTCTGATGCTGCACTACAGGCTTAAAATCCTCCTCCATCAAGATCTTATGAGTGCAAAAAGATGGATTGATGCCCTTGATGTCCATGATCTTCCATGCGATCGCCTTCTTGTGTATCTTCAGAACCTCAAGCAATTTGGCCTTCTCTCCACTCGTCAACGCAGACGAGATGATAACGGGAAACCGAGACTCACCGTCCAAGAATGCATACTCCAAATGACCGGGAAGCTCCTTAAGCTCAACAGATGGTGGGTCTTCAACAGAAGGTAATGCCTTAGGTTCATCCTTGCAATCCATGACTTCAAACACTTCATCCTGAGGGGAAGGATCGTGGCTAAGCAATGCCACCATCTCCTCATCAAATCGACCCTCGGTAACTGGGTCTACATCCTCCCCTCCTAACAATTGGGTGTCAAACACCTCCACAACACACCCATCCTGTGATGGATCACTCATACATGAATCAACAACATCAATGAAGTAGAGTGAATCGTCCTGACTCTGTGGATGCCTCATTGACCTTCCGATATCAAAGGTCACCTCCTCATCATAAACTCTAAGTGTCAGTTTGCCCGAGCAAACATCAATGAGGGCTCTAGCAGTGGCTAGGAATGGACGACCAAGAATGAGAGGTACATTCTTATCTTCATCCATATCAAGGATCACAAAGTCCACAGGAAACACAAATCGATCAATCTTAACCAACAAATTCTCAACTATGCCTCTCGGATATTTGACTGACCGATCGGCAAGCTGGATGCTCATTCGGGTTGGCTTAAGTTCCTTAACACCAAGTTTCTCAAACACAGCATAGGGCATTAGATTGATGCTAGCCCCCAAGTCAGCCAATGCATTACTGACTGATAAACTTCCAATCAAGCATGGGATAATGAAACTCCCAGGATCATTCATCTTTTGAGGAAGTTTGTTTTGAAGGATCACAGAACACTCCTCACTCAATGTAACATGAGATAACTCCTCCAACTTCTTCTTGTTGGTGAGGATGTCCTTCAAAAACTTGGCATACTTAGGCATCTGAGCAAGTGCCTTAACAAATGGCAGATTGATGTGCAACTGCTTAACAATTCCAGAAATTTACCATATTGCTCCTCAAATTTCTGCTTCTTCAACCTGCTGGGGTATGGAACAGGAGGAGTGTAGTCCTTGACTGGTTCCTTTTCTTGTGCTGTACTTGCTGGGCCTGGCCTGGAATGCACCTCAGCAGGAATCTCAGTCGCAACCTCCTCAATCACCGGCGGAAGAGAAGAAGAAGGGGAAGCCGGTGGAGGAAGTGCAGTGGTGGATTTACCACTCCTCAAAGTGATGGCCTTAATATGATCATTAGAATTTGGCTCAGTGTTACTCGGGAGGCCACCCTGTTGCCGTTCGGAAAGCAACTTAGCAATCTGTCCTACCCGATTCTCTATGGCTTGCATTGATGCCTTTTGGTTCCTTAACTCCGTCTCATGCTTATGGAAGCGGTCTTCCATATACTGATTCTGTTTCTGAGCCAACTGACTTTGGCTCTCAGAGTTAGCTAGCAACCGTGCAACCATGTCCTCCAAATTGGATCGCTTTTCAGGAGCGGGTTGTGACCCACTGCTAGAACCTTGATTTTGGAACTGGTTCTGTGGAGGACGAATCTGTGAGGACTGACCGTGAGACTGGTTTTGAAATGGGGGACGGGGATTGAATCCGGGTGGTTGCTGGTTTGTGGTACCAGACTTCCAACTGAAATTTGGGTGATTCCTCCACCCCGGATTATAAGTGTTACTGTAGGGGTTATTTTGAGACTGATTTTAGTTGCCCATGTAGTCAACCTGCTCGTGAACGGATCTATCCCTAATCGAACACTCCCCACTATGGTGTGGTCCCCCACATATCTCACAACAAGATTGGACTTTGTTTACAGACATCTGCTCGATTTTGATGGAGAGGGCCTCCAACTGTGCAGTCAAAGCAGTATAGGAATCAACCTGATGGACACCCTGCTTGGGTGCCTTGGCTCTCGGGGCCTGTTGAGAATAGCTCTTCCTAGCTACTTTCTCGAGCAATTCAAACGCTTCTCTCGGTCGCTTCGCTCCAAAATCTCCACCCGCATAGCTGTCAAGCCACTGTCGTCCACTCACATCGAGACCATTGTAGAATGTCTCGCATTGCCTCCATAACTCTAAACGTAGAGTGAATGGGAATAACCGTAGCCGAATGGCATCATCAGACGCGCCATTGATCTTGAAAGTGGCGCAAATCTCCAGAAATCCCGCGATATGGAGATTAGGATCCTCGTGATCCTTCCCGTCAAACTGAACAGTGTTCGGAACCATTTGGATGATACTTGACTTGATCTCGAAATTGTTGGCCTCAACAGTTGGTCGGGTGATGCTTGGCTCCAATCCTCCAAGTGATGGTTTCGCGAAGTCAGAAATCGTCCGATCATCATCTTGGTCCGCCATGGTCGTGTCTCCCGTGCCAAAGATATTGTCGGTCTCTCCGTCTCCTTCGATGGTATTTGCTACAACGCGGGACCGCTCTCGCAACCTTTGCTAGAAATACCGCTCCGGTTCCGATCTAGGCTCAACAATGTCCGGCTCGGGGGTTGAGGACATACACACTTAATGCATAAACGAGTTACCGAATCAAACCTGTTAAAAATAAAAATAATATAAAATAAAAATAAAATAAAACAAAATAAATTAAAAATTTGAAAAAATAGTAAAAACTAAGGGTCAAAAAATTAAACTAGTGAAATAAAATAAAATAGAATAAAAAAAAATATTTTTATACTAAAAACTAAGCTAAATCACCAACTCTGATTTTTCTTGAAATCACCGTGTCCCCGGCAACGGCGCCAAAAACTTGATGTGCGTGAAACTATATATTTATTAAATGGGTTTTTCACACAGATTTTAGTTTTAAAAATGGTTTTTACTAAGAACTAAATCACACACAATAGGCAAGTGTATCTATCGCATAGCAATATAGCTTATGGTAAGAACCGGATATCAATCCGTGGACACGATAGCTCTCGATACTAAATCTCGGTCGATGTTTAGCAACAACATGAAAATGTCTGGTTTTGTGAATTTAAAAAAAATAATAACTAAAAGAAGGATTTTTAAATAATCTAAAGTCTAAGAAAATTGCCTAGATCATGAATCCACTTAGTCTAGTGATGTGATTATTATGAATTGGTAAACCAAATGTTGACTAGATTCCGGTCAAAGATATCTAATCATACAATCTTTTGGAAAATTAAAATGATAAACACATTCTAATCACCTAGAATTATTCTATGAAGCCTAATGTCAAGGTCTATGTCAAGATTTAATCAAGAATTAGTAATCATTCAAGAATCTTAATTCTACAACTTAAGGAAAACTAATATGACTTATACACACTAATCACCCTAAGTTGCATAAATTCAACAAAGTCATAATTTCTTCCAACTTACAATTTATGAACACAATCATGCAAATGAGGTCATTTGGCCATAATTTCCTAACTCACGTGTTAATCATATTCAACAAATCATAATATCACCATGGTTTTTCCAAACTTTAGTGAAATAAAGTATACTTATGCAAGTTTTATAATATTCAAGAAACCAATTATCATTCCTAATCTCATGGCATAATCTTAAAAACAAGTTGTAAGATTATAAACAAATTTATGAACACTAATCAACCTACACAAATTTACCACATCATTGGAATACAATCATAACTTCATCTTGAATCTTGACATAAAGCCATTTGACCAATTCATAAAATCATCATCACATAGACAAAAGTTTCATCATAATCTAGACAATGAAGTGTTTAGCCCACAAGGCTTACAAGAACAATAACAAAGTAGCTAAAATTAACAAGAGACATGATTAAAATAACAAATTGCAAACCACTAGCAAGCAAGGATTGAAACAAGATAGTGTTAGATGCTCCTTGGATCTTCAAGACCTTCACAATCTCCTTTAGAAAGCTCCAAGAATTCTGCCCAGAAGGTATTTTAGCTCCAGGAAGTCCAACCCCTTCAAATGAGGTGAAAAGCTGAATTTATAGAAATTCTGGAACTTGGCACGGTCGTGCACCATAGGTGCACGGTCGTGCAAGGTGCTACAGTACTTCACTTTTGGTCTGGGACGGTTGTCGAAGTTGCCATTTTCAGCTACGTCTCGAAATTGACTCGAGGTGTCAGGCACGGTCGTGCCAAAAGTTGCACGGTCGTGCTCAAGTCGTCATGGCCGGCACTATCTCCATTTGGCCCGGCACTGCCATGCTTTGGCCCGTCACTGGCTAGCTTGCACGGTCATGCTTGGCTTATGCACTGTCGTGCATAGGCCGGCACTACCATGCATGGCCTAGCACTACCTGGTTGCACGGTCATGAAAGAAGGTGCACGGTCGTGCATAGGCCAGCACTGCCATGCATGGCCTAGCACTACCTGATTGCATGGTCGTGCAAAGTTGTGCATGGTCGTGCATGGGTCGGCACTGCCAGTGCAAAATTTGGCATGACAGTGCGCATCTGGGGATTTGCTCAGAAAATGCTGAAATTCCATACAACGCTTGACTTTCTTCCGAGCAAGGCCGTTTATCCTACAAATTCACAAAAACAATAATTAGGACTATTTGTGAATGAATTTGCATGTTATTAACGTTAAAACCGGGGGAATTTGAGTCGAATAATATGTATAATTTGACGTATATCAAATCGCAAAACAAAGAAAATCACAAAAATGTCAAAGTCAAAGGGTCAATGCGGTACGCCTAGCGCCAGTCCCTCACGCTAGGCGGTACGCGCGGAACAGGAAAAAATATGGGATTTTGAGTTCTCGCTCGTTACGCCCCAGACCAAGCGTTCACGCGGGGCGGTACGCCTTGCGTGGGTCGGTTTGGTGGATCAGATCAAAAATCAGATTTGCATGGTAGAAAAACTTAATTTTTCTTCTTTTCGAACTCTCTTCATTCAACAGACGAAAATCAGTGATTTTCTTCATCAAAAATCAAATTTGAAGTCCTCAGATCGTGTATTTGAAGCCAGAGAAAGTATCTGCAAGTCCTGATTGTTGTTTTACAACAAGAAATCCGTCTGATTAGGTAACGGTTCGTTTTAACCTTCTAGTTTGATAATGGTTGATTAGATGTTGTTTTTTAGTGTAATGATATAGTTAGGGTTGTTGATTATTGCATAGATGATGGCTAGGATTGATTATAAACGAAGAACTTGACGTTTTGACGGGTAAATCCTTGTGTTGATCCGTTGTAATGCTCGGTTTTCATGAAATCATAACCATGATTATAATGGTTTAAACCAATTGATTGTGACAATGTAGGCGATTAGTTTGATTAATCTTTGAAATGCAAGGTTAAATCCAAGTGTTTCAAACTAATCACAATTATTAACATACTCATTGGAACGATTATCTGATGTTTATGATAACAGTCAGATTAGTATGTTAAACATGGTTAATAAACCTATTTCAATGTCACATTATGATATTTCATGATATTTGGGTAATCAATAACAAGGATTGATCATTCCTAAGCCATAAATTCAACTAGAAACTATTTTAGCACCATAATCAACAACATTAATTATTTGGTTAATCTGATGTTATTCTGATTAATCAAACGTGTCATCAACTTTTTGTTAGGAACCTGAATCAGTATAGGTTCCTACATTATCATACATTGTATGATATGACATTATCAAGGTGATGTCCTTGACATTGAGCGTTCAGGAAGATCTAATCAGTAAGTTAAAATATAAATAACTTATTAAACATAAACGAATGTAGAATTTAGCTATTATCATCAGTTTGCGTGTGTTTTCACTACCTTGAGACTTCATGTGAGTTTCGTACAACCCCTTTTCTTTTTAATGTTTTATAAACACTGAGGTATTACTATGGAACTTTTCTTAAACATATGATATGTATCACTATTATCTACATGATTTCATGTGATTTGTTGAGAACTTGTGGTGTCATGGGATTTTTGTTAGTACATGTTTGTAATAGGTTGCTTGTCAAAATATGTAAATTATATAAAGTTTAGTTGAGGTTTGGCTGAGGTTCGGCTGGCCCATGAACCTTAGCAGGTTCGGCGAACCTAGTAGGTTTGTTTGTACAGGTTTGTCCAGCGAACCTATGGGTTCGGCTAGGTTCGTCTGATATCTTGTATATATTGTAGGTTTGTCTAGAGGTTTAGTAACTTTTGCAGATCTTGAGTGTGTGACAAACCTGGTTTTCTCTGTGTGAGATTATTCAGTGTAATCAGTTGAGATTGATTAATGAAATGATGATTATTGGAATGCTTGTTATTCTTTGATTAATATAGATCAAATATAGATTCTGCATATATTTGATTGTTAATAGGATTCCGTTGGACGATCAAGATCAAATTCAGTAGATCAATAGTGGTATCAGAGCCATGGTGGAGTTCTTTACTAGATTTTCAAAGATCTACAAGCATTTGAAGGTAAAAAGATCAAGAAATGGATCAAAATTCAAGTTTTCGTTGTGTTTGATTGCTGTTTTGAGTGTAATCTCATCATCTACTGCTGTGGAATATTACAATTCAAAAATTTGTGGTGTAAATTGGGGATTTTTGAAGAATTTTCTTAAAATTTGGAAGGTTTCCCTCCAAAATTTTGAATTTTGAAGAACAGGTTCGTGAGCCGAACTTGTGTTTAGCTGAAGCAAGAGGTTCGCTGGTAAAGAGGTTTTCTGAAGAGGTTCATTTAAGGTTTTCTGCAGAGGTTCGTCTGATCAAGGTTCGTTTGTCTCAAGGTTCGTGAAATAGAGGTTTGTCCCAGGTTCGGTTGAACAGGTTCGTGAGATTAGGTTTGTCTCAAGGTTCGTTGCATCAGGTTCGTGGGTATCAAGATTTGGAGAAGGTTCGTTTGTTGGTTAGGTTCGTGAGTTGAATTTCTCATCAAGAGGTTCGCTGATTAAAAATTAAGAACCATGGCTGAGATGTTTGCTGCTGTAACTAGTCAAAATTCTAAAATACATAGCATTTTAATTAGTGAAACAGAGGCTGGAAGTACAAACAAACTTCCAAAACTACTTGTTTTAACAGACTATGAGAACTGGAAAGGTAGATTTGAGACACATCTCAATGGAACTGACACTAATCTGTGGAAAAGAATTTTGTCACCTTACGAAGACCTAAGGTTGTGGGGACATATTTGGATCAAACCCTTGAAAGATTGGATGTTGATCAGAGGAAGAAATACGATTATGAGAAGAAAGCTTACTGGATGCTGAGTCAATCAATTCCTAATAAGATACTTCATCAATTTGATGAACATAAAACCTCATATGGTTTATGGCGTGCTTTGAAAGCAAGGATTGAGGGAAACACCTAGTTAAAGAAGATGAAAGCCACTGACATACGCAAAGAGTTTGAGAACTTCAATTTTATTGGAAATGAAAGTCTTGAAGCCTTAATAACCAGATATAGGCATTTGTTGACTAAAGTCAGGAAGTGTGGAATTGAATACACTGAAGAGGAGAAGATAGATTGCTTTGCAGATGCGTTGCCTGAAAAGTGGAATTCATTGGTGTTAATTTTGAGAGAAAATTTACCAGGAATGACATTGGTGGAATGTATTCAAAAGCTAGAAGAACAGGAGATGAAGGATAAGAGAAAAGCAAGAAGAGTGAATGTTACTCAAGATCCTTCTTTCTATGGTGCATCTGTGGTTACACCTCCTGTTTCTTCTGCAAAGATTCAGACAGCATTTGTTTCAAGTACTGCTGATAGTACTTCTGCACCTTCTACATCTGCTAGTTCTAGTTCATCTTATTCTGTAAACAAGAAGAAATCAGGCTCAACAACAACTCATGTTCAGCTGAATACAACAAATTTGGGAAAAGTAACCGTGGAGGCTGTTCGGGATAATATGTCAATTTTATCATGTGTAGTCAGTGCTTATGATGAACAGATAGCTGGAAAAATTGGAAACTCAAATCTTACATTTGAAGATTATGAACAAATTGATGATGATGAGATGGAGTTAATTGACACTCAATGGGCATTGGCAAGTGTGATCAGAAGAATCAATAGATATGAAAAGAAATATGGAAAGAAGTTCACTTTTGATCGAAACACCAAGTTTGGATTTAATCTAAAGACTACTCAATGTTACAATTGTGGTGAGTTAGGCCATTTTGCTAGAGAGTGTAAAAATCCGAAGAAGCAAGGAAATTTAAACCCTTTCAAGACAAAAGAAGCTTATCAGAAGATGAAAGAAAAGTCTAAAGAGTCATCTAAAGCTTTAGTTAGTCAAGCTGATGAAGGTTATGATTGGGGAAAGCAATATGATGAGTTGATGGGTGCTTTTATGGCTTCTTTGAATGAAGACAAAGGCAAAGGCAAAGAAAAGGTTGATGATATAAATGATGATCTTTTAGAGATCATTGATAAATTGAAAGAGATGAATGCTCAGTTGACTGCTGAACTGGTAGAGTGCACAGAAGCTAACAAGAAGTTAATTGCAAGAGAAAAGGCTTTTGAGAAAAAGATAATTGATTTAGGAAAAGAAAATGAAGAGTTGAAAATCAAAGTTTTGAAAAATAATCATGCAGTTTCTGTGCATCTCGAATCAGTGCAAAAGCTGAAAGTTAAATTATTAACAGCAAGAGTAGAAGCAGAAATGAACAAAAGCAAGCTTGAAAATTATCAGAATTCTCAGTTTGTCATGGATTACTTTGCTGCATCCAAAGATCATCGAATGATACTACTGGCTTGGGTTTTCATGCAGTACCACCTCCTCCCAGCTATGTTCCAAGACAACTAATTGATCCGAATTTGGAAGTTCATCCTGTCTCTTTGGATGAACATAGGTCTGAACAAGTTTTTGAAATTGCTGGAGGATCATCTGATGAAAAAGTGTCTCTTGATAGTGATGCTCCTATTATTGAAGACATTACTGAATCAGAATATTTACCTGATATTTTGAGACAGAATGGTTATCAAGTTAAAAATGTTGATAAAAAGAGTCTGAAGTCTCAGAAGTCAAAAGCTGAGATGAAACCAGTTGAGAAGGTTGTGATCAAACCCAATCTAGTTTCCAAACCAGTGATGAAAGCCAAAACAACCACTACTCTTAAACCGATTGTGTATGTCAAGTCATCTGCTACACATCAAGGAGAGTCTAGTGGCATTTTTCAAAAATCAAATGTGATTTCTAAAAAAGTTGAAAAAGTGGAATTTTTTTCTTTCATAAATTTGGCGTTGGACATAAAAACAAATCAAAGAATTTTCAAAATCAAGTGAATAAGTCACAGATAAAGTCAACTAGTTTGAGAAACAGATTCTCATCTGAAAAGGTTGTTTCAAGACCATTAAGTTCATCAAAGTACTATGATGAACCAAAACCAAAGAATCATCTGAAAGATAAAAAATGTTACCGTTGTGGTAAATTTGGTCATTTGATTGCTGATTGTGATTTGGATTACAGTTCTACTGATTGTAGCAGCTTTAGGTCTTTTTCACCAAGAGAAACACAAATGTGTTTTACTTGTTGTGGAAAAGGACATATTTATGCTAATTGTTCAAACAACAAAATTAGCAAGAGTTCAGATGATGAAAGTTGGGTGAATAGGTCAGGTGGAAGTTCTAGGAAAGTTAAACCTAGTGAAGCTGAAATGAGATTTCTTCGAAAATTTGATCCTGATTGTGTTTGGGTGAAAGAGGAAACTAATCAGAAGAAACGAGTTTCTGATAACAAAAGAAATGTGAAAAATCTTGTGAAAATTGTCACATCATCTAATGATGATTTTTTTGATAAAAATCTTCAAAATTATTTTCAAAACAATCTTATAAGTCAAAATCATTTTGGAAATTGAATTCTAACAGGTTTTTAATTTATTGTGCATGTGGCATCCATGGGCCATATCAATAGTCGTTGGATTGTTAATAGTGGATGTTCCCGACACATGACTGGAGAATTGAATTTGTTGAAGGATTTCAGGCAAATAAAAGGAAGCTATGTGAATTTTGCAGGAGACAAAGGAGGTCAAATTACTAGGTTGGGTAGTTTGACGAATGGAAAGGTTTCATTTGATAATCTTATTTTTTGCAAAGAATTAACTAACAATTTGTTAAGTGTTTCGCAGATTTGTGACAAAGGATATAAAGTGATGTTTGATAAAGACAGGTGTTATGTACTTAACCAAGGATTTCAGATTCCTGAGAAGTGGATTCTGATGACAGCTGATCGGAGCAAGGAATTGTATGTGCTTGACATGGCGAAGGCAGAGACAGTGAATAAAGTGGAGACATGTCTGACGTCCAAGGCAACAGAGCAAGATACACGTTCTTGGCAGAAGGATGGGACATATTCATATTAGGAAGATAAATCATCTTGTACACAATAATTTAGTTGAGGGTGTACCGGTTAAACACTTTAAACTTCCTGATATGTGTGTGTCATGCAAAAAGGGTAAACAGAAAAGGAAGTCTCACAAAACAAAGAAAATATTTTCTATTGATATGCCACTTGAACTTCTTCACATGGATTTGTTTGGACCAATCAATGTGAAAAGTATAGGTAGTGAATCTTATTGTTTTGTGGTAACTGATGACTTTTCTAAATTTTCATGGGTCATGTTTTTAAAGCATAAATCGGATACTTATGGAAATTTTGGGTTGTTAATCAATAGGTCGGAGACATTGTATAAGTTGAAAGTGAGGCGTGTCAGATCAGATAATGGGACTGAGTTTAAGAATCATCAAATGGAAGAATTTTGTGATTCAAAGGGCATTCAACAACAATTCAGTGCACCATATGAACCCCAGATGAATGGTGTAGCTGAAAGAAAGAACAGAACGTTGATTGAGTCTGCGAGAACAATGCTAGCAGATTCTAAACTTCCCATTACATTTTGGAGTGAAGCTGTCGCTACAGCTTGTTTTACTCTTAACAGAGTGTTGATTGTTAAAATACATAATAAAACCTGTTATGAACTGCTTCAAAATCGAAAACCTAATTTGGAAAACTTGGAACCTTTTGGGGCTCCTTCTACCAAGCTAAAGAAAGATTCAAAATTCAATTCTAAGGTTGAAGAGGGTTTTTTTCTTGGCTACAGTCTTCCTAACAAACGTGTGTTTAATAAATGTACGGGTGTTGTGGAATTATGGTATCATGTGGATGTTCAAAGACATACACCTATACCAGACGGAAAAGGACCAGATTGGCTTTTTGATTATGATAAACTGTTTGAGTCTTTTAATTTGTCTCCAAATGTTTCTAATGATGAAATAACCTTACAAATGTTATATGATTTGCAGAATTCTGAAGACCAAGGTATTTCTCATCATTCTGAAGATAGGAATCATAATCCACATGAGGAAGGCATTTCAAAAGTAATTAATGATGATTGGTCATCTGATGATGATCAAGATGTTTTTGAATATGCTATTTCTAACGATCAAGACATTGATCAGAATATTACAAATCTGGATCATAATGTGGATGTCCCGCAAGTGCCTGTCACAAGAGTTCATGTAAATCATCTGATTGATCAGATCATAGGAGATCCAACTGCTGGAGTACAGACACGACATCAAGTCACAAATGACGAGAGTTTGTATGTGGAGTTAGAAAGAACTCATGGCAGTCAAGAGCTCTGGATGCATTCTGCATTTATTTCACAGATAGAGCCAAAGACTGTGACTGAAGCATTGCGTGAGCCTGCCTGGGTGGAGGCTATGCAAGAGGAGTTAAATCAGTTTCAGAAGTTGGGGGTTTGCCAAAAGGCGAGAAGAAAATTGGTACTAGATGGGTGCTAAGATGCAAACGAGATGATCGAGGCGTAATTGTTCGAAACAAAGCTCGTTTAGTGGTTCAAGGTTTCAAACAAGTTGAAGGAACTGATTACAATGAAGTGTTTGCACCTGTGGAGCGGCTAGAAGCAATTAGACTTTTTCTTGCTTTTGCTGCTCACAAGAAATTCAAAGTTTTTCAGTTGGATGTCAAGTCTGCATTTCTGTATGGTTCTTTGAAGGAAATAGTGTATGTTTGTCAGCCACTGGGCTTTGAGGATCCTATCCACCGGGATCAGGTTTACCTCTTGGACAAAGCACTTTATGGTCTTCATCAGGCTCCGCGTGCCTGGTATGAGACATTATCGACTCACCTTATTGAACACGGGTTCAATAGGGGTCTGATTGACAAAACTTTGTTCTTTCTGGAAAAGGGCAAGGACATTCTCCTTGTTCAGATTTATGAAGATGAGATCATTTTCGGATCTACCAATGAACAAATGTGTTTGGAGTTTAAGGAGGTGATGATTGATAAGTTTGAAATGAGTGCAATGTTAGATATCAAATTTTGTCTGGGCTTACAAATTGATCAAACTGATAATGGAATTTTCATTCATCAGACAAAGTATATTCAAGATGTGCTAAAACGGTTTAGCATGCTTGATTCCAAGCCAATTTCCACGCCCATTCAGCCTAATCACAGGATTGAGCCTGATATTAAGGGGGAGATCATTGATCCTACTCTTTATCATGGAATTATTGGAATTTTGATGCATCTGACTGCCTCAAGACCAGATATTGTATTTGCTACAAGTATCTGTGCAAGATATCAATCAAAACCTAAAGTGTCACATCTGATAGCAGTCAAGAGAATACTTCGTTATCTGAAGGGTACACCAGACACCGGTCTGTGGTATCCTAAGGATGATAACTTTTCCTTCAATGCCTACAGTGGCTCCGGCTATGGAGGATGTAAAACAGATGCGAAATCGACAACTGGAGGTGCACAATTTTTGGGGGAGCGTTTAGTTTCTTGGCAGTGTAAAAAGCAAACATCTGTTGCTACGTCTACTTGTGAGGCTGAATATGTAGCGGCTGCCAGTTGTTGTTCACAAGTTCTGTGGATACAACAATAGATAAGAGACTATGATTTGAATTTTCTGACAACCCCAATTCATGTTGATAACGAGGCTGCTATTGCTATAACAAAGAATCCTGTGTATCATTCACGTTCTAAACACATTGCTATTAGGTTTCATTTCATACGCGATTGCTATGAAAAGAAACTTATTGATGTGGTGAAGATACATACAAATGAGAAAAGATCATACCTTCTCACCAAGGCTTTTGATAAAAATTGTGTTGAGTATTTACTCAAATTAAATGGCATTCGAGTCATGGGTGAGGTTATTTCAAATCAGCTTCCTTCATAATCAATTTTTATTGAATTAACATCAGATATTTTAATTGTATTGTTTGTTTTGTGTTTTAGTTTTTAGGGGGAGAAAATTTTGAAATATTCAAAAACATTTGAAAAATCAAAAACACAAAAACAGTTAAAAAATTTAAAATTCTGAGAAATTGATTCGACCTAATTAGAAATGATAGTTCATTGTAGCAGTTGGAAGCACATATGTATCATACTATAACATAAACATAAAGAGCATTTACAATTACTTAGTATGATATGTTGGTAGGTTTATAACTTAGTTGTGATGAGATAACATGTGACAAAATTTTGATTATGCTTTATGAGAAATAGATGCTTAGAATACAGTACTTAGTTTTGTCCTAAATGAGTGATAATTAATCTTACAAAATGTTTCTTGAAAAGTTAAATTACTACTTTTGATCATGTGTTTATTTTCAAAAGAAATTCTAAATTTGTTTTTTCTTTTGTTTTAGTTTAAAGCTGAAACATTCTTTACGTATACTTACGTATCGACCTGATTGTTGTAGCTTTAAATGTTTCAAGTTCGTTTTCTTGGTTTTGATTATGATTTGGACAATCTCTGCGCATATGAGAATATCAATCTGATTGTTAAAAGCTTAATCTTAAATTATTGTTTCGTTCATATTCTGGATCATCTGAGCATACGAAAGTATTAACCTTGATTCCAAGATTTTGAACAAATTCAATTTGTTTTATATTTTGTTATTTTCAAAAGAAATTATGTTTTGTTTGTTTAGTTTTTCATAAATCGGGGATGTGTTCAAGTAGATGGAGAACATAAAGTATTTGATGGTTTTGTTTTCATTTGATATCTAATTTAAGTAATTAAACTTAAAAAGGTTTTATACTGACAATCATTTTTGAATTGTAATTTGCTGATAAATATATTCATTAATTCAGTCAGGTGTGTTGATGATTGTAATACATACAATATGATCTCATGTCTGGATCTTTCCCAACCAAAAATACGTGTTTGGTTTGTTATTTTATATTTCATAGTTAGATTTATTAAATTTGTAGTATGTTTGTTCTAAAATTTGAAAAATACAAAAAGATTTTTTGTTTTATCTGATGTTAAATCAATAATTTTTGGTTATTTGTTTTTGACTTTGAAACATTAAAACATTGGTTTGTTTGAAATTTTAAATAAAATTGAATTTCAAAAGGTTTTCTTGGAGGTTCGTTTGAAATGATGAGAACAGGTTCGTCCAATAGGTTTGGACAGGTTCGTCCAAGAGCTTTTGGACAGGTTCGTTTGAGAGATTTGGGACAGGTTCGTCTGATAGGTTTGTTGACAGGTTCGGTCAACAGGTTGGTCAAAGGTTCGTAAGAATAGGTTTGTTCATAGGTTCGCATATATGCACAGGTTCGTGAACAAGATTCGTCACTTTCATCAGAACCTATCCACGAACCTGCAAAAACTGAATCTTTATTTTTTTCGATTTTGGATCTCAGAAACTTTTGTCTTATTTCATTTGATTCAGAATTGTCTTGTGATCATAAATAGGTAAAAATATTGAAAATTGACCGGCTAAATTAGGAGATCTATTGATTTTAAAGTTGTGTTTAGTCGAACCTAGTTTTTAGGATTAAAACCTGCTTAAATCTGAATTTTGAGAAAATTACTTTCATTAATGTTATTTATTTGTTAATGACAAACCTCTGGATATCAATTTTTTGATCTAATTCGAATATTTGAAAATTTGATTTTGAAATGGATCAGGTTCGTTAAATGAACAAAGGTTCGCTTGAATAACTAAGGTTAGTTTGAACTTTAGAGGTTTGGGACGAACCTCTATATGTCATTGAACGGAACCATTTGTTGGTTAAGGTTCGTTTGACCAAATGGTTCGTTTGACCAAAAGGTTCGTTCATTAAAAGTTCGTTAGGTTTAACAGGTTTGTCTGGTTAAGAGGTTCGTCTAATCTTAGGGTCGGCACAGGGAGGGTTTGCTGGTTTCAACATTTAGAATTTTTTTTGATTTTTGATTTTTGATGTTTTTGATTTTTATTTTGTTTTAATTTTGTTTTCTTTCTGATTGTAGAAATGGGGAATCTTACATTCGGAGATAAACATAATCTCTGTGCATATCTGGATCCTACCACTAAGAATGGCAAAGATTTCCGACCTATGATCAAGTTTTTGAGAAGATCAAGGATTTATCATGCCATATCCAATTCATGTCAGATATACAGATCACATATTCAAAGCTTCTGGGATTCAGCAAGACTAATCACTATGGATGAAGACTATGTTATTGAAGCGAATGTGCTTGGTCAAGCAATTCGGGTTACTGAAGCATATATTAGGAGAGTGTTACAATTTGGAGGAAACCTGCTGGAATGACACTCTTTCCTGAAAAATGCATTAAGGGTTGTTTCTTGAGAATTAAGTACTTTGGAGTCTATAGTGAGTACTCTATCAAGAAGGGAAAGCTTCCTCTACAATACAAATTGCTGGCACATGTGTTGTTACACTGCCTGAGTATGAGGAAAGGAACATTTGATGAGCTTAGAGATTTGATGAGATCAGCAATGGTGGCATTGATATTGAACAAACCATTCAATTTTTCTGCAATGATCTTCAGGTTTATGTCATACAACATCACCAAAGCCAAAGACAGATTCTACATGTATCCCAGGTTCATACAGATGCTGATGGATGAAAGGTTTCCAGAGCAGAATTTGCCTAGGGTTGCTGATGATCTTCTTAAGCTGAAGCATATGACTGACTCTAGTCTTTGTCAAGTCAAGATTTATCAGAAAAGCAATGATGAGGTGTTGATGAAAGATGTTACATGTCATTGTGCAAGAGCTAACTATGTTGCTCCTGTTAATGATGCTTGGAGGCATGAAGATTCAAGTTCTGATAGTGAACTTTTGAGTGACAATGATGATGATCAACAACCACCACCTCCTCATCCTCCTCCTAGACAACAAGCAAGGAAGTCACAAGCTCAGTCTTCACAATCTAAACCACAAAGTCAAGGGCAAACCCAAGTGCCAGATGTAATTCCTACTACATTGGTTCCTCTTCAAGAAATATTTCCATGTCAACAAGAAACTCCAAGACAAGAAGAGGATACTTCTTCTATACCTGTTGATTCTAAAAATGTTGGAGTTGATGATGAAGGTGAAGAGTCTACGAAAACAGAGTCTGAATTAGAGACTATTATAAGAGGTAGTAGTGTGATTAAAAGATTAAAGAAAAGACCAGTTCAACAGCAAAGTAAAGAAGCAAAGGAAGAGATAGATGATCCTAATTTCATAGTTGATGAGCCTGAGACTTCAAGACCAAAGAAAAAGAAGAGGATGGCAAAGATGCCTATGAAGAAGAAGACAAGGAATCCCAGGATCATTGTTTCATCTCCTGTGGTAGTTTCTACTTCACCTGCTTCTATTTCTGTGTCTACACCTGTTACTATTGCTTCAATAGTTCAAGAAGAAGCTTCTACATCACCTATTCATATTCAGACATATTCTTTTGTTCAAACTCCTGAGTTTGTAAATGTTGCTACTTTTGTACCTTCTTTCATTGATGCTACCACAGTTACTACATCCTTTCAAGCAACAACAACATTCCAAGCTGCTTCTACATCAAGAGGAGAGTCTTTGTTTGAGAGCTTAGATGATTTAGATCTAAATTTCTCCTTGGATTATGATGATAGTGAGCTAAGGAAAAGAATTTCTTTGTTGTCACAAGAGTTTGATAGATACAGAAAACAAAAGGAGAAAGTAGATGCTGAACAACCTTCTTCAAGTTCAAATGATTTAGATGTGATGAAAAGTCAGACTTCTCAGTTGTTGAAGTGGAGAGAAGAAGATGAAATTGAGAAGAAATTGATGAGTGAAAGGATTTTTTCTTTGGAGAATTTGACTGCACAACAAATTATTGATATTGATGTTTTGAAGAAAGAGAATCAAGACTTGAAGAAAAAGATTGATGATATGCAAGTAAAGGATACTCAAGCTGAGGCTACTGGTGCTACTTTTGAACCAGTATATGTTAATATTGATGATGAAGAAGAAGATGAAAAGGTAGATTATGAGGATTCAGATGTTGATGAACATCCAAGCTTTAATGCTTATTTTGATGATGAAGATGACGATGGTGATATGGCTGGTGTGGGAAGTTCAGGTGGATTGAATTTCAGGACTGGTGCTATAGTGATTTATGATCCTTCCAAGATTTCAGTTGATGTTACTCCTATTTCTTCGGTTTCTTCTGAGAAGACTAAAGATACTGAACGTGTTGATTTTGAAGATTTGGATGATCTAGAGTATCCAAAAGAAGAAATTGATATGTCATTGCCTACATTCTTGGATTTGTTTAAAAACATGCTGATGTGAAGCTGCAGAGAATGATTGGAGAATTATCAAGAGATAAAGAGTTGGAGGAAGGAGAAATTGTAGGTGGTTATTCAAGGAATGATTTTTATGATATGTTTGAAGTTGATTCTGATCAATTATTTGATTTTGAACAAGATGATCAAATAGAATTATTTGATTTTGAACAAGATGATCAAATGGATGAGAATTTGTATAACTTACAAACCTTGAAGAAGATATTTGATATTGAAGTTCAAAGAGGTGTTCCAAAAACATCAGTTGCTCAGACGAAAGAAAAGACTTATATGGAGCTGTGGAAGGAAAATCAAGATGAAAGCAAGTACATAATTGATCACTTATACATTTTCAAGCAAATGGTTGAAGACATTGAAGAAAAAGTTCAAGAAAACCAAGCTAAACAATTCACAAGATTCAAGATTGGATCTAAGTCAAAGTTGAAAGGAAGAATTGTAAGCTATGGTTACTTTCATAACATTTCAGGAAGCATGAAGGATAAAGGATGTTATGTAATCAAAAGGACTGATGGATGCCAATATTTTGGAAAAGCATTGGATATGATGTCTTTACCATCTTTTGAATGTATGTAGTTATCCAGGTTGAAGATGATAAAGCCAATTCAAACTAAACATAATGACATATTTGAGAAGTTGTTGAAGAAAGAGGCTAAGTATGGATGGAGTTTGTTGATTCCACAAGTTAAAGACAAGTTGCTTGGATATTCAAAGCCTAAAGCTTATAAAAGACCAATATTGAGGAGAATAGAACAGAATTAGAATCATTATTTCAAGTTCTGGTTCTATGATGAAAAGCCATCTGAAGCTGTTATTTTGTTGAGACAAGAAGAGAAGTGGAGGGTGATTAGAATGTTGGATCCTGTATGCTTAGTGAATTGTTCAAAAGATGACATTAAGTTGCTGAATGTTGTTGAAATTTTTACTGATGATGGATATCATGATTTTGGGATTAGTTACAAAGACATGGCTATTCAATTTCAAACAATTGCTCAGATGTGTTATACTCTGGGTATACATTCTGGATGTATCTAGGAAGATGTTAACTATCTGTATGTTAAGCTGATGAAAGTGCAAAAGGAGATGGATGATAGAGATGCCATGTTGGAAGTTGAACGATTATCTAAGATCCCAAAGTCTGTTGTCATTCGTGCTGAAGATAATTTTTGTGAAGGAAGTGAAGCTCAAAGTAAAGACTGAAGATAGAGATTGAAGATTTCGGAAGCAACTTTTAAGGGGGAGTTTGTTAGTACATGTTTGTAATAGGTTGCTTGTCAAAATACGTAAATTATATAAAGTTTAGTTGAGGTTTGGCTGAGGTTCGTCTGGCCCACGAACCTTAGCAGGTTTGGCGAACCTAGCAGGTTTGTTTGTACATGTTTGTCCAGCTGGCGAACCTATGGGTTCGGCTAGGTTCGTCTGATATCTTGTATATATTGTAGGTTTGTCTAGAGGTTTAGTAACTTTTGCAGATCTTGAGTGTGTGACAAACATGGTTTTCTCTGTGTGAGATTATTCAGTGTAAACAGTTGAGATTGATTAATGAAATGATGATTATTGGAATGCTTGTTATTTTTTGATTAATATAGATCAAATATAGATTCCGCATATATTTGATTGTTAATAGGATTCCGTTGGACGATCAAGATCAAATTCAGTAGATCAACAATTTTGCCTGTAGAACAGAACTCTATCACAAAACGTAAAAGTCCTCATTCCTTGAACTGTATCTAGTGAACCCATGTGGGGTCGAATAGAAAACAATGATAGTACTATCAACTGACAACCTATTTGCCGGGAGCGTGCAACTCCCCTTAGTGTAAATATTTGTTATCTGTTTCCAGAACTTCTTCATGTAGTGATAGACATTAAGAAAATGAGGCACTAAGATATTTACCGACGGGTAGTATCTTTATAGAACAAGAACGGAGTAGTCCGAAGGGAAGTAGATACGAGTCCCATGGTTATCTTGAACTGAACACTTTGAGAACTTACATATCATATCATATTGTTGAACTTGAACTTTACGAACTCACCAGCTTTGTGCTGATCTTTCAAACTCAAACATTTTGCAGGGAGACAGTGACCAACGGTGAGGATGCACTTCAAACACTTGTAATTAAATAAATCAGATTGTGTAATAAACTTAGTTTATATACTGTAATGTTGGTTGTAATTACGAAATCCTTGTAACGTATGTACTTTAAGTTAATCTGTGTGTTGTGATACCGGATCAAGTAAGTCACACATCATCTCTGAGACATCACCACTACGCTTCCGCAACCTTCTCAGTGACATCATCAACAGGTGACGAGAGGTGGGGGTGTGACACTATATATTATTTTATCAAAAACAAGTACTTTATATCAACACCAATATTATAAACGTATTCAATATATACTAGTCAAAATCATTGTATTTTCTTTAAACAATACACTTTTCGTATAAGCAAAAGAAATAGTTTAAACAATTGAATGACTTAGTTACACTTATGTTACATATCGTAGTATGATTGTATATTTTTAAAATGTTAAATCAAATTAGATTTTAACAAATTAATTTATAGTAATTACTAAATTTTTGGAACACTTTTCATCATGGCTAAATTCTTATTATATCGATATTTTACATATGTTTTATTTTATTCCAATTCATTAAATGTCGTTGTTGTAACTTTAATTGCATACATGTTGAAAATATGTATATGGTACATTTATGTTACACCAACGTTATTTAATTTTGGATTATTTTCTAATATACTTTATGACTATATAATAATTAATATTTTTATTTTTCTACATTAAAAAAATAATTTACATCACTTTATTATATTTTTGGGTTTTGTTTTTCCAATTAACAAGAAAAGAAATATGATAACTCTAATCAAATTAATGTTATTTGTTCACTATTTATAACACGTTGTATTATAATTTAATACTATTTTATTAACATTATGTCAAAAAAAATTATTTTACATTTACCTTTTACAATGATGACACACAATACATTTCCGTTCCAAATTGTTTACGATTTTCATTTTTTTTTCTTTTTTGTTGCAGGATATACGTGTTACATTGATGTTAAATTATATATATGCAATTAACTAATCTTGGAAATGTGAACATATTTTGTTACCTTGTTACTACGCTGTTAAATAATACAATTCAGGTTTCTAAGTCACTTGAAGCCTAAAAATCGATTTAAGAACCGATTTTTCTAACTGGTTAAAAACCGATACTGTTTTAGTTTACTCGTTTTTATGCATCTCTAGTTCCACTTAGTGTAACATATTTGTAACACTGTGTTACATATACGTAAAAAAATATATTTTAAAATCAATGTACCATACATGCAACAATTGGTTACGTATATACATTAAAAAATGGAACATGTTACAATTATATTTTAAAACATCAGTAGATAAAATGAAAACATAATAAAAATATTATCAAATTACTTAAAGCAAATACTAAATAAAACAAATATGAACATGGATTATTTTACTTCTAATATATCCTCACGAAAAAAAGAAGGAAAACAACACACACACCAAATAGCTAACAGTAACCTAATTTACCACATTCTCTTTTTTCAAATTCAAATCGAAAACAAATTTTAATTTTTAAATATTCATCTCTTTTACTTTCCCGCCAGATTATTTTGTTGAAATACAATTTTTAATAATAGCTGGTTGTATATAATTGATGTCATGTTACATCAATGTTACGGTGTTTAAATTTAGCCCAAAAACAAAAAAAACTTAATTTGTAAATATTTCCTACCTTTTATTTTTCCCACCATTTTTTTGTATTGAGTACGAGTGTTAAAATTTACATTGAAAAACAAAAAAAAAAGAGTTTTTGAATATTTCCCCCCTTTTACTTTCCCACCAATTTTTATTATGTAAGTTACATAACCCGATCCAACAAGTGGTATCAGAGCCTTGGCTCTATTACTTAAGCAACTAACAATTCTTAAGTTATCAGTTGTTCGTCTTCTACTACTCTTTCTTTTTCAAACTACCTCCAAGTCAAAATGACAACCATCAGTAAGCACGACACTGAGAATGGTACTCTCAATAAACCTCCCATGTTCACTCCGGATGACTATGATACATGGAAGGTTTAATCAGGAACCAGGACTTCAAACTCTGGAAGTCAGTTCTTGAGGGACCATTCATTCCAACCATTGCTGCAAGTCTGCCAACGAACTGTGGAACTCTTTGAAACAGATGTATGAAGGGTCAGAAGATGTGAAGGAGAACAAGAAAGACATGCTGAAGCAAAAGTTTGAGAACGTTTGCCAAGAGAACAACGAGAAGATGGCTTCTCAGTATTTGAGGTATATTCAATTAGTTGATGAGTTGACTGCTGCATGAGTAAAAAGGAGAATCAAGATGCCATCTAACAGTTTCTAAGATCTCTTTCACATGCCTGGAATATCTATTCTGTTGCTATTCGTAGAACAGAAAATCTTAGAACCTTGAAGCCGGGAGAGTTATTTGGTATACTCAGTGCATACCAAATGGAGATTGATGCCCAAGAACCTAAATCTACCTCTGTTCCCTCTAGTTCAGCTGCTTTGTATGCCCCCATCCACAATCCTCCATTTCAAAACTATCATCCCATCTACCATTCAAACTCCACACCCATTATCACCTTCCCAGAAACACCAACTCTATCAATTTCCCATTTGAACCCATTTGCAAGCTCAACTCCACTGCTCACCTCAAGCCAGGGAGCATTCATGGCCGAAGAAACGAATTATTTTCATTTGTATCAGGAGGATCTAGATGGAATCTCTGCTGATGACCTTGAAGAAATGGACATCAATTACCAGATGACCATGATTTCATACAGAGCAAAGAAGTTCTATCAGAGAACTGGAAGACAATTTAGGAAGCATAACATGAAAACTGGGTTTGGTTTAGACAAGTCTAAACTCAAATGATTTAACTGTCAACAGCTGGGGCACTTTGCAAGAGAGTGCAATTCTCCAAGTTCTCAACCATAAACTTCTGGTCAGCCAAACCACAAAGCAGCAAGCGCCTCCAACAGTGCAAACATTGCAGAACAACACGATTTTTCAGACTGGAATGTTCAAGCTGAGGAAGCATCCACCTCAAACAATGCTTTGATGGCCAATGACTCCACTTCTACATTCAAGGTAACTAATGACATGTGTACCCCTGAATGCTTAGAAAAATTAAATGCTTACAAACGTTTTAATGCTCAAGTCTGTGATGAGCTTGAGTCAATACAAGTTGTTAAGGCAAATTTCTTTGAAGCTAAAAGAAATTACAAAGAAAAGATTGAGGAGTTAGAAAAGACTATCTCAAGTTTAAAACATGAAGACACTAATAAGCAGTGTCAAATAATCAATCTTTTAGAAAGATTAACAACTGCCAATACTCCCATCCAGATTGACAACTCTAGTGCAATCTCTATCACCAACAATCCTGTCAAGCATTCAAAGACCAAGCACATTGACATCAGGTATCACTTCATCAGAGATTGTGCAGAAAAGAAGTTAATTCATCTGGTCAAAGTTGATACAGAACACAATTTGGCTGATCTCTTCACCAAGGCTTTTAATGAAGGAAGATTCAGGTATGTAATCACAGCTATTGGTATGATCAATTTTAAGTAAATGAATATATGTCAAGGTTTAAATGATCTTTCGGAAGATAAACTTAACTTATCTTCTGAGTAGTATTTACTCATCAGAAGAAATGTTAAGTCTTCCGATGTATTATTTAATCCTTTATTCGGAAAAAGTCACACTTCTTAAGATATTCATTCTCATGAAAGTATTTATCTTCTGATATAAATTCTTTGCTTCCAAATACATTTTCTTCTGATTACCCTTCTTCATCAGAAGCTCATGTCTTCCGAAGGATACATTTATTTAATGCACAGCTTTAGTCTTCCGATACTACATGACAAGCTTTTGGTGTTGTTTTGGAAGAGTCTCTTTCATCTTCTGAAGTTCTTTACGTTACACAGCTGTCACGGAATACCTTTTTCTCTTCTATACCTCCGGATCTCAAATATTTAATGTGTCGTTATATTAAATGCTGACATTCGAAGGTATAAAAGGTCTCCCGATCGTAAAAATTCCCACTTCCTTCTTCTTCAATCGACAGTTTTTTCTTGAACTAAACCCTAACCGTCAATCTCAAAAATCGCTCTCTTTGCCTTCAAACCTGCCCACAACCTTGTTGCCGAACTATCTGCTGATCACGATGCCGATTTCGCTCCGATCATCTCGTTTCTCCGACGGACCAGGTACCTTACTGCATTAACTGTTAACCCCGTGGTGTATGAATCTCATCACCAGCAATTTTGGGGTTCGTGTTCTGTTGTTGATTCCCAAACTGGTAGACGTCTTTCTGCTACCATTGACACTCATCCAATTTCCATTTCTGTGGAAACCGTCTGTAGACATCTTAATCTCAATGATGTCGCAGGCAGTGTTTCTTTCACAAGGGATGAGGTAGCATTGACGTCTTTCTGCTACCATTGACACTCATCCAATTTCCATTTCTGTGGAAACCATCTGTAGACATCTTAATCTCAATGATGTCGCAGGCAGTGTTTCTTTCACAAGGGATGAGGTAGCAACGACCTTTAGGTCAATGGGGTATGAAGGTCATCTCCCTTCAACTGCCTATTGTCCTGTAATTACAAGTACCTCTTACATGTGTTTTTGCATTTTCTGACAAATAAAACAGGTGGTTGGGATCAAATTCTGTCTGAATTGGCTTCGGCTATTCATGGATCTCTAATCATATGTTTAACTTTTCATCTTTTGTTTTTAGTAACTTGGTGGACAATGTGTCATCACCAAAGAAATGTTGTATGTATCCCAGATTTTTGCAGCAAATTTTTAATGGTGAGTTGCTGTCTTCGCTCTCACTAACTGGGAACATTTACAAAGTACCCTTGGTTGGTTCCAAGGTCTTTGTTCAACCTAAGAAGACGAGTGCACAGTTCTCTGGAACTTTCACTCATCTTGTGAAAGTGTTGTGTAAGTTACATAACTCGATCCAACAGAATATCATTCAACTGTACCTCCAAGTGTAACTTCATTGCAAACTACTAAGAATTTCATTCATCTGTATCCAGTGGATTGCATAAATAATGTGACATCATAACTTCTTAAATGTAGTGACAAGCCATTTATCATAAATACAATATCATCGAATTTTCTATCAAGAGTATGAATATTGTCAAATAAAATATGTAATGTTATAACCTTTTAGATTTATTGATAAATCACCACACTAATCTTAAATATAATATTATTGATTTATTTAATTACAAAATATGCATTATCAAGCGAAGAAAGATAACACCATAACCTTTTAGATGTAGTGATGTATCATCATCACAGATCTTCGGTATAATGTTATTGACCTCTTGGATCCTAACATATGTATCATAAAACAAAGGGATATGAAATCATATCTTGTGAGATGTAGTGATGAATCCCCATCACTAATCTTAAGTATGACATCTTAAGATTTAAAATTCGATATGTCATATATTGAAATCATTTTGAATTTGCTTAAAATCAAATGAAGTAGTATCCAAGTTGGACACCTTTTGACTTAGTAGAATTAATGTTGTTTACAAGAGGTTTGGTTTAACATACTTTGGCCAACTGGTTAAATACTCTCATTAAGAGTTCTTAAGAAAGCTATTCTGGTCTCTCATCAAGGATTAGAAGAATCGGTTTCCTAGACAGGAGTCTCAACTACCGGTATTCACCCTTCCAGTTAGTACATCTCTTTCACAAAAAAACTTAATTCGAATGAGGTTATAAATCAAAACTGAAAGAATAGTAAAATGACACATAGGCAAATCATTTGCACTCGTTTGAAAACATAAGGGTTGGTATTCAAATTGAATACATGGTGACATATTATAATCATTTAGTTTCTAAGATGTTTGGTGTGATATGCGTTGGCCTTAAAGTGGTTATACTCTCATCAGAAGTCCACAGAAAAACTAGACAAGTCACACAGTACCTCAGGGATTTATACGGAATAACTTTCCTAGACATGTATTCTAAGTACCTGTACTATACTCTTCCGGTTAATACATATCCAACTCACAAACTTAATTCTAACGGGGTCTTAAAATCAATATTGGAATCCATCTGTTGTTGAAGGAATTGTATGTAACATTTAGGGTTTTTCGAAAACGTATTAGTGCCACAATTTTAAGAAACAAAAGTTCTAGGTAAAGATCGTAGTTGATCTAAATTTCTACACAAATGTGTGTGTGCATATGAATATATGTATATATATACACACACGTACATAAAATTACAAATCGTAAAACAATTAAAGAATTAATAAAGTTAATATTTAAATATAATACTTATTATAAAAGTTGTTACATATGTAATAATAATTTATTTAAATGTATATAAGGGTTAAAAAATGGATTTAAACTTGATTTTTTATATATGTAAGAACAAATATTATATTTATAGACCTTATTTTATACATGCATGCATACACACACGCACTCAATGATACACACACACACACATTTACCCTAACAAGATTAACTTAACTAAATTATAAAAACTCCCTTGATAAGTTAAATATTTGGTAATAAATTTTACAAACTTTTAACATAAAATGTTTAGTATGAAAACCAAAAAGATTAAAAATTGTAATTTATTAAACACCAAAATATAGATTATGAGAGGGTTGGGATTAAAAGACATGATGTGGAAAGTGGGAGGGGAAAACGTGATAAAATTTGAAAGTTTTGGTTCTCCCACCTCATTTGATCACTAAACCACCTCATTTGATCACCAAATGAACGAGTTTTTGATGCCCCACGACCCAAATGTGGTTCCAAATCTCTTTGGATCATTAAAACGCGATAACACAACATTTAATCCGACTTTTGATTATCTAGAATGGTAGGTTTACATCTTAAATCAAACTCGAAAGTTTCATACGAATTAACCATCAAAATCATAGGGCTTTTACACATTTCATACTTTCAAACAAAATCCCACTTGTAATGATGTCTCAACGGATGGAGACGTTGTCGGGATTCTGCTTCTTCAGGCTGGAAAGTATGTTGCGTGGCTCCATGTGTTGCTCAGTCAGATGATGTACCATGTTTTGTTCCTGCTCGGACATTCTTCTAACAAACGGGTGCCCCTCAAGATTTTGAGCAGGTTCATGGTTGTGTTTGTCGTTTCTGACCTGAAGCTTCCACCCACAAAAATCAGGGTCGAATATCCCTATTAATTGAAAAGGACAACCGATTTTTTTGCTACCGGTACGCCTTAAGATGGCTGCACTATTGTGTTCACCACCACGATCACACACAAGCCAGATTTTGTTGACCTCATTGGTCCCCTTCTTTTTCTTAGATCGTCTGGTAACTACGACGTATCCATTATCAAGGGCTCTACTTTTCACCCATGCCATCAGCTCCTCCATAGAAATGAATATCTAAAAACAATGTTGTCATTAAACTAATGTCCATCTAACTAAAAACAAGTGAAAATATATTACCCCATTGGTATTCCAGTCCATATTTTGGTATACAATGTCAGCTTCTTCCTTTTTAACCGCCACTTGGGGTGGGTGTGATTGTTCACCACCGTAACATTCCCTGTTAACGTCTTCATCATCGCAAGGTTTCTAGTTCAAATCAAAATGCCAGTACGAAGTTTGACCCGCAACCTCTTCGTTAAGATCTGGCAATGCTGGTCTATTTGTGGCCTCAGACGATTGCACACCAGTCTCATCCTTAAAAACATTATGATTAGTTTGTCATTTGATTAACAATAGAAACAAGTAAATACATTTTCGTACCTGATAAGTTTCAGCCACACGCGAAACGTCAAGTCTCCGTCCCACCAAGACATATTTCAAATAAAAAATATGGGTGTAGAGTGTAGATATTTAATAATCGAAACAAGAGAAACTCGATCAACTATACATAAAGTGATTCGAGTGAACGTTTGATATTTTAACGCAATATGTGTGTATATATGGACGATGAATTCGTAAGTTAGAAACTAATTGGCACGTTTTAAACATTAAACGCCTCGTAGTGGTCACTACGGGGCGTTTAAGGCTAACCCTAAACGTCCCGTAGTGACCACTACGTGGCGTTTGGGTCTAATCAACTGACATTGTCGGACCTTTTTCAGAACATCGTACTAATACGCCCCGTAGTGGCAACTACGGGGCGTTTAGGTCTAATCAATGCCCCTGTCGTTTGACCAAGAAAGTACAATCCGTACCAAAACGCCCCGTAGTGGCCACTACGGGGCGTTTGAGGGGTGTGCAGACATTATTTTGGGGTGTAAGTTTAACACCACCCTTAATAAAATGTTCTAATTGCTAAAATCCATGTCATGCATATATTAGATTGCCACTTCTATCCCCACATGGATCACATCCAGTAATTTGTATTTATTTCATTTATATTAGATAAAAAAAATGTAAAAAATAAAATAAAAAATAAAACACTCTAATTCACTAATAAGTTTATTTCAAAATTATTCATTAGTTATGAGAAAGTTTATTATACAAAGTTGTAGTATGGAACTTCTTACGCATAAGTTGATGTATTATGTATATATAAATAAAATTTTTATAAAATATTTTCTAGGAAAGTAGTATTTGAAAGGGATTTAAAACTTGGGAAACAAATTAATAATCTTAATAATTCAAAAAAAATGTAAGTCACAAGATATATATAAAATTTTTATAGAAAACAAATAAAAGAAAAGAAAATTAAAAATTTATAAGAAAAAAAGAAACAAAGCAAAATTTTAGAACTAACAAGATAGATGCAACATGAACATTTGAAATAATAATATAAAATCTAATCATATATAGAACTATAATGTAGGTTGTTATGAACATTCGTAGACGAGTAACATGCTCATAACTATTAAAAGATACGGATTCTTACCCCCCTTTTTCGTTTCAGTATATGATTTAATTATTGGAACCCATTTGATTCTCACATACCTTTGGAATTCCTGAACGTCTTTGATATATCGATCTGTTTCATTTGCATGGTCCGTTATGAATTTCGAAGCATTATTTATTATTGAATATAATTTGCTTGCATGTGATAGAATTGTTGGATTGAAATCATTATCACATGTTCTGATATTATATTATGATTTGGTTTAACGCTTAGTGAGAGGCGTATTTGATATACATTGTTGTATTACCATTTCTGTTATTGTATTCTGTTACCCGAGCATGTTCCTACTTGCGGGGGTGACCGCAAGCACGTCATTGCGGCATCAATGACGTGGCACCAACAGTGGCGGTGAGCTAAGATCACGGCGTCTTCTTCGTACTAGTGAGGTACATCAGGCCATAAGAAGGCATATGGACTGGTCCTAGGATATATTTGTATATGATTTCTGGTGGATGGATCTGTGTATGCCCACACTCCATTGCACGTTCGGTACATAGAGCTGCAGCTCTATATGCATGTCAGTAGTGATTTAAGATTCGGCTCAGGGTACATTCCGTATGATATGATATATTTGATTGTCTTGCTTTACTTTATATCATATAATTTTGTCTTATGTTATCATGTATTCAGTTATTGATTCTGTTACTTAAGCCTTTATCTGTACTGGGTATTCAGCTCATTCCGTTAATGGTTGTTCATAACAGGTTCACAGGTTACTCAGGGCGGGATGTAAGGAGAGAAAAACTGAGCTCTATAAATTTTGTACCTGAAAGTATACTAGTGGATTTTTGTAGCTTAGGCTAGTTCATTTAATACAGTTAATTGATAAATATGTAATTAATAATTTAACATAGGGCTCTTAAACAGTCTTTTGGGATATGTAATCCTAACCTTTGCTTTATGAAAGTAATGTCTTATGTTTTGATCCCTCTCATAGTGACACGTCACCCTATTTCGGGGTGGGGTGTTACATATATATAGAGCATGTATATTTTGGAAACCCACTTAAGGTGAAGAAACTTTGAAAAAAAACAATGTAAACAAACCTAATTTTTTTTATAGTTTTTTAACATCATTAGGGTCAATTTTATAAAAAAAATTAAAAAAGCGCCGAGCCATTTTTTTTTAAAAAATTAATTTTTCGACGATGTAACAAAGACGTAACACAGTTGTACAGCTGTGTACATCGTGTTACGTCTGTATTACAGTTGTGTTACGTCTTTGTTACATCGTCGACAAATTAATTTTTTTTAAAAAAATGGCTCGGCGCTTTTTTCATTTTTTTTATTAAATTGACCCTAATAATGTTACAAAACTATAAAAAAAATTAGTTTTGTTTACATTGTTTTTTTCAAAGATTCCAAAGTTTCCTCAACTTAAGTGGGTTTCCAAAATAACCTTCCCCTATATATATATATATATATATATATATATATATATATATATATATATATATATATATATAGGATCCGCATCCTATAATAACCCTCTCTTATTGCATAACCCGAAATAACCCTGCAAGATGAACCCGAATCTTTGGTTTTTTTTTAAATCTTAGTTTTACATGTATAAGAATATGTTCTTTTATGTGTTTGAGCAAATTCTTTTTCGTTTGTGATCCTACATCAATGTAATTTGCCTTACATCAATGTAAATATTACAGTGCTGTAAGGCAAATTACATTGATGTAGGATCACAAACGAAAAAGAATTTGCTCAAACACATAAAAGAACATATTCTTGTACATGTAAAACTAAGATTTTGAAAAAAAAAAAACCAAAGATTTGGGTTCATCTTGCAGGGTTATTTTGGGTTATGCAATAAGAGAGGGTTATTATAGGATCTTTACCCTATATATATTTGTTTGCATGTTTAATGGTTTCAATAGTAACGTCTAATATTCATATGTAGGCATATTCATTTTAGGAAACATTTGAAAGATTATTTGTAATAATTATAAAATTATTTATGTTTAATAAGTTTTTTCTAGTAAATAATTTTCTTTGGGCTTTAATTCAATAAATACGGATTTTTATTTAAATGACTATCTTATTTAGTCATTTGATAAAGTTTATGAATACTTGGTTTAGTTTTAAATTTACAATTTCTTTGAATGTTTTTGATAAACTATTAGTTTTTTTTCCTTTGAATGAAAACTTTATTTTAAAAATATATAATTTCTTAAATAATAGTTTAAATATTTTGCATAAAATATTTAAATAGGATTTTACAATATGATAAGAATATCTAAGTGTCTTAACAGAAATATTAAATATTTTTTTTTCAATATAAAATTTGAATAAAATATTTAGAAATCAAAATAAGAAATGATAAATATTTATGTAAATATATCACACCCCCAAATTTACCACTTGCGGTGTCATACCGCTAGGTGTGACGTAGCCAGGATCAAGGCTATTAGTCATATAGAACGATTCTATGTGAGTTTGAAAATACATCGTTTTGATAAAAAAAATCAAGTTGATTGAAAATAATGCAGCGAAAATATCATAAGTTGTTTAGCAGCAGAAAATAATTGTTTGCAGCGGAAAATAAATTGTTTAAACACTACGATGTTAATCAAATACAAAGACATATAAATGTTTTATCAAAAGTTGGGAATGCATGCAAGACTCCTTATGCTTGATCCCCCCTTAAGTGCATTCCTATCCTTGTGCATTTCGGTTACTTGAGAATACATGCGAAAAATGTGTCAACATAAAGTTGGTGAGCTCACAGCTTGGTATAATGAGTAGTAAAAATAGTTTGTGTGATAAGTACTGGTATGTAAAGCTATCAGCCTCCGCCATGTCTATCGTAAAAACATTGGCGTTAGGTCATTATTATGTTCGTCCTGAACGCTAGTCAGAGTAGTCGTTGAGCGGGGCTTGTCAGACCCAATAGTACTATCCAATAACACCTCATTGCGTAACATTAACAGTATGAATATTGAGGACTTTAAGTATGATAAAGCACACTCATGTATGTTTGTGAGACATCACCAGTAATATCGAAAATAGTTACAATGCATTCTCCCCCAAATTTAACAATACATTTTAAGATAGGAAAATGGGCCGTAAACTCACCTGAGTTTAGTAGTGGTTGTTGTTTTGTGAATTGTGAGCTGTTCGTCTCTAGCTGTTACCTATATCACATATGTGTTGTGAGTTCGTGTTCACTGTTGTGTTTGTGTTCGTGTTTGTATCGGTCTCACTAGACCATGTCTGTGTCCAAACAACTCTAAGTTGTTGTGTTTGACTATGCTTGACTAAGTTGACCATGTTTGACTAAACGACCTGTTGGTGATTCGTTTAGTTATAGTGTTTGTTCAACGTGCGTTTAGTGTCGTGTATTGCGTGTAAACACGTAAGTCATGTTCGAAGGATAACTTACTATTTATAGTAAGTTTCCATTTTAGGCAAGTTCTCATGAACTTACCTTTTAATTATTCTAGCATGCTTGTTAATCCTATATGATCATGTTAACACATAGCACATTGTTAAATGTATCACATAAGCATATTTCTCATTTAATAGTTACTAAATATAGAAAGTCCCTATATTTGATATGCTTAAATCAAACCAAGTATACAACCTTGTTATTTCATTCATAAAATACCATTTACAAGCACACTTTACTCATTGATCATGTTATAAAGTCACATATTGTTAAACGCTCAAATAAAGTTACTAAATATGGTAAGTTGTCACATTTCTCCAGTTTTAACATTTAAAAACCACATAACAACTTTCTTATAATCATAACAAAGTAGTTTGAATCATTTATTATCATTTAACATGATTACTTATCATATTTCACATAAATCCCCAATTTAAAGTTACTAATTTTAGTAAGTATGTAAATACACTTATTTTAATAAAATCAAACTACACAAACTTGTTCTTATGATTACTAACATCATCAATTAATCTTAACATAACCCAAAATCAACATATAGGTAAAATCTTACTAACCAAAGTATCTATTTATAGAAACTTATGATTAAAGTCCCAATTTTATCAAATCAAACCAATAAACACATCAATAATCAATCTTTTAGTCACAATTTATCATTTAAACATCCATTCATGTTACAATCATCATCCTAAGATACATGCATGTTCATATTTTGTCATAAATCAATGTGTTGCACTATTAAAGTTACTAAAAATGGTAACATTTCATATATTACCATCATTTGACCACAATAACCACAATAATCCTTGTAAGAAACCCAAATATCACAAAGAATCATTTGTTCATACTCAAGATTAACCAAAACTTCATGGATTTACGCGCATGTAGCTAAAAAGCTTCCTTTTATGGTAATACTAACAAATAACCATCAAATCTCAACAATATCATCATGCATGGTTCAAATAACATCAAATCAGTTACAAGATTATGTCAACACAGATCTAAATGTGCAAAATGTGACAATTGCAGGTAAAGATTACGTCATCAATGACGTTCACACGTTTGGTTGTTCTAGAAATCCGCGCGAAATTGATGATTGTAACTATTGCAGGTTTAAAGTATGCGAGAAATCGAGAACATAGGAGAAAACGGATCGCGAAACGGAGTTACGGATTGTCCGGAATCGAAAAACGAAGAAAAATCTCTAAGTATTGGTCGAAAGGGCTTATCGCGGTACGCGGAGGTGGGCTTGAGAGTCCTCCGCGGTACGCAATGGTTGTTAAATATCTCAGATTCCCGAAAAACTTCGCGGTACGCGAAGCCAAAATAGACTCTCCGTCGCGGTACGCGACGGATGAGGCGGTGGAACAAGTTGATCCTTTTATCAGATTTTCATGCAGATTATAATTTTATTACACTTCTCGAACTTCTTCGACCCTGCAGACGAAAAACCAAGATTTTGAAGCCTTCAAACAATCTTCTGAAGCCATTAGAAGCCACGAATCATCCCAGGGAACTTGTTTTCAAGTTCTGATCGTAGTTTTGAAGCCAGAAATCCGTCAGATTAGGTAATGATCCGTTTAAACCTTCTAGTTTGATTTTGATTGATTAGATCTTTATTTTGAACGTAATGGCATAGTTAGGATTGTTGATTATTGCCTAGATGATGGCTAGGATTGATTATAAATGAAGAACACGAAGTTCTAACGGTTAAATCCTTGTTTTGATCCGTTGTGATGCCCGGTTTGCATGAAACCATACCCATGATTATAATGGTTTAATCCATTTGATTATAACAATGTAGGTGATTAGTTGGGTTAATCCTTGAAATGCAAGATTAAATCCAAGTGTTTCAAACTAATCACAACCATTAACATACTCATTGGAACGATTATCTGATGTTTATGATAACAGTCAGATTAGTATGTTAAACATGGTTATTACACCTATTCTGATGCTACATTGTGATATTTCATGATATTTGGGTAATCAATAACAAGGATTTATCATTCCTAAGCCATTAAATTATCTAGAAACTGTTACAGTATCATAATCAACAACATTAACTATCTGGTTAATCAGAGATTATTCTGATTAATCAAGAGTGTCATCAACTTTGTATTAGGAATCTAATGCAATGTAGGTTCCTACATTATCATACATTGTATGATATAATCTTAAATTAATTAAATACATAATTAATATCGAGTTGATGATTTAGTAAGCAATGTCTTTGACATTGAACGTTCAGGAAGATTTAATCAACAAACTAGAACAGAAATAACTCATTGAATATTAATAAATGCAGAATCATCTCTGTACTATCAGTTTGGTGATACTCTGCTACACCTATACTATCAGGTGAGTTTCGTACCACCCCTGTTCTTTTAATGTTGTATAAACATCGGGGTATAACTGCTAAACTTTTCTTGATCATATGATATGTGTCACTGTTATCTGCGTGATTTCATGTGATTAACTGAATTTGTGGATTTCATGGGATTGTTGCCGTTAGTATCTCTATCATGATATCAAAGTCCTCATTCTTGAACTGTATCTAGTGAACCCATGTGTGGCCGAGCAGAAAACATTGATAGTACTATCGGTTGACACCCCATTCACTGGGAGGATTGCATCTCCCCTGGTGTGAATGTTTGTTATCTGTTTCCTGAACTTCTTAATGGTGTGATAGACATTAAGATAATGAGGCAATAAGATATTTACCGACGGGTAATATCGAGAACTGAACATATCGTCCGAAAGGAACTAGATACGGGTCCCATGGTTATCCGGAACTGTGAACATGTATTTGAACTTAACTGTCATATCATATGATTTAACTAAATTGTATGAACTCACCAGCTTTGTGCTGATGTTTTCGAAACTAAAACTTTTGCAGGCAATCAAGGACAACGGTGAGGATGCACTCACAGCACTAGCAACAACTGTAATTAAATAAATTGTAATATGTATAAACTGTAATAATATTTGTAACCACGAACCTTGTAATGTAAGTTTTACTGTTCGTAATCTGTGTGCTATGATGATACCGGATCAAGTAAGTCACCCCTCATGCTCTGAGACATCACCACTATGCTTCCGCTACCCTTTTGATGACATCATTCTCAGGTGACGAGAGGTGGGGGTGTGACAGGGTGGTATCAGAGCCACAGGTTATAGAGAATTAGGTTGACTTAGAGACCTAGACTATAACCATAGGTTCGTATAATGACACAGAGAGCACCGAACATTAATATTGAACAAAACTTGTTTTGAATTAAACCAGGATAATCAGGTGGTACAAATTCCAGTTATGAGTGGCCAGCATAACTGAAATTTGCAACACGTGTGCATTCTAGTTTGATTTAATTCAAGCAAAACACTAACAATTCTAAAGACTAATAGTTGCTTTGAGATAAGAAGAGATATCATATCATGTTTGTATTGAATATTATTATTCAATGTTTATTTCATGATACTGATCTAGAACTTTGTTTATTCAGCAATGGCGAACCCGGGAGAAAACTATATTTACCAGAGATTCCCTTACATCATCCTTGACGACACACCCAGTGATAGCTCGGGATCGAGCTCGGGTGCAGTACCATCTCATGCGTCTTCTGTATCATCTCAGGTGGGACCACAGCTATCAGCTACACCACCCGGATCTCCTTTTGTACCACCACTACCGCCCGGATCTCCGTTCATACCACCACCACCACCGGGATCCCCACCGGTGCACAGTCCACCCCACTCACCGCTGGCCGACGCTTCGGCCATGAGGAGGCAGAGCTCCTCACCACACAGAGCCCCGGCATGGGACGGGCTCAGGCGTATGCGGGGCCAGGCCCGCAAGACTACGGGACTACCTCCACGACGCCCCATGGCTCCACGTGACGAGCCAGCACCAGTACACGAGGTGGGAGAATCCTCCCACCAGGCTGAGCTTCGGGCTCAGGTACAGCAGGTATCTCAGGACCTGCTGGGCCTCCGACAGGATTTGCAGCAGCACCATCCCACGATGGAGGACACCCGTAATACGGTGTTGGAGATTCTCGCGTCTCACCTGGCTCTTATGGACCATGTGACTACTCAGGGTGCGGACACCCTAGCCTGGAGGGCGACCATTGAGGATCGCCTTCGGAGGACTTGGTGGAGGGAAATGATTGCTGCATGTAAGCAGCAGGTGGCAGCCTTTGGGGAAAGGCTGCAGGGACTGATCTGGACGCTCGGTACGCTGAGCACCGAGGCTAGACTTATCTGGTTAGCTATAGTACTCGCTACTATAGCTATAGTGTTAGCCTGTTTACCGTATTTCTTACGGTAAGTCAGATCAGTTGACCCACATTTTTGGGATTTTCATTGTACATCTCATAGACGGATAGGTTGTTTGTATGGATGTATTATGAGGGCACTCTTTGTATCATAAACTTTATGGTTTTATAATAACAGTGTTGTTTTAATCAAACGTTTGTTTCTATATATCTGTTGTATGTTATGTGAACACTATATCCAAATCAGTATGAGAACGTATCTAAGAACATATCAGTATGAGAACATATCTATGAACATATCAGTATGAGAACATATCTATGAACATATCAGTATGAGAACGTATCTATGAACATATCAGTATGAGAACGTATCTAACTGAAAACATATTGCGCTGATATACAGTACGAGAGCCATACTGTATGCGAATATGTCAAACTAAAAATATATATATTGTGCGAAAATACAGTACGAGAGCAATACTGTATGCAAATATATCTAACTGAAAATATATTGCGCTGATATACAGTACGAGAGCCATACTGTATGCGAATATATTTAACTAAAAACATATATTGCGCGAAAATACAGTACGAGAGCCATACTGTATGCGGATATATTAACTAAAGTACAGTACGAGAGCCATACTGTACGAGAACATATCTAAACGAGAACGTATCTGTAATGTGAACAAGAACATATCTAATGAGAACATATCTGTAACTAAAGTACAGTACGAGAGCCATACTGTACGAGAACAAGTGAACATATTTGTTGTTGTGTGAGAACATATCCTAGTCCTGTATGAACATATCTCTAAAAACATGTATTGCGAGGCAATGAGTTGGGTTATACTCTACACATGTTTTGAAATAACAGGACTAAGTATAACTACGAATATCTGAATGACTAGTGTGAACTGAGAACGTATCTGGATCTTTTCAATGTAGTTATACTTGAATACTTAAATGATCACGTTTCAACATGAAATTATCAGCATGTCTGAACATGGTTGAGTTATGTGATTAAAAAAAAAGGGTTATATCTTTAATATTCTTGAACTGACCTGAGTTTGTCTGCATGTGAGCAGAACTATGGCTCCGAAAAGAGGTCGTCCAGCTAAGAAAGCTACTGAGAATATTACTTCCCCTGAACCGAATCCAGTTCCACCACCTGTTTCTGAAACAAATACCGTTCCTCTGGTGAACCAGGACCCAAACCCGACACCAACGACAGCTCCTAGTGGGTCGGTATTGAATGAAGCAGCTATAGCCCGAATCGTAAAGGAACAGCTATCGGCTGCTGGCATTGTAATACCACCACAGCCACATGTCACTTCTGGGTCTGGTCATGTGGAACATAATGCCACAGGTGGACATGTTGAAACTGTTCATACCACAGGCACAACTACTACTGCTCCTGATCCACCACGACAGGGATGTACGTATAAATACTTTGCTTCCTGTAACCCACCTACTTTCACAGGTAGGGAAGGAGCGGCTGGACTCCTTAGGTGGATCGAGGAGATGGAAACAAAACTGAAAATCAGCCAGTGTCTGGAGGAGCATAAGGTGTCTTATGCTGCCTGTTCTTTGAAAGAATCAGCTCTTACCTGGTGGAATACCCAGGCTAAAACTTTGGGTTCTGTTACAGTTGATTCTATGGGCTGGAATGAATTCAAAACTCTGATTATGTCAGAGTACTGCCCAATCACTGAAATCCAAAAACTTCAGGAGGAATTCTGGAGTCACTCAATGGTCGGTGCTGATTCTTTAGCCTACACCGATCGTTTTCATGAACTTACTTGTCTACTTCCCAATATGTTTCCAACTGAGGCAGCATTGATTGAGAAGTATATCAAAGGGTTGGTTCCCCAGATTCGGGGAAATGTAACTGCTGCTGAACCCACAACCCTCAAAAGAACCATTCTGTTGACCACCAAGCTTACCGATGAGGCGGTAAGAAGTGGTACATTGATCTCAAAATCTCAGACGGCCGTGGGCCGTAGTGAAGCTGGTACCTCGAACGTTTCTAAAGGTACCAAACGTAAATGGTTTGGCAAGTCCAAGACCAAAGCTCCAGCTGAAACCAGTCAGAACAAACCAACCGTGAAAAACTATGGAGCGGCGATACCAGAGAGGAAAGTTTACACTGGGCCGGCGCCCAAATGTGATAGGTGTCCCTACCATCACACAGGACCATGTCCTGTTTGTGCAAAATGTAATCGGGTAGGACACTATGCTAAATACTGCAACTTTCCTGCTCGTCAACCAAACCAAGCTCCACGACCCACTGCTCAAACGAACCGGTCATGTTACACTTGTGGAAGCCCTGATCACCTCATGCGCAATTGTCCAACCAATAACACCAATCCAGGGAATCAAGCTAGGGGTAGAGCTTTTCAGATTGGTGCAGCCGAGGCAAGACATGATGCAAACATTGTCACTGGTACGTTCCTTCTCAATAATCTTTATGCATCAGTTTTATTTGACACAGGAGCAGATAAGAGTTTTATTTCTCCTGAATTTGCATCATTACTTTCATTGCCTACGGTAGAACTAGAAACTCCTTATGTCATTGAACTTGCAAATGGCAAGATGATCAAAACTAGCAGTGTTATTCAAGGATGTTCCTTGAATCTGAATGATCACCTTTTCTGTATCGACTTACTTCCTATTGAGCTTGGTAGCTTTGATGTCGTGGTAGGCATGAATTGGCTTTCTGATAACCAAGCGGAAGTTGTATGTCAAACTAAGGTGATCCGTATTCCATTACCTAACGGTAATACACTGGTAGTTCAAGGAGAACGAGCCGGTAGAAAACTTGGTCTCATATCTTGTATGCGGGCTCAGAAATTTTTAAGGAAAGGCTGTTATGCTTTCCTGGCACACGTGACCGAGCACAATTCTTCACCTACACGTATCACTGATATCCCAGTAGTCAAAGATTTTCCTGAAGTTTTTCCTGAAGATATATCAGGATTACCCCCAACAAGACAGGTTGAATTTCGTATTGACTTGATTCCTGGCGCTGCACCTGTTGCTAAAGCCCCGTATCGGCTTGCGCCATCTGAAATGCAAGAACTTTCAGGTCAATTACAGGAACTTCTTGATAAAGGTTTCATTCGACCCAGTTTTTCACCCTGGGGAGCACCAATTCTTTTTGTGAAAAAGAAAGATGGATCATTCAGGATGTGTATCGACTACAGGGAACTCAATAAACTGACAATCAAGAACCGTTATCCATTACCTCGTATTGATGATCTGTTTGATCAGTTGCAAGGTGCTACATATTTCTCAAAAATTGATTTGAGGTCCGGATATCATCAGTTACGAATCCATGACAATGATGTTCCAAAAACTGCTTTCCGAACCCGGTACGGACATTACGAGTTTTTAGTAATGCCGTTTGGTTTAATCAATGCACCTGCAGTTTTTATGGATCTGATGAACCGAGTATGTAGACCTTATCTGGATAAGTTTGTGATTGTATTTATTGATGATATTCTCATTTATTCCCGGAACCAGCAGGAACATGCCCAACATCTGAAACTCATCTTAGAACTTCTAGCACGTGAACAGCTATATGCCAAATTTTCCAAGTGTGAATTTTGGTTACGAGAAGTTCAGTTTCTGGGGCATGTTGTGAATGAGAATGGTATTCAAGTGGATCCCAGTAAGATCAAAGCGGTAGAACAATGGGAGACACCCCGAACCCCGACTGAAATACGTCAATTCTTGGGGTTGGCAGGTTATTATCGTCGATTTATCAAGAACTTTTCAAAAATCGCTCTGCCACTTACCACTTTGACTCAGAAGAACCAACCGTTTATATGGGGTTCCCAACAGGAGGAGGCTTTCCAACTGTTGAAACATAAACTCTGCAATGCACCTATTTTAGCACTACCGGAAGGTACAGATAACTTCACGGTTTATTGTGATGCTTCCCGTCAGGGACTTGGGTGTGTTTTAATGCAGAACGATAAGGTGATCGCTTACGCTTCTCGGCAGTTGAAAGTACACGAGAAGAACTATACCACTCATGATCTAGAACTTGGTGCAGTTGTGTTTGCACTCAAGATTTGGAGACATTATCTGTACGGAACCAAGTGTATTGTGTACACGGATCACAAAAGTCTCCAACATATTCTAGATCAGAAAATGTTGAACATGCGACAAAGGCGATGGGTTGAACTCTTGAACGATTATGATTGTGAAATCCGTTATCACCCAGGCAAGGCAAATGTTGTGGCCGATGCCTTGAGTCGCAAGGAACGGGTCAAACCCCTACGTGTGAGAGCGTTAGGTTTGACTATCCAAACTAGTCTAATTCCTCAGATTAGAAATGCTCAGCAACAAGCTTTACAAACAACGAATTATTTTGCTGAGGGACTAAGAGGATTAGATAAGAAACTTGATACTAAGGTTGATGGACTGTTGTATTTCAAAGACCGAATGTGGATTCCTCTATTCGGTAACTCTCGAACAATTATCTTGGATGAGGCGCACAAATCCAGGTATTCTATTCATCCAGGTGCCGATAAAATGTATAAAGATCTTAGAGATTTTTACTGGTGGCCTGGGATGAAGAGAAACGTATCAGAATACGTGGACCGATGCTTAACGTGTCTTAAAGTGAAGGCTGAACACCAACGACCTTCTGGGTTACTCCAACAACCTGAGATTCCCATCTGGAAATGGGATCAGATCTCTATGGATTTCATTACAAAACTACCCAAAACGTCACGTAACCATGACTCGATATGGGTTATCGTTGATCGCCTTACTAAATCTGCGCATTTCTTACCCATCCGAGAAGATTACTCTATGGATCGACTGGCTAAACTCTATGTTAATGAGATTGTATCTCGACATGGAGTACCGATCTCTATCATTTCTGACAGAGATAGTCGATTTATGTCGCGATTTTGGCAAACTCTTCAGAATGCTCTGGGCACGCAAATCAATATGAGCACATCCTATCATCCACAAACGGATGGGCAAACGGAGCGAACAAATCAAACGTTAGAAGACATGCTCAGAAGCTGTGTGATTGATTTTGGAGGTAGCTGGGATATTCATCTTCCACTTGTGGAATTCTCGTACAATAACAGCTACCATACCAGCATACAATGCGCTCCATTCGAGGCACTGTATGGGCGCAAGTGCAGATCTCCTATTTGCTGGTCGGAAATAGGAGAAAATCAAATCATTGGCCCAGAATTCATCCAAGAAACCACTGACAAGATCGCACTGATTCAAGAACGAATTAAAGCTGCTCGCGATCGTCAAAAGAGTTATGCTGATAACCGTCGTAGACCACTAGAATTCCAAGTTGGTGATCGTGTAATGTTGAAAGTATCACCCTGGAAGGGCATTTTCAGATTTAGTAAACGAGGTAAACTCTCACCGAGATTTATAGGGCCATTTAAAATTCTTGAACGAATTGGATCTGTAGCCTACAGACTCGAATTACCTCTTGAACTCAGTAACATACATGACGTTTTTCACGTATCAAATCTGAAAAAGTGTTTAAACGATGAATCTTTGATCGTACCTCTCGAAGAACTTCAGATCAATGATAAACTTCAGTTTACCGAAGAACCGGTAGAAGTAATGGATCGAGAAGTTAAGGTACTTAAACGCAGTCGCATACCAATCGTTAAAGTTCGCTGGAGCTCTCAACGAGGACCTGAATATACCTGGGAACGTGAAGATCAGATGAAAGCAAAATATCCTCACTTGTTCTCATAGACAATTGTCGACAGATAAGTCTTCACTAAATTTCGGGACGAAATTTCTGTAACAGGAGGAGACTGTGACAATTGCAGGTAAAGATTACGTCATCAATGACGTTCACACGTTTGGTTGTTCTAGAAATCCGCGCGAAATTGATGATTGTAACTATTGCAGGTTTAAAGTATGCGAGAAATCGAGAACATAGGAGAAAACGGATCGCGAAACGGAGTTACGGATTGTCCGGAATCGAAAAACGAAGAAAAATCTCTAAGTATTGGTCGAAAGGGCTTATCGCGGTACGCGGAGGTGGGCTTGAGAGTCCTCCGCGGTACGCAATGGTTGTTAAATATCTCAGATTCCCGAAAAACTTCGCGGTACGCGAAGCCAAAATAGACTCTCCGTCGCGGTACGCGACGGATGAGGCGGTGGAACAAGTTGATCCTTTTATCAGATTTTCATGCAGATTATAATTTTATTACACTTCTCGAACTTCTTCGACCCTGCAGACGAAAAACCAAGATTTTGAAGCCTTCAAACAATCTTCTGAAGCCATTAGAAGCCACGAATCATCCCAGGGAACTTGTTTTCAAGTTCTGATCGTAGTTTTGAAGCCAGAAATCCGTCAGATTAGGTAATGATCCGTTTAAACCTTCTAGTTTGATTTTGATTGATTAGATCTTTATTTTGAACGTAATGGCATAGTTAGGATTGTTGATTATTGCCTAGATGATGGCTAGGATTGATTATAAATGAAGAACACGAAGTTCTAACGGTTAAATCCTTGTTTTGATCCGTTGTGATGCCCGGTTTGCATGAAACCATACCCATGATTATAATGGTTTAATCCATTTGATTATAACAATGTAGGTGATTAGTTGGGTTAATCCTTGAAATGCAAGATTAAATCCAAGTGTTTCAAACTAATCACAACCATTAACATACTCATTGGAACGATTATCTGATGTTTATGATAACAGTCAGATTAGTATGTTAAACATGGTTATTACACCTATTCTGATGCTACATTGTGATATTTCATGATATTTGGGTAATCAATAACAAGGATTTATCATTCCTAAGCCATTAAATTATCTAGAAACTGTTACAGTATCATAATCAACAACATTAACTATCTGGTTAATCAGAGATTATTCTGATTAATCAAGAGTGTCATCAACTTTGTATTAGGAATCTAATGCAATGTAGGTTCCTACATTATCATACATTGTATGATATAATCTTAAATTAATTAAATACATAATTAATATCGAGTTGATGATTTAGTAAGCAATGTCTTTGACATTGAACGTTCAGGAAGATTTAATCAACAAACTAGAACAGAAATAACTCATTGAATATTAATAAATGCAGAATCATCTCTGTACTATCAGTTTGGTGATACTCTGCTACACCTATACTATCAGGTGAGTTTCGTACCACCCCTGTTCTTTTAATGTTGTATAAACATCGGGGTATAACTGCTAAACTTTTCTTGATCATATGATATGTGTCACTGTTATCTGCGTGATTTCATGTGATTAACTGAATTTGTGGATTTCATGGGATTGTTGCCGTTAGTATCTCTATCATGATATCAAAGTCCTCATTCTTGAACTGTATCTAGTGAACCCATGTGTGGCCGAGCAGAAAACATTGATAGTACTATCGGTTGACACCCCATTCACTGGGAGGATTGCATCTCCCTTGGTGTGAATGTTTGTTATCTGTTTCCTGAACTTCTTAATGGTGTGATAGACATTAAGATAATGAGGCAATAAGATATTTACCGACGGGTAATATCGAGAACTGAACATATCGTCCGAAAGGAACTAGATACGGGTCCCATGGTTATCCGGAACTGTGAACATGTATTTGAACTTAACTGTCATATCATATGATTTAACTAAATTGTATGAACTCACCAGCTTTGTGCTGATGTTTTCGAAACTAAAACTTTTGCAGGCAATCAAGGACAACGGTGAGGATGCACTCACAGCACTAGCAACAACTGTAATTAAATAAATTGTAATATGTATAAACTGTAATAATATTTGTAACCACGAACCTTGTAATGTAAGTTTTACTGTTCGTAATCTGTGTGCTATGATGATACCGGATCAAGTAAGTCACCCCTCATGCTCTGAGACATCACCACTATGCTTTCGCTACCCTTTTGATGACATCATTCTCAGGTGACGAGAGGTGGGGGTGTGACACAAAAGCTCGTGCATGCTTCATTGCTGGTGTTGCATGTGTGTTCATGTGGATGCATGATTGATTTGTGGGGTTTAGAGTGCATAAAAGCCATGTAAACTACTTTCTAAAGCTCTAGAACTTTGAGATGCAGCTTGGACATGGTTTGAGAACTCCTGGATATGGCTGGTAATGACGAATCAGAGATGGATTCAGGTTCTGGTGTGAGGTTCTTGGCCAAAGAGTCGAGTGAGAATCCAGGAGAATTGTGAGAAATATAGAAAAACCGGACTGGAGTGAGTTTTATAGACTTTTCTGCGAAGTGGCGTCATCGTGTACCGCCAAGGATATAATATTCGGATTTCCTCCCGAAACACGCCACCTACCGCCAAGTGGAAGATGATCGGTCGTGGCGTACTGCGAAGAAATTCGGGATTTAAATTTGCGTGCCTATCCTTCGTTTTTTGATTATTTCTCATCAATGCTCAATGTTTCTCGACTTTGATCGTAGTTTAGTTCATTTGAGACTCATATAGTGTTTAATTATAGTTCAATTACATCATTGTTCGTTTAATTCACCAACGCTTGTTAATCAAGATACGTGTGTGCGGTTTCCGATAATTTCTCGAATTATCTCTCGGTTGTTCATGTTTGGACTACGGTGCCGCGTGTCACACTAAATTACTTTGATTCTAGTTCCACGTTTGTAATAATAATATAAATTATTATTAAATTGATTTAGAAGCTAACCTGGAAAATACGAGGTGTTACAAAATAAGATTTGCAGTAAATATTTTGAATAAGGAATATGTCTTTAACACTTTATTACATATAGTTGTATAAATTTATTTATTTATTTATTTTTTAATCGTTTTTTATATGTAAGATTGTTTTAAATGAATTGAATAGTTTCTTAGGATAAAATATTTTTATATTAGATTATATATATATCTATATATATATATATATATATTTTTTATTTTTGGATAATAATTAAAAATGGATGGAGAGTGCTGGATTTCAAAAACAAGAGCCAAAACCGGGTATAACCGGTCTCGAACCCAGGTATACGCGCGACCAATGCTCAAACGATGTTGCTGGAAACCAGCCGGTCTAGGCTTCATTACTGACTTTCCCTTGCCTCCTTTTGATATAATCTAAGACGTCTGGTCTCCCCCAAATCGATTTCAGAACCGATGAATCCTAGATTCATTTCGATTCAAGTTCGATTTGATTGTTGTTCCTGAGTTCACAAAACTATAGCTCTTTAAATCTTCTATTAAAAACGAGCAAGACAGTATAATTTATTACTCGGAATGAGTGTGTTTTGATGGAGTTTGAGTTCAAGGAATTCCTGCGATCGTTCTTCAATCCCCGGATCTTTAAACGTGTTTACTTGTATGATTTTTATGCCTAGACTTGTTCGTGGGAAACCATAGTAGTGTTTTTGATCATTTCATTGGGTTTCTATACTTGTATATATCGATTTTGTATCTTTGGTCAATACTAGTTTATTTAGAATGTGATTTACGTGATTTGAGGTCAATCACAGTAATTAGTGATTGGGAAAGGATCGTGCAAACGCATACTTTCCTAATGCTCCTTGATTTGAACCGGAAATGCACTCATATGAGTTGTCATATGCTCGGGTTGCGCAAGTGGGTCGGTTGATCCATGGGTTTGGGAATCGGGTGAGGAGAAAAATGAGAATAGGGATTTTACAACCTAAGCCCCAACAGTTTTTGAAAGTTGACACTTTTTTTATTATTTCATAACAGAATTTTGTCTATATGTTTTTACATAATTGGTCCTTCCGCTCTAATTTGTTTATAATTATATGGAACCTGTTTTTATAATACTTTTTGTTGTGGTTATTAACTCCAAGTTTCTATAAGTTTTATAATTACATACAAGTATTTTATTATTATTATTATTATTAATAAATTATTTGTGACACATCGCAAATTCCAGGTCAGCATTAAGTTTATTTTAATAATAATGTGTATTATTATTACTTACGTGTCACTAGAATTATGAGTAATTAGTGTGACACGTGGCACCACAGTGCAAACGGACAGATAATTCGAGGAATTATCGTAGCACGCTAGCACGTTTCTTGAATAACGAACGTTGGTGATCTAATCAAACCACAGTCCACTTTCAATACACTTAGGTTCTAGAGGACCTAAGATAGTTAGAACAATGTTACACGTCGAGAAAAAATGATCGTTATCATGAAATACGCGAAAAACGGTGCGAAACAACAAAATTGGGCCTATTGGGCTCCTCAGAGACACATCGCGGTACGCTAAGCCATCATGAATGGAGCTTAGCGGTACGCGAAGGACAGGCGGGGGATTTGAATCTCAAAATCCATCGCGGTACGCCGAGTTTTTCAAAGATTCCCATGGCGGTACGCGATGAGTCCAACACGCAAAAATCTTGATTAAATCAAGACTAATCATTTCATAACCATCCTATATCTCAATACTCGAGTTCCAGACCATCTTGTTCGACATTTTCATCTGCAAATCATCATTTGAACTCCTGGAAGCCATTTTTGAGACCTTGGAAGCTCAAGATTGAAGATTGGAAGCTTGGAGGTGAAGCTTGGAGCTAGGCATCGACACCACCACCACTTGCAACGACTAAGGACCCATTCTCATGAAGTTTTGAAGCTGCTAAGGTGCTGAACCAGTTCAATCTCGGCTTCCACAAGGCATTTGAAGGTAGATCTATGGCCCATGTAGCTTAAAATAAGCACAAAACCCACATGCAAGGTCATTCACATACATGCAACTACCCACACTCCATATGCATGAATTTTCACCTTGTTAAATCTGAGATTTCATGATTTTATAGTTGATTTGATGATTTGATGACGATCCATGATGATCTTGATTGAATTTGATGATTATTTGTTGATTTTGTTATGAAATGGGTACTTTTGACCACATGCATGTATGATCCATGTTGTTCTACATAATTATTGATATTGAAATGTTGTTATAAGTGACATTTGATATGATTTACAAGATTTAGAAGTGTTATTGATATCAAAGAAATGGTTATTTGCATTATTTCTATATTTAGAAACTTTGATAATATGAGATTGTGATTTTTGGATGAAATGGCAACATGCATGTGTTTAAATCTAAGATTTATATATAAAATGATATTTGGAAAGTATTATGATGATTATTGATGCATTTGATTTGGTTAAAATTGCTAGAAATATGATCAACACCATTGTTACTATAAATGGAAACGTTTTGTTTTGAAACTTCTAAGGAATGATGATATTAAGGTTGTAGCATGTTGAACATGATTATTTGGTTTTAACATACTGATAATTGATGTTTTGAGTCGTTAGAATGATGAAAATGTGTGCATTGGTTACAAGTTTCCATAAATGGAAACTTTGGTTATAAGACTTATTCATACTATCATGCTTTGGTTAAATTTGAGTTACATTGATAATGTCAAGAGTCCTAGGACCATGTTAGAAGGGTTATTGATGGCTAGGACAATGTGTTATGTGAACTTTCTATATATAGTAACTTTTAATCGTAAAACATGCTTAACCGGCTAAGCGTGACTATGTGCTATGTGATAACATGCTCATTTAGGTTAACTATGCATGATAGAATAATCGGAAAGGGATTTCTGGCATGACTTGCTTAATATGGAAACCTTCCTAAAATAGAACTTACTATAAATAGTAAGTTTCCTCACGAATGTGATTTTGGTATCCGCACACATCACACGACACCAAACTGCACGTTACACGATCACTTGAACTATAACCGTCACCAACGGGTCGTTAGGTCAAACACGGTCAACACGACCAATATAACAACTTAGAGTTGTTTGGACACGAACACGGTCCTGTGAGACCCACACCTATGTGAACACCAACTCATAACGCCTATGTGATATAGGTAACTGCTGAAAGAGGCTCACATCTCCGTTCTTATACGAATGCACTCTACTAAACTCAGGTGAGTTTACAGCCCCATTTTTACTCTTAAACTGCTTTTACTAAACTTTTGTGGTGAGAATGCTATGCAACTGTTTTAGATATATGACTGGTATGTTGTAAAACTATTTTGAGTGTAACTATTATCGCATTAAGCCCTCACGTATCCTTACCGTTAGTTGTGTAACAAACGAGTCGTTATTACGTAGTACTACTGGGTTTGACTAACCCCACTCGGCACCAATGTTGACTGGAAGTCTTAACGAGTGTAATATCGATGTTGATGCCTGGTTCAACGATGACCCGGGGAGGCAACGGAAACTGTCGAGTTTCGATAAGATGAACCGACACATTTGCGGATCGTAGAATCCAACATACAACTTAACATACCCAATATATGTAACTGATTTCTGTCTGTCTAAACCTGTGAACTCACCAACTTTATAGTTGACACTTTTCGCATGTATTCTCAGGTAACTAATGGATCACAAGCTAGGACGCACCGGAGGAAGTACAAGAGAGTCGCATGCATTTGACTCTAGTCCTAGGCTTGTATTGTTGTGTTTATTTTAAAACAATTTAATCATGTAGTGTCTGATACAATTTATTTTTCCGCTGCAAATGTTGAACACTCCGCTGCTTATGAAAACCTATTTATTTTACAAAATTGTATGTTGTGTGACTCATATAGAATCGTTCTATATGACCATGAGCTGTGATCCTGGCCACGTCACACCCACGCGGTCTGACACCGCACGTGGGAATTTGGGGTGTAACACTATTAATAAATTTACATGTGTATCTATATAATAATTCTTTTATCAACCATATTATTTTATACATCAAAAGTTTATAAAAACTTATTGTTCTATATTTTTTGCTTTATGTTTTTATACAGTTTATGATTTAACCAAAACTTATTCTAATATTATTAGTTGAATTAAATGATTATATTATTTTAATATTTTGTGAGGCACACGTCCATATATATAAATATACCCATGATTTCCTTTAAATCTTTTTAATGTGTTTATAATTATACGGAGAATGCCAAGGATTTTGCTCGATCTATATTAATTAAATTTTAAATTCATAATAAAAAAACCCTAAGGATTACATTATATGCAAATAAAATATTATCTACACAACATTTAAGCATACATATCACAATTGTAAAACCTTACTTTTATAATTATATAATATTATAAATGGGGGTTTAGAAATTCAAAACTAGGGTTTTTTTTTTTCTTTTAGGAAGGACATATACTTTTTAGGTTCACGTATGAGCCTAAGAACTTACACAAATTCATACTACAATGGAAGGTGAATTTTGACTTCACAACCATCCTTATACAAGAACATCTTGTAGACAAAGCTTGATATGTGAGTTATTCTCATACTTCATTTTTTACTTTTGTAAGTTTTGGGATTGTTACATATGTCTTATCTTAACTCATTGTATTCATATAGTCAAAATATGATGCTAGTACTTAGTTTTAGTATACAACCTTAAGTTTTATGTGAATTACTTGAATGATAGAACATGTGAGTTCATCAAACATTCATTATAACAATTCTTGGATATCAATGTAAACATATGAGTTCATCATATACTCCCTATTTTAATTTTGTATCTTTTATAGATGTTACACATGTGTGTATTTAAACATATTCAAACACTTTTGACTTTATTCAAACATGATGCAAGCTTTAGATCTAGTTAGTCTTTGTGTTAATTGTTATATGTGATACATGCTGTGATTCTTTTTTATTGTGACTCAAGCAAGAATTAGTACTTAGTAACCTAAAGTTGGTTAGATAACACCTTAGCATGGCTTTTGTCATTGTGTTAAAAAGGTAAAAAATTATACTTAGAAAAATTGTTGAAATACAAGTATTATTTCATTGTGCATACACACACACGCACACTTGAATTACCATTTTGTATGGATACTTGTTTGGACACAAGCGTTAGAGACATAATAATTCATATCAAACTTGTTATTATACATGTCTTTGACACATACTAGTTAGATTTATGTTTGCATCTTTTATATGTATATGACAAAACGTATGTGGCACTCACCAACATAGGATTATTGGACTTAATTAAGTTAAACATTTGTTATGTATTTCTTTTGCATGTTTGGATTGAATGTACTTGATTGTTATGTTTGAATGGAAATTATGATGTTGATATAAATGAAATGTTTGATTATTGAAACTTGCAAATAACACCATGAGTTTTTGAACAATTACAAAACTCACCCAAATGTATTTACACGTTGGTTGGGGTGTGACAGATTGGTACCAGAGCCATAGCTATAGGGAATTAGGCTATTAGAAATGGTGACTAGATTATAACTAAGCTAATCCCAAATATAAGTTATCTCATATTACCCATTCTATGCTAATGTGATTATTTGTATTTGATTATATGTGATATATTACACGTTTATATGTTACCATTAGGCTGCAACATACCATACGTTTACACTTAAAGTAAGTGGGCCTTAGAATAAGAAAACATTATATTAAAGATACCCTAGTTTAAGTAAATATTAGACATTAGTTAAGAAAATTCTTATCTCATTATTATGAACACACGTCTATTCTCTAGACAATAGGAATTCAAAACATTAGGTTAATATGCCAAATTTCATTTCTTAAGTTAAATTAAATACATATACATATACATATATATATATATATATATGTAGATGCATTTTTTATTTCATAATCTCGTTAGAGTTAGGTTTGTAAGACAGACCTGTATTAACTAGAAAAGTGGATATCTTCGACCATGACAATTGATTTCCAATGGTAGTAAGTCATGATTTGCATGTTTCTCAGCCCACAGTTGAAAACAAAATGTTAGAGAAAAGGGGTTTATGAACACACGTGTAGCATGTTTGACTAAAATTTCCATGATTGATTATGTTGATTGTAAGTTCGTCTGTGTATTGTTGGAACCTATATTCGCATTGTATTGATAGGTTCGTTGATATACATGTTTGTTAGTGCGTTGATTGGTAAAGAATTTTGAACACTTAGGTTTTATTTCAAATCTGATGTGAGAATGAGACATGTTCACATATTCCATTTGTGTCTCATATGTTTGAATGGAAAAACACAAATGAGACGTTTGTTCGTTCATCATCAGGCGAATGGAATCTTCATTCTTATGACCCATTCGTACTAATGATGTGCGAATTAGATGTTCATTCTCAGTAATGGCCCATTCACGTGGTCATTCGCATAGAATCTGAATCAAAATTCAGATTCTGAAACTCCCCACCTTTTGAGGTGTTTAGTGGTTCTAAAAGGTGCTAAAATTGTTTTAGAAGGTGTCTGAATGGGTAATTTCAGCTAAAACTCACTGAAATTCCCGAATTTGCTGAAAATGTGGTCGGTCGAAGTCAGATTTGGGGAAGATGATGATGAATGTTGAAATCTGTATGATATTATGGCTGAAATTGTTTGAATTTTTAGGAGAGTCGGCGAATTTTAGTTGGAGTGTGAATGTGGATCTTCTCGGTGCAAGAATGGAAATAATTGGAGAGGAATGACACAGGCATGTCCTTAGGTGTGCTCCTGTCCTTCGATTGATACAAATTCTCACTCATACTAATGGATCTCAATCGTATGCATGGCTTGGAAGTTTGAATGGTTTCGTAAGACTAGTTCATTCGTACGATTGTATTTCATTCATACGAATGGCTTGCCGATTTATATGGATTTGATTTGGAGTTGTATTTAAGTTTCTCATTCTTTGTTTAGTGTAATGTGTTATAATAGAGTGTATTCATTTGTTAGGTTCATTAGGATATTAAATCCAACATTTATATTTATATGGATCGGTACCCATATAAATAAAATGTCAGCTTATCATTCTGATTTGGTTATCTACTGTTTATTTCGTTGCTCAGAATCTTAAATCTAACATATGTATTTACAATCACTCAAATATATTGTAAGCTTAGCATCCTGATTTTTTTGTTCGTATTCTGTTGTTCGTATTTCCTGAATTTGAGTTACGTTTGTTGGAAACACAATTGCTCGTGCTTGTTGTTGTTGTGTTTATGAAATTACTCTCTCTTATATTTTATGTTCCCTTTTTTCTCATTTACACATTTGTTCGATGAAATTGTAGTACGTACTTATCTATACATTAAATGCGTAAATATGTTTGGAACTGCTATCTGTCGAAACCTGCCTTCCGAGGGCGCGACGTCGGGTATCGGTTCTGCAAGATCGCAGTCTCCGGTCACAATCGCGAGACCTACATGTCTGGTTTCATACATACATCCAATAACTTGGATAAAACAGTTTTGTAAATATCAGAGTTGCGGAAGTTTAATGTATAAGTTACCAAAACATTTCGAAATCATAAGTTGCGGAAGCTAAGTTAAAACAATTTTCAAAATATTTCAAAATAACAATTGCGGAAGAGATTTAAGTTGTTTAATATTACTTGGAAAGTCAAATAATAAATTTTTCAATAGCCTAAGACACTTAAATAGATGCATGATACTTCATCCTAGCATCCTAGTCCGTGTGAGCACCGTAGTTACCTAAGAAAGCCTGCGAGTAAAATGTCAACACATCGGTTGGTGAGAGAACATGTTTTGTATCAGCTTTAAACGATAAATGTTTAGAGTAAATGTTGCAGGACCACATATCATTACAATGCAATATCGATTGATAGCTAGTCAATACAGTTATATTATATGTGAGTTCAAAACCGAAGTTGACTACACGCCTCCCGCCATGTCCATCACATAAGACAATGGCAAATGTGTTTGGTCAATTTTGCGCCCATTCCGACCTCCAGTTGGGTTGGCCTCCTAGGCATGATGGGTGGGGCTTGTCAAGCCCAAATAGTACTATCCAAGATTACCACGCTAGGCGCCCCACGCTACTAACGGTTCGAGATGTGTTTGTAAGGACTTGAGTTGTGATGTGTGCCACACATATACATATAGTGATAAAACATGTCCATATGTATCAAAAATAAGTTTTTTGTTCAAAAACAGTTTGTAATGCAATGTTTTCTCCCCCAATGGTAGATAATATAAAAAGCGACCATGAACTCACCTGGTAGTGTAGATCCTATTTGTGTGTGTTCGCAACCTACGAATGCTAGCACCTGCTAATGATTACCTATAATCACATAGGTCGTGAGTATATGTTTTGTGGTGTGTTGTATCCCATACAACTCCAAGTGTTGGTGTGCTAAACCGAGTGTTTTTGTGTTTACTTGTGTTGACTAAACGAATCGTTGGTGACACTTTTGTTATGTTTAGTTTGTTTATGTGCTATAAAAATCTTAACACGCAGTAGGACATTATCATGAATGCTATGACTCTAGCCATAACGAATTTCACATAAGTAACTTATGAAATTGTAAAAGTTTCTATTTCTGTTAAGTTACCATTTTTGAAAAGTTTCTATTTTTGGAAAGTTTAGCCATGAAACCCCATTTCATCAGACTAATACTTCTAGTATGTTTGTAAAAATACGTTTAAAACCCAAAATATTCCTTTTGTGCATAAATTACCGTTTAGGCCATTTTGCACAAAATAAACTTTCTTTGTTTGGAAAGTGTTCATTAAAAGCTCGTTGTCACAAATGAAAATTCCAAATATGTTTACAAATCATTTTTAAACATATTTCAATAATCCCAAATCATCAAAACATGTTAAATCATTGAAATCCCTCTTTTGACTTTTAAAAGTTTCCATAAATAGTAAGTTATATTCAAAATCATGTTTTTTACAAATCTAACTACCCAAATGTGTTTCTAAACACTTCAATACACATTTGACATCATCTAGATACATCTAACATGTATAGATCATTACAAATCAACAACACGCAACTAAGAAATTCCCTGATATAGTAAGTTCTACAAAATCATCATCAAATAAATCAAGACCCAATCCTAGATGATTTCTATCTTCAATCTCAGTCAATATACATCAATAAACATCTAATAATAACTAAAAGTTCGTGCATGTGAGTGGTTTGGAGTTGCATGTGATCAAACACCCTTGCATGTGGGTTTTTAGCCCTTGCATGTACAATCTATGCATAGATAAACATCTAAAACCAGGTATAACCGGTCTCGAACCCGGGTATACGCACGGCCAATGCTCAAACGATGTTGCTGTAAACTAGCCGGTCTAGGCTTCATTATT